>CM031378.1:80984780-81584780 GCA_018208015.1 Medicago ruthenica | reverse complement strand
TTAGCCCAAGCAAGGCCTTTCTATCTTTAGATTTAGGCAATTTTGTGACTTTAGGGGCTAAGTTTGTGGCTTTTGCCTTGGAAAATTGCTTTTCTCCCAAACCATTTTGCTCATTTCCACCTCAAATTTCAAAAAAATAACCCCAATGCAGGTAACTCACGCTCGATATCCAGCGTGGCTTAACTCACATTGAAAGTCAACGGAAGTTAACTCACGCTTGGTACCAGGGTGAGTTAACTTGTGTTGCATTCTGTTTTACAACAGCACATGCAGAAACAGAAACTATTGTGTTTCAAAATGAAAAGCAAATCCAACTTCTCCCAAATTCGAATTCCCACAAACTCAAGCAAATCAATTTCAACTTCTACTCCAACATCAAGTAAGTGATTATGATCATTTGACATTTGTTTTTTTGGTTGAAATGTTATATTTTTTTTTATAAAAGTTGTTTAATTTTAGGTTTTTAGGGTTGATTTTCATGTTAGATTTTTTGCTTGTTAATGATGAAATTAGTTAGAAATTGGATTGTTAATGTTGATTAGAGTAAGTTTGAGTGCAATGTGATAGTTTAAAGATTGAAATGACACAGTGAACTCATAATATTTATGTTGAACTCTAGGTGTTTGATAAAATGTCTCAATGAAAAATTAATTGATTTTTTGCATGTTAATGATGAAATTAGTTAGAAATTGGATTGTTAATGTTGATTATAGTAAGTTTGAGTACAATGTGGTAGTTTAGCGATTGAAATGACACAATGTACTCATAATGTTTATGTTTAAATCTAGGTGTTTGATAAAATGTCTAATGAAAAATTAATTGGTTTTTTGCATTGTTTTATGTTGTGTAGATATGTCTGGCAACCGAAACATGCAGAGACTCGGCAAGGAGACGATGACGGGGAGTATACGGGCAAAGAGGGTGGTTGTGCACCCTTTGATTTGAAGGGGACGCGGCAGCGAGCGTAGGAGCGAGGAGGGGTCATCGTCTCAAACGAGTCGGTCCCAAATAGTGGATCCTACACAGTATAAGCCACATCATGAGGAGGACTCTCACTACTACGAGCAGCCTCAGTATGAGCAGCCGGCTCAAGAGGAGGGTGAGGCTGACCTTGAGCAGCAGGCGGTACAGGAGATTGCGCCTGGACCGGAGGGTTTTCCTGGGGGCCTAGTGACATGTCGCTTCTATCGAGGTCCGGTAGACACGTGACCTACATGCTTTGGAGCGACGCCGAAGTAAGTATAATTGTTTAATTTTATTTAATTATTGTCTTTTTTACGATTCAATTGCTATCTTAAAATGTTTATATGTTTATTTTAATTATTATTTTTTTAACAATTCAATTGTTATATTAAAGTGTTTATTTTAATTATTGTTCATTACGATTTAATTATGTTAAAATGTTTATTTTAATTATTGTTTTTTCATGATTTAATTGTTATATTAAAGTGTTTATTTTAATTATTGTTTATTTACGATTTAATTGTTATGTTAAAATGTTTTTTTTAGTTATTCAAATGTTTATATTTTTAACGTTTGTTGTTTGTTTTCTTTTGTATTTCAGTTTCGGAGGACGCATAAGCTGACCCCTTCCTCGCACTGAAAGAAGCTTAAGGCTGACAAGTTGGCAGTCCCAGGAGAGGGTGCAGATTGGTTCTGGGATCGAGTTAATGGATCCGGTATTGCTCAGCTTCTTTAGACTGGGTTTTCTAGCATCAACCCTGACCTCATCACCGCATTGTCAAAGAGGTGGCACGAGGAGACCAACAACTTCGATCTACCTGTTGGGGAGATGACTGTTACACTCGTTGATGTGACGTGTTTTCTATAGATCCCCATCAAAGGGAAGTTGATGGTGTTCAACGACTGCGGTTACGAGTTAGGCATTCAATTGATGACGAAGTTGTTGGATGTTACTAATGACGAGGCTACGGTGGAGACAAGCGCACACTGGGGTGGAAATGTGAGTATTCCTTCACTGAAGAAGTTGTACGAGAGACACCTTAGTAGGTGCAATGAGTTGGAGGACCCGACTGATGAAGAGGAGGAGGGGGAGCTTTGTCACACTAGGGAGTATTGTTTGAGGGCCTTTTTGTTGTTCTTGGTTGGTGTCACCATTTTCGCCAACCAGAGCAATAAACACATTAATATGGAAAGGGAGAAGAACAATTTTCTTTGTCTTGTTACTTGGTGTGGCTAATTTTAGGGGTGTTGTGTTTCTGATCTGAGTTTATCCTTTTTGGGCTTGTACCTTGTTGTTCATTGCTAGTCTTGTAGCGTGGCACGCCTTGTGGTCGCGATCAAGCTGTCTGAATAATATCAAAATTACTCTAATTCAAACATTCTTTATTTAAGTTTTACTTTTAGTTGACCGAATTCTAGATTATTATGATTTTTTTTCCAAAGAATTAAAATCCGATAATATTCATACATTGTATCCAGTAAATAAAATGTTTTTATTTGAGAATATAAATAACACATTATTGATGTTGCATTAATCTATTTATTACCTTCTTATTAAAAAAGAAAATCTATTTATTACCTTCCTTGTTTGAAAATAATAGTACTGATTTCCTACCATGAAAACTTCCTTGTTTGAAAATAATAGTACCGGTTTCTTACCATGAAAACAAAAATGCAATTTTTGACATTAATTAAATTAAATTTATTTACTTAACATAAATGCTTAAAAAATGAAGAATGAACTTAACCACAATAGTTGACTCCATTACAAATAATGGTTGTTCACATGAGGAATTTGGGTAAAAATCAATCACAGAAATTAGTATATAAGCGAGGGAAAGCACATACCCTTTGTACATCCCTAAAATTTATTTTGAAAAACAAACATCATTCATGAGAGAAACAATGTCTTCATCCATTTCTCATGTGTTAATGTCACTTCTTCTTTTTCTTTTACTGCAGGAACCTACCCTTGCAATTAAACAGGCAAGCTTATTTTCTCAATTTTTCATTATTCATTGCTCACGAATATTTTGTTTTTTAAATTAAAAATGGTCACAAAATTTCTGTCACTGTAGACAACTTATGGTATTATTAAATCTCGTGCTCATCATAATCTAATTTTCATATTTTAATGTTTAACTATATTTGGTCTAATAATCAATCATGTGTTTATTTTTTTTGTTAGTCCTATATTGTATACTTAGGATCACATTCTCATGGTCCAAATCCTTCATCATTTGATATTCAATCTGCCACAAACTCTCACTATGATTTAGTTGGATCTTACCTTGGAAGGTATAAAATTCAATCTCCAAAATGCATAAAATTATGTGGTCAATTAAATTATGAAATGACGATTTTTTTTTTGTTACACAGCACCGAGAAGGCCAAAGAAGCAATATTTTACTCTTATAATAGATATATTAATGGATTTGCTGCAATACTTGATGAAGATGAAGCAGCTCAGCTTTCAAGTATGTAGTTTTGATTTAATTCTTACATTTATCTTTCATTTTGCATGATATGATATGATATATATATATATATATATATATATATATATATATGAATATTTTTATTTAATTTTAATTGGTGTTATATTATTGGTGAATGCAGAGCATCCGAATGTAGTATCAATTTTCTTAAATGAAAAATATGAACTACACACAACTCGGTCGTGGGATTTTCTAGGGTTAGAGAGAGGTGGTGGATTTCCAAATGATTCATTGTGGAAGAAATCATTGGGTGAAGACATTATTATTGGAAATTTAGACTCTGGTAATAGAAAGATAAATGAAGTATTAATTTGTTTATGTTTGTCCCATGTGATGTGCCTCAAATGACACTTTTTTTTATGATAACTTTAATTGAACCATTTGATTTACTTTGAACTTTAGGCAATCAGCTTTAACTTAGTATTTTTTTTGGTCTATCATCATAGTTACTTTAATTTTGTCATATAATTTAATTTTAAATATTAATTTTTATGCACAACTGGTGTAAAACATTTTAACATGTGCAATCAATCAAATTACTCTAAATGATATTTTTTTTGAAGGGTATTCTAAATGATATGTGTAGAGATATTTTAGGAACTAATATATAAATTTGACATCACAAATGTACGTAAATTAAATTCTACCGTTTTTGTTAATTATTATATTTTTTAAAAGATCATAATTAACCTTCGACAAATATCGCAGTTGAAATATGATTGAATCCCTCATTATATAATTTTTTTTTCCAAACTTTATAACAATTGTTCATCAACCCTCTTTTTATTGATGTTGTGACTTATGACAGGTGTTTGGCCAGAATCCAAGAGTTTTAGTGATGAAGGATATGGTCCAATCCCAAAAAAGTGGCATGGAATTTGTCAAACTACTAAAGGAAATCCAGATAACTTTCACTGCAACAGGTCTTTTACTCTCGATATAATTCCTCGTATATTTAACTTGTATTTTATCTAGTAGCTTTAAGTCCTTAAAATGGTATTACATCATTCATAATTTTCTATGGTTTTTTAAAAACCAATCTTTACAAATTATGATCGTATAAGTTTAAGCTTCACAATATATACAAGTTTAAATTGAGCTTAGTATCACTATGATTTCGACAATAATACATAATATAACCAATTTAATTGTCTTTTATATTATTCTATATGCTCATACTTTGAATTTTTATTGCATCTTTGTAGGAAGCTTATTGGAGCAAGATATTTTTACAAAGGCTATCTGGCAAGTCCTATTGGAGACCCAAATGATACGTTCAATAGTGCACGTGACAGCGAGGGTCATGGTTCACATACTTTATCAACTGCTGGAGGAAATTTTGTTGCTAATGCAAGTGTATTTGGCTATGGAAATGGAACAGCAAGTGGTGGATCACCAAAAGCACGAGTTGCAGCCTATAAGGTTTGCTGGGGTCCATGTACTGGTGCAGACATTTTGGCTGGTTTTGAAGCTGCCATAAGTGATGGTGTTGATGTGCTTTCGGTGTCTTTGGGTGGTCCACCCCAAGAATATTCCCAAAACAGTATTTCCATAGGATCTTTTCATGCAGTTGCCAACAACATCATTGTTGTGGCTTCTGGAGGAAATTCAGGACCTGCTCCCAATACTGTATCCAACTTGGAACCTTGGACGCTTACAGTTGCTGCAAGCACAATTGATAGAGATTTCAAAAGTTATGTTATTCTTGGTAACAAGAAAATACTCAAGGTATATTGTTTATTAGTAACAACTTATATCTTTATATGAAAATGTTGATCATATTTATCGTAGAAAAAAGTTGAAATAAGTACAGAAATTTGAATATGAAAGACAAAATTTGAATTTGATTATGTCACTAAGTGTTAGAAAGGTAAAATTTAGGGATCAATTTTATGTTTATAAATCTAATTTCCTTTGTTATTTTAATTTTTTAGTAAGTTTAATTAATTGTTTGAAAGTGTCATTGTTAGGGAGAGAGCCTTTCAGAGCATGAATTACCACCTCATAAGTTGTACCCATTGATAAGTGGTGATGATGCCAAATTTGATCATGTGTCAGCGGTAGAAGCGTAAGAAAACTTTTACTTTAAGTTGACCATCTCAAATAACTTTTGTGTAGTTGTCTATAAGCTTGATCTTGTAACCTAAAGTAACAAATTTTCAATCTCTTCAGAGATAGTTTTCAAATGATTATTTCATTTTATGTAGCCTCTTATGCAAGAATGGATCTCTTGATTCTCGTAAAGCAAAGGGAAAAATATTGGTATGTCTTCGAGGTGAGAATAGTAGAGTTGAAAAGGGTGTGGAAGCTTCTCGTGTAGGTGCTGTTGGAATGATTTTGGCTAATGACGAGGGTTCAGGCGATGAACTTATAGCTGACGCTCATGTGCTTCCCGCTTCACATGTTAACTTTAAAGATGGAAACTTCATTTTAAAATATGTCAATAACACCAAGTAATTTTGCTCCCATGATAAGGGCTCCATAACTTTTTCCATGCTTTGATTTTATAGTTTTTATTACTCATATACTTAATTTCATACATACATTATGTAGGTCTCCTGTAGCTTACATTACTAGAGTTAAAACACAATTGGGTGTAAAGGCATCTCCATCTATAGCTGCATTTTCATCAAGAGGACCAAATACCCTTGACCCTTCAATCCTTAAGGTTACGATAATTATTAATCAATCTTTAAGCAATATTATAAAAATATTGTAGGTGACCATGTAATTGTAAATTTGATTTTCTATTTCAGCCTGACATCACTGCACCTGGAGTCAACATAATTGCAGCTTTTAGTGAAGCTTTACCTCCTACACAAAGTGAATCTGATAAGAGAAGAACTCCTTTTAATACTATGTCAGGCACTTCAATGTCATGTCCTCATGTTGCTGGACTTGTTGGGTTGCTTAAATCTGTCCATCCTAATTGGAGTCCAGCTGCTATCAAGTCAGCTATCATGACTACAGGTAAAGTATATTATTTATACGCATATAAATATCATGTAATTCATTTTCCTATGCTTATTAATCATAAAAATTTACACCTTTTGCAGCAACAACAAAAGACAACATCGGAGGCCATGTGTTGGATTCATCACAAGAAGAAGCAACTCCTAATGCATATGGTGCAGGGCACGTTCGACCTAATCTTGCAGCAGATCCTGGACTTGTGTATGACCTAAATATAACTGATTATTTGAACTTTTTATGTGGTCATGGATACAATGGTTCCCAACTTAAATTGTTCTATGGAAGACCTTACACTTGTCCCAAATCCTTCAATTTAATTGATTTCAATTATCCAGCCATCACAATTCCTGACTTTAAAATTGGACAGTCTTTGAACGTTACTCGTACTGTAACCAATGTCGGGTCTCGAAGTAAGTATAGAGTGCTTATCGAAGCACCCACAGAATTTCTAGTTTCAGTGAAGCCTAGCAGACTAAATTTTAAGAAAAAGGGTGAAAAAATAGAGTTCAAGGTTACATTAACCTTGAAGAAAGGAGCAACATATAAGACTGATTACGTCTTTGGAAAATTGGTTTGGACAGATGGAAAACATCGAGTCGGGACTCCTATTGCAATAAAGTATCCACATTAGTGAGATTTAGGTTGTTGTTGCATTTTGCTACCACCTGTTTAAAGTGGTGTCTCACTTTTTCTCCGCGGTTTCAATGACAAAACATGTTGTATTGTGTACAAGTTCATCAAAGGTTGTGAAGTGAATATATCAATGTTGTTTTAATGGTAATTTATGATGAGTGGAATCAAATGAATTAGATAAAATAATATGACGAATCATAATGTTTCATGAGGAAAAATAATATTTAACCACCTATATACAATAGATTCATATAACATTTAAACATTAGAACAATATTGCTAAATTATATAGACAAGAAATAATTGATTTGTTTTAATAACATGTGAAAAATGTTGTATAAAGGATATGTTGTTAAAAGGCTTTGACAACATGTTAATAGAAATGATAGAATATAATTAGACACTAAGGAATTGACAAAAATAAATAAATTCAAATGACGAATCAGACAATTATTAACGCCATAGCATACGTGTATTGAATACATTCATACTTCTATCAATATGTTGTTTGCCTCCTCCGTTCTTAGGAAAAAGAGGTACCAATAATTTGTAGTTTGGTTGGTGGGTAAGTAAAGTTCGGTCAATGATTATTTCAAGCGATCAAACTCGGATGCTCTCAGTTAACTCAACAATAACTAAAACTCATTGACCATCTTAGTTAACTCACATATGTTAGTATTTATCTTTGAAGAGTTTGGCCATAAAAATCAGGAAACATCATGAGCCGTCATCCTTGTTTCGCAAGGAGGGCTTCATTAAAGCCCCTAAGATTCATGAACCATATCTACCCATGAGATTTAGACTTGCATACATGATCCCACTTAATCCAATGAATTTTACTCTCAGAGCCTTTACTCCCCTACCAAAAGTTGCATATCATATTCTCCATTTTCTAGGAGTTCTTTAGGGAGGAGGAAATAACTCATGACATAGGTAGGGATATTTTTGGTCACTGTTTTGATCAAAGTATCATAAGCAGCAAAGGTTAGATTCTTCTCCTTCCATCCATTAAGCTTTTTCCATATCCCATCATGCACATAATAAAAAATCTGATTTTCAAAATCTACCAATAAACATTGGAAGGCCCAAATATTTTGAGAACATATTGACAATTTTCATAGGTAGTCAACTATGGATTAAGGATTAGGTATCATGAAAATGTTTCTTACTAAAAATAATCTCAAACTTGTCCATGTTAATGAGTTTCTCTGAAGCTTGTTGATACATCTTCAAAATATTATTAAGCTCTTTTATTTTATAGATATCAACTTTACAAATCATAAGGCTTTCATCGACAAAGAAAATATGTGTAATCTTAGGGGCCTGGTCAGCAATTTCAATACCATGAATAAGACTCCTATTTTGAGCATTTTTTTTAGGAAAAAACTCAGGTACAATTCCTTAGGTGCTTTTCGTATGGTTCTTAACTAAATTCACCATGATTTCCTTAAATCCTTAATTTTCTCAAAGTTTGTTATATCCAAAAAATTTGTATTTTTAGTTAAGAACCATACGAAAAGCACCTAAAGAATTGTACCTAAGTTTTGTCCTTTTTTTTATCAGACGTAGAAGAACATCAACACAAATAATAAAAAGTTAAGGAGAAAAATGACCTCCCTATCTAAAGTGCCATTTGACCAAGCACTAGTGCAAATCAGGATACAAAACCTTATTTTTAGAGATTTAAGACCTATTTTTTACCGGGGTTATATCATCACGTGTTGTAAGTTTGTGATACGACACCTGTTTTTTATTAGGTATCAAAACCACATAGTATACTGTTTTTTCTTATAAAGTGGTGTGATATATGTATTTGTAACCCCTCTTTTACACTAAAACAGGTATAAAACCGCGCATATAACATCAGTTTAAATAGAAAAATAGGTGTGAAAACATCCGTTTTATCAAAAAAAAAACTGGTGTGAGAAAGCCGGTAGCAAATTAAAAAAAAATTAACCTGCATGCACGGTCACCTACAAGTTTTTTTTTTTTGTTGAAAGAGTCACCTACAGGTTATTCAATTCCACAATGAATTTTTTTTGCGGTGAATATTATCTAATATTTCTTCAAAAACCAACATAAATATATAACTAATTATACTACAATGGAGCCTTGGCATAAATGCATACATTTTTTATTTTTTTTCCAAAGCAAAAGGTAATGAATTAATAACTCCCCATTAAGCACAAGATGTACAAGGGAGAAAAAAGAAAATACAACTTAAGTCTAACCCATCTTGTCAAAAAAAAAAAAAACTTAAGTCTAACCCACATATACAAACTTCATACAACAAAGAATACATCAAATGACTATAACAAATAAAAACACTAGAAAGATCACTAACCCTGCCCAATCAAACACACCAATCAACTCTTATTCAGCACCCTGTGAGGCTATAACAAACAACAACATAAATATGTGGATCACTCCTAACAAAACTAAAACCACCACACCTCAGATAACAAATCTCTCAGCGCTGCTTTATTCATATAAAAAAAAAAAGAACATGTGTGGAATGGGTCTGAAAGCCGGCGATCGTCTTAGGTCGACCTGCCTGTCCAACAACGTCTACTGCTTTGCCAACCCGAACATGCACTAATAGAGGCTTCAAGTTCTCATCCATAGTCAACAACATCCTCGGCTATTACAACAGAGTTTAATTAAGACTAGCTTCAAATGGGGGATGGGAGAGAGAGGAATTTGATACTCAAACACTTGCATGGCCAACACGGGGAGTTAGAGAACATAGTGATATTTTCCCAACATGATAACTTTGATATTGAGGCATTCATGCAACATAGTAATTAGTTCTGCAAGCCCTGTGCTATAAAAAGTTGAAGTCACCAACTAAATTAATCTGTTGTCTGACAAAGGTTTAATTAAGAGACAGAAGCAGATGGGCAAATAAGGGTTAACTTATGGTGACAGTAAGACGCATCAGAATGATAAGGAATAAGTGTTAATAGTCCCATTCCGAAATGTACAAGATACAAGACCATGGGCAATCTGCACCTGTAATGTAGAAAATAAAACCATACCCTGTTGTAATACAAGGTATAACATAAGTATAGAAAATAAAGTTTATGAGATCCATAAATAAGATTAATGATGATTCAGTAAGAAACCCATACCAGACTTGGTGAGTCAAAGCCGACATTATCAGCAAGGTTCTGTCTAGTTGAGTCAACGCCTGCACCAGCACTTGCGTGGCCATCAAGAGAATGTGCATATGAAAATACAAATCATAGTAAAATGAGTCAAAACCAAATCGACAAAGAGGCACATTTGAGACAGAAAAATAACATATCTAAAAGTAATGTTTTTCTGAAATCATTGACCATGAGCACAACCATAGATTAAAATTTCAGACTCTGCACAGGTTTCTTAAGCAGGTTGTAAAAAGTTTTAACATTAGTATACAAATGCAACCAACGTGTTACAAGAAGCATCCTGTTTGAAAACAAGATGCCTCAAAACAGCTACCATTTAGCAAGGAGAGGTCTCCTCTAGAAATAATTAAAGCCTGGAACGTTAATAACCAAACATTAAATCCAATCAAGGAAAGAAAACAACACTAAACAAAAAAATATGATTTGTTTTGAAGAATCAAATAAAACATTTGAAACAATGCTGCTTTATTCATAGAAGAAAAGACAATAAATTCGGCCTCAGAGCATTAAAATCAGTGTGACAGAAATTTTTATTTCTCTCATATGAGAGAAACCAAAAATAAAGTTAGACCAATTTCTTTATTTAAACATATAATAATACTAAATACTTCATCTTACCTGCAAAAGTTAACAAATTTCAATTGTAAAGAAAAAAGGAAATAATATTTAGAACCATACGAGAAGAGAAATCAATATTTCTAATTTCTAATAGACAACAACCATAATGACATTCATAAATAATGGCATTTCAGGTACCTTTAGTAAGTTTGATGCAAAAGCTTCTTTCCATTCTGATTTGGCTTTTAGAACAGCTTTTTTTGTTACCCATAGAGCTTCATCCACTTGATTACAACAACATAGAGATTAACATAGCTAGGAAACTCATCAAATCAATATAAAGTGAACAATAGTTTAATATTGGCAAAATATCTCCTTTGGTCCTTTAAGTTTGACAAAAATACCGGATTAGTCTTTTAAGTTTTTTAAGTTTCAAATAGGTCCTTATTACCCTTTTAAGGACCTATTTGAAACATAAAAACTTAAAAAACTTCAAATAGATGCATTAAATTAACAACTTAAAGACCTCTTTGAAACTTAAAAAAACTTAAGGGATCTATTTGAAACTTAGAAAAACCTATTTGAAACTCAAAAAACGTAAACGACTAATCCGGTATTTTTGTCAAACTTAAAGGATCAAAAGAGGTATTTTGCCTTTAATATTTTAACTAGCTATTGATTAGCAGCCCAAACCAGTTCTAAAAGCTTTACTACAACTATCAGCATTGGTGATTGATATTATTGCCCGACAATTAAAGCACAATTTATCATTATATATTGCAAGCTTACCTTGGATGCCTTCAACAATAGCAATCCTTCAATATCAGAAGCCAATAGAACAAATTTCTTAAACCTGAATGGAATTAAAAAAGACGAAGCAAGTTCTGAAGTAAATTAGAAATAGAAATTTGAATATTAAAAAGGAGACTTTCGATCATATACAAAAAGAATTTTTGGCAAAAGAGATTCTAGTGCAACCTAATTAGTAATGTCAAATTTTGATACAAATGAAAATAAATAAAGTTGGGTACAACAATTAGAAGGATATATAAGACCATTGATCCCTAGAGTACTTCGCTTGAGATATGAAAAACGTTGATTTCTGCCCCTTTGTACATTATACCAATAGTGAAGTATCAATTGCATTACTAAAACCTTTACTAAAATCAATGCATGCTTCTGCAAGATTAGTTCCATTTAGCTGTTGCACAACTGAAAATAAGAGCGTCTGTTATGCACAAAGGCAAGAATCTTATGTGGTAAACCATAACTAACCTGATTATGAACAACAATGAAAACTTTTGATAGCAATATGACTCCAAAATCACCCATCCTAAGAGATAGAGATACATCTTTCTGAGGTAAACTTGAAAGCTATGAATTAAAAAAAGAAGGGAAACTGAAAAAACAAATTATTTACTAATGCAAAGGGAAAATCTAGGATTGAAGATGTTCTGAATAGAAGGACGGAACGAAGAGAAGGATTTGAGTCACTTATAATAACCTTAGGAACAGAGAAGGAATTCACCACACACAGAGAATGAGTGGTGAGCAGAGGCCTGAACGAAGGAGAAGTGGCGAACGGAGGAGGTCGTGAACAAGAAGTAAACTCTACCTGCACCATTCAAACAAGATTAATCAATCCTAATAAACAAAGTAACCAAAGGCTTTAATCAAGTACAAACAAATACTATAGTAATACATAAAAGTAAAATAAAGTAATCCATCCTATAAAGTCTTTGCCACAACCAAAGAATCAACATTTAATTCTACCAAAATGAATCCCAATTTTCTTCCATGCCGAAGACTTTCATAAACTCCCCACAATTCCGTGACATACGCACTAAACATTCCAACATACTTAGAAAAACCACCAAGCCATTCACCCTTACTCCCCCGTATGATACCTCCACAACCCGCTCTGTCATCTTCTTTTCGAGCTCCATCGGTGTTGATTTTAACCCAAAACAAACAGCAACCAAGCAGACCCAAACACTAAACTGTCACACCAAAACACAAAAAATTAGCTCCTATTAAGACAATTTTATGATTCCAAGTTCCAACACCAGTCATAAAAAAGTCAAGATGCAATCTTCATCCATTAGCAAAAACAATTATGTATAAAATAGTACTCTCAATCAAAAAAGCCCCCAACAAAAAATAACCACCATTAGAAATAAAAAAAAAAAATCACAAACACATAACACAAAGAGTACCAAAACACAACAATGTGGTTAATTAAAGAAAATCTCAGGGATGGGAGAGGATACGAAGAATACCTTCACTCTGATGAATGAATTTGATTAAGGAACTGAATCCCTTAGGGGCGGGAGAGTTCGATTGCGAAACTGGATTGCAACAGAGTTTGATTGAGGAATGGGAGAGTTAGAATCATATCGATTGGGAGAGAGGCAAATAGGAAGAGTGGAAACATACTGAACCATATACTGATGAACTTATATATCAGGCTGAGAGTGAAAGAGTTTTAGTGGAAAAAATATATCATTCCTTTTTTTCTTAAAATTAGATAGCTGAGTTGGTTTGAACAAATGAATAAAGAGTTGGAGGTCAATGGTTCAAGTTTTGCCAAGGAGGAAAAAAAAACTAATATAATAATTAATATATTATTAAAATTAAACAAATAAATAAAAAAGATTCAACATGATATTTACAAATTTGCCATTATTTTTTATTTCGCACCTTTTTTCATAAAATCAGATATATAATAATATTTACAAGTTTGCCACCAATTTATTCTTAAAATCAGGTTTAAAAACTTACTCACTAAAACAAAAATTTTAATATATTTACAAAATTGCCACCTTAATTATATTTCACACCTCTTTTTAATAAAATAGGTATAATATAAATAATTTTTTTTGTCAATTTTGCACTAGTGAAGCTTTTATATGAATTATCTTCTACTTCTAAGAAGAAGTATTGCCAAACACTAACTTAAAGAAGCTTTGCAATAATTATTATAAGGACTTTTTTAATGAAGAGAAATAATAAAAAGCACCTAAAGAAAAAGTTCTAAATATGAACATCTCGGTAACTTTTTTTAGGGGAACATACTTAATCATTTCTTTAGATATCAAATGGTATAAATACACGGAGGTACATAGTAAACAACTAAGAGCTAGCTAAATATTGGGCTACTTTCATTAAGGCGTGAGCGATCACATTCACTACAAGAAACATTGACATTTGTCAGGGGCGGATTCCTTAGGAAAAAAAAAAACCAAAAGCCTTGGTAAAAGGACGTTTGCCAGGGGCTGAATCCCTGCGAAAAACGTCAATCACAAATGGAAAAGCGAGCGAGGGGTTACACCCCTGGCAAAAAAGTGAGGGGCAGGGCCCTTTTAAACTCCCTCACTTTTTCCCTGTCAAAAGTCTGGTTTTAACCTCTGTCTTTTATACTGACGCATCTACGTTGTTTCTGATGCACTGTTGTAATGACACAACAGTCAAATCATGCAGGTCACAGTATCAGGGGTTCTGCGAGGGGTTAAACCCCTGTGAAACGGTATATATATATTGTTTAAAAAAATATTTTAATAAATAATTAATTGTTTTAAAAATCATTTTAATTAATAAAATTTATTTAAAATAATAAAAAAATCATTTTTTTCAAAATTGTTTTTTAAATATAATTAATTGTTTTAAAAATCATTTTAATTAATAAAATTTATTTTAAATAATAAAAAATTATCATTTTTTTTCAAAATTGTTTTTTTAAATATAATTAATTGGACGAAAAATCATTTTAATTAATAAAATTGATTTAAAATAATAAAAAAATAAAATCATTTTTTTTTCTTCAAAATTGTTTTTTTTAAATATAATTAATTCTTTCAAAAATCATTTTAATTAATAAAAGCAACATGACACTAAAATATTAAATCTAATAGGCATGAAATTAAAATTGTACTTAATAATATTACAAACCATGCATCATAAAAGAAGCAAATAAAAATTGTGCCGGGAAGCGTAGAAAACCTCCCAAATATTACAACCCAGTCACAAACATATTATTTTACGCGCAAACATATTATTTTACGCGCAAAAAACAATTAACAATTTTACGTGAAAATAATAATTTTACGCTCAAACATATTATTTTACACACAAACAACAAATAACGATTTTACGCGTAAAGAACAATTTTACGCGAAAACATATAATTATTATTCCCAATAAAAGGCCTTATTAATTTAATAAACAGATTTAATTTTACGCGCAAACATTTAATTTAAAAAATGTTTTTAATTTTTTAAAAAACTGATTTAATTTTAACAAAAATTAATTATAACATAGTTTTAATTTTTAAAATATAAACTGATTTTGTACTACATTATTTTAAAGTCCCTTCTTTTCCAACAATAAGCATTATTATAGTATATTGTTTTTTTTATAAATTGTTTTAATTTAAAAACAGTTTTCAATTTATTAAAAACAACTTTATTTTTTTGATAAAAAATAATTTTAACATAATTTTAATTTAAAAAAAACTGATTTTGAATACACTATTTTAAAAAATTGTTTTCCAACAATAAACTTTTTTAATATATTATTTTTTATGAGGTATTTTTATTTAAAAATCAGTTTTTTAAATTATAAAAATATTAATTTTTTAAAAAACATATTTAATTTAAGAAACAATTTTACTTTTAAAAAACATCAGATTTATATCCATTCACAAATTTAAAAAACGATTTTCCCTAAATTTAAAAAAAGTTTTAATAAATAAACAGTTTTCTATATTAATTAAAAAAAATGCTATATTTTTTTACAATAGATATCAATTCTAAATTAAAAAAAAAAAAGGATTATATGCTATAAACTTAGTGTTGGACCATACATTTTTTGTCATTCTAGTATAACTATAACTATACACACAATCAATAAATCTACCTAAAAAGCATATATTGAACAACATGCATATATTCCATTTTCTAAAAAAAACAATATTATTATACAATTTTTTCCAGAAACAGTTTTAACATTTTTACTAATAAATTATTTTTCTTTAACAGTTTTATTAACAAAAAAATTTGAACTATATTTGCACAAAAATTACAACATCATATATATATATATATATAAAACAAACATCATTTATTTCAAACTACTAATAAATTCAAAAATTTCATCTATATCAATAATATTTAGAAGTAGAAAAATTACTAACTTGTTGAAGCTTGATGAGAATAACAAATCCAGAATCCAAGCTTAGCAAGGAACCGCAGGAGGAGACAATAAATTGGACACTGATGTAATACAAAATATATATGTTAATAAGTAGTAAAAAATAAAAGCACAAAAATATAAGAAGTGACGAGAGTTATACCAAATTAGAGAGTATGAAGGAAATGGAAGAGTAGAGTGTATTAAGGAAATGGAGGAGTAAAAAATTTCTAAGTGTCAAACGGTACTGGCGGTAGACGGTTTTGAGATGGTATGGAAATATATAGGGAGAAAAGCAAAGCTAGTCAAATCCTAGACCAAGCTATGTGGCAGCTATGTGTGCAGAATGGTCGAATTTTGCCAGGGAATTTGGACGTTTCCGAGGGATAAAACCCCTGTCACGTAGGCTTTTCAGAATTCTGCCATGCCTTGTCAAGTCAACGGACAGTATGAGCAGAGATTCTCTGCTTTATGCAGAAAGCGAGGGGCTGCCCTGTGTAATTTCCGTCGGTTATGCTTGCATTTTGAATTTTAAGTTTGGCGCTTTTTTTAAAGCCAAGGGTTGTGTCTTTTTGTGATGGGCAAAACCCTGTGTAATTGAAAGTGGTCCCGTCCTTCCCCAATGTCGTTTTGACAGGGGTTTCCTTGGCTTAGTCCTTGGGAAATTTGTCAGGGGTCATGTCCCTGTCAAAAATCCCTTGCAAATGGACATATTTCTTGTAGTGATTGACTTGCCTACGAGTAAACTCGACATGAGAGTTTTGAAAAAATAAATTATATTACAACCATTAATGATACTTCCAAATTTAGTATTGTTTTGCTTCCTCCTTGAAAAGAATCCACCATCTCTTTTGAATCAAGAGTAAAATCCATGTTATCCGGCTGAAGGTCAGACACCCATGTTTTTTTTCATGATGAGGGATTTCAATAAAAAAATTAACAAACGTTGCAAAAACATTAGCGAACAATTTTTAGTTTAAAGATAGCTTTTAAGTTATAAAAAAAATATAAAACTGTCAAACAACTTTAACTTACGTTTTATAGGTTTTATATGTTGATTTAATTTTAAAATAGCTTTAAACCTTAAAAAAAAGTTGGGCCAAAGGTAACCTAAGATTTCTTTGAGGAGAAAAACTTTGGGATGAGTTTCCAATGATAAGAATGGAGAAGGAACCCGAGGTGACACACTTATGATAGTATTAGGCAAATTTATTGGTAAACCCGTCACTAGGAGAGTTTTATGAAGATATACTCCCATTCCACCCATTTTGGCCATATCAATTTTAATACCCACAAATCCTTTCTTCCTGTTATGATTCTTCACATAGTGAAAGATGCCAAAAACAATAAGGGTGTTATTAGATATTAACCTACTTGGCACAAACATACTTTGTTTATAGGAGGCACTAAGGACCTTAAATAGTAATTTTTTATGAAAGTTTGTGTAATCAATGCATTAATAATTAAAAACTTTAACATTTTTAAAGAATAATTACTTAATTTAGAACGCTTAAAGAGTGTCCCGGGGGCACTCGTTAATAAGACCCTTGTTTATAATCAAATATGGAAAATGTTAGCTAGTGTCTCCGGGCACTCTTTAAGACATTTAAATAGTAACTTTTTATGAAAATGTGTGTAAGCAATACATTGAAAATCGAAAAATTTGATTTTTTTTTATAAAATAATTTCTTCTTTTAAAATTTTTAAAAAGTGTCCCATGACCAGCATTCAATTTGTTTCTGACAGATGTGTGCGCAACATAGAAAACAGAGCAAAACAATTTAAATTATTCCCTTAAAACAGGGAGAATGTTTTGGCCAAGGAGACAACTGTTGCAAAGAGCTGTTCTGACTGTACAGTACCTTACTGTTGACAGTTGCAATACTCTTTAACAAGACTCATCAAATATACCATGTATTTATTGTTTTTGTGATAATATTTAAAATCGCATAACATAGAGTCTAAACTCACTAGATAATTTATTTTTAAAGAAAGAACTCACTAGATAACTTTTTTTTTTAAAAGATTACTAGATAACTTAGGAGGTTATATCTTTGGAGTAATTATGATAGAACTATTCATTTGGCTTATGGCGTCGAAAACCTCCTCCTCTGTAAAATGAAAAGGATATTTCAAATATGGAAGAGCTTCATAGCAAACTTAGCAACGTGTTGTTTGGATCTTTCAAACTTAATGGAGAAAGTTATTAAAGGTGTTTGCGGCTAGGTTGACTAAGGTGATAACTTAGCAACGTGTAGCAAACAACACGTTGCTACACGTTAGAAACTACTACACGTTGCTACACGTTAGAAACTACTAGTTGCTACACGTTGCAACACGTTGCTACACCTTAGAAACTACTACACGTTGCTAAGTTTGCGGCTAGGTTGACTAATAGTAAAAAGGATCTTTCAAATATCGAATAGTTTCTAAGTCTTTATTATTATATTTGGCATTGTAAAAATTATTAAAGGCTCCAGAAGAGTCAATATATTGTTATATTGAGGAATATAATTACAGATTGAGAATGCATTATATTCCTCTAGGTCTCATAGAAATTTATTATCCTTCTAAATGGATATCATATTGAAATAAGAAATAAAGGAGATGTTGAATATCTCTATATTACGAGACATATTTTGGATAGAAATAAGTGTAGATAAAAAAAATACATGTCTGGATTGACTACACTTATATTAGTGTAATTAAAGCACGTATTATTGTAAAATTGAAATTTACATATCATATTAATTTTATTGTTGGCAAGACCGGTTGGGTTATCCCGGATCTATTATGATGCAAAAATAGTTAAAAATTTATATGGACATGTATTGAAGAACCAGAAGATTCTTTAAACCATTAATGTTTGTGTGTTATTACTTTCCAAAGTAAGTTGACAATCTGAGAAAATAATCTTTTATATATATTATGTGATATTTGTGGATGAATACACCGATGATGTGAATCATTTTGATACCTTATAACTTGATTTAATACATTGACTAAATGATCACATATATGTTTATTGTCAACTCACAACCAGAAGTTTGTGAGATTATTTTCTCAACAAATTTGACTAAGAGCTCAATTTTTTGGAGTTTTCAGGAAGCATTTAATAAGCATTTCTCAATTTAAATTAATATTGAACATCGTGTAATATATGTTCATAAAAAAATGGTCTTGAAGGTCCATTCTTTAGACATCTAAAGTTAATTGTATGAATGATACTTATGAGAACATAACTTCTAATTCTACTTTGGGAACATGCAATCTTGTATGTTGAGATATTGATTCGCATTAAGCCAACACATTATTATGTGTAAGTCCTCCCCTTAATTTTTAATTTATTTTAGGTTAACAACCAAATATTTTTCATCTAAGTGAATTTTTAGATGTGTTGTGTATATCACAATTGCTCCAAAATAATGCACTAAGATAAATATTGAAAGAATATTGGGAAAGTATATTTGATATGAATCCCCTACTATTATAAATTGTATTGAGCCAACTTCAGTAGGCTGATTATCGATTGATGGATTAGTTTTCCCAATATTAGGGGGAGAGAATAAGCAGCTGAAAATGTGAACCCAGAGTTCAATTGAATGAAAATGTGAACCCGAAGTTCAATTGAATTATTTGAAAGGAAATATTATTATCTCATCTTGATCCTCAAAATATCAATAATTTGCAAAGTTAAACAAATAAAATAGCATCTGCTAATGCTCCAAACAAAATAGATGTCCCTGTAAGATAATCTAATATTGCAAATGAGTCTCAATCATGCATCAAGCATGGTAAACCAATCGGTTCCAAATATAAAAATCCTCAAATAAGAAAAGGAGCCAAAATGAAAGATAACCCAAATGAAGATATAGAAACTCTAAAAGAGTCGTCTAACATAATGGATTTTTCAGTTCCAGAAGAACTCATCAGGTACCTGAAATTTATGAAATATCGATAAATTATGTCATGAATGAAATATTTCAATGAAATGAGATTGAACCGAAAAGAAGTCAACATTGACGTACTTTTGCATATAATATAGTGTTATATGTGATAACTAAATAATGATGATCATGGGTTAAAATCTATTAAAGAATATAGGTAAAGAAAATATCTACAATTGAAAAGAGAATTAGAATGGTATAAGATATTTTGATATGTTCACTGGAAGTGAATTGGTAAATGTCTACCGTTTATTTTTTAGAGACATATATATTTTTTAAGAGACATATTCACCTGAAGTGAATTCAAGATCTTTTTCATACTTGATTAAGTTCAGTAGCATATGAAAGGCTCAAATTATATGAAAGTTGTGTTACAATTTATTTGTATGGCTCACTTGATAGTGATGATTATATGAAACTTCCTTAAAGATTTCATTTGCATAAGACATACTATATTAAAACTATTGAAACGATGACATCATTTGTCCATTTTAAGGATTTGGAAATGAAATTGTTATAATTGAATTTATGATAATGGTATAAATATTATTAGAACTCCTGAAGAGATTCTTAAATCGATTGGTTGTAGAAAGATTTGAAATTAAATACGTTGCATGCACAAAGTGTGTCTGGATTTGCAAATTCATTATTTAAATGAGATTGTATGCGTCAAGAAACTTATATATAAAATATATTAAAATAATTTGATATGGACAAATCTAGTTGATTGTGTACTAGAATGATTGTGATGTCACTTGATGTTAGTATATATCATGTCCTCAAGAAAATGGTGAACAACTTGAATTGGTCCTGAAGTATCATATCTTAGTTCAAACGAGGAAATTAACATATTTTGTTAATTATATGTATCGTTGTATTTTGTTTTTGTCAATATTAGTAAATACAGATATCGAAACAAAGTCAAGCATACATTTTGTATCTTAAAGAAACAACATAATCGAGGAAGTGGAGAATGATCTTTTATTAAGGATGACGATTTTACAAATACAAGAAACTTGTGGATTTCTTAAAGGTGCTCTTGCAACAACTCAATATGAAGAAACTTCTCAAGCACCGCTAATATGAAGAAGACTATGAAGATAAACCAGATCTTTCAACAAAGTCGTTGCAAGTAAAACTTTTGAGTAACTAGAACAAATATTATTTGATTTTCTTCCTCTCATATATGATTGTCTTTATGAGGGGGAGACATAAATGTGTTATGCACTCTTTTTCCCTTAACCATGGTTTTATTCCATTGGGTTTTCCTGGTAAGGTTTTTAACGAGGCAAATTATCACACACAAAAGGGATATTGTACTCTTTTTCCTTCACTGGGTTTTTCTCTAGTAAGGTTTTAATGAGACATATCATGATGGACATCCAAGGAGGAGTGTTATGAATAATAATAATTTAGTGGATGTCCATCCTTAGTCTTCCACCTTCCTATAACTTCCATTAGTGAATGGATGGATAGTGGTCCTTAATTACTTTGGATCATTCATTTGCTCATTTTGTGTCCTATAAATTGGACTCATATTTTAGTGTAATGATACACTTGTGAAGTAATACAATATACTTTATTGTTCTCTCATGTTCCATTTCTCTCTATTCTTCTATACTTTATAATATCTTACCATATTTTTGATTAATTTCATAACATTTTCATATATTTTAAAATAAAATACCATGCTTATCCAAAAAAAAAATTACGATCATTTTGATTAACTATAAAAAGATAAAAAGGTTTTTTTATCAAGGAAAAAAAAGATAAAAAGGTTTAGTATAACGTTACTTTCTTTTGAATTATTTTGGGGAAAAAAAATCAACATGTTGTGTCGATCCCCAAGCCAAACCAAGCACAGGAAACTCTAGAATCAAAATATAAAGAACTCAAGTGTAATCCACCCAAACCAAGTTACTATCCCAAGCCCACACACATTCTCTCCATACTGATGTATGCTTATTATATTCGAATACAAGTTATACTATTGAAACTACTTAAGCAAAATAACCTCATGTGCTTTCTCAATTAAAGTCACAATCTCTCTGTTATTCATATAGGGTTTGCATCTATTTAACTGCTACTATTTTTCATCATGAAACATTTTGATAGTTTTATTTCATATTAATTTATCTTATTCGTATGATTACACACATTGTAAAACAGAATATATTCTCTTTACAACTTTAGAAGAACTTGTACACAACATATCCCTTTATTGAAAGCGGGAGAAAAAGAAAGACACCACTTTTAAATAGTTGACAACAAAATCAGCATCAACCTAAACCTCACTAGTGTGAATATTTATTGCAATAGGAGTTTCTACACTATGTTTTCCATCAGTCCAAACCAACCTCCCGAAGACGTAACCTTCCATATACTTACTTTGTGGCCTCAAAGTAAATGTAACCTTGAACTCAATTTTTTCACCCTTTTGCTTAAAGTTTAGAATCCTAGGCTCAACTGAAATTAGAAATTCTGGGGGTGCTTGGACGCGCACTCTATACGTACTTGGGGAGCCAACATTGGTTACAGTACGAGTAACATTCAAAGAGTGTCCAATTTTAAAGTTAGGAATTGTGATGGCTGGATAATTGAAATCTCTTATATTGAAAGATTTTGGACAAGTATAAGGTCTTCCGTAGAACAGTTTAAGTTGTGTATTGTTGTATCCACGAGCACATAAAAAGTTCAAATAATCAGTAACATTTAGGTCATATACAAGTCCAGGATCCGCCACATGATTAGGTCGAATATGTCCTGCACCATATGCAAATGGAGTTGCTTTGTCTAATGATGATTCCAATCCAGACCCTCTGACATTGTCTTTTGTTGTTGCTACAAAATGTGTAAAATTTGATGAATAATAACAATAAGAAAATGAGTTACAAGATCATATAAGGAATATAATTTACATGTGGTCATGATTGCTGACTTGATAGCTGCTGGACTCCAATCAGGATGAATAGATTTAAGAAGACCAACAAGTCCAGCAACATGTGGACATGACATTGAAGTGCCTGACATAGTAATAAAAGGAACTATGCGCTTATCGGATGCAGTTTTTGAAGGAGATGTAGATTCACTATAAGCTGCAATTATGTTGACTCCTGGTGCAGTAATGTCAGGCTGAAATAGAAAATTTATAGTTAATTACACGACCATGCATTTCCAAATTTGTTTTAATATAGCCTAAATATTGATTGATAATCATCATAACCTTGAGGATTGAAGGCTCGAGGAAACTTGGGCCTCTTGATGAAAATGAAGCCATAGATGGAGTTGGCTTTATACCCAATTGTGTTTTAACTCCCGTAATGTAAGCCACAGGAAACCTACATAATGTATGTATGAAATAAAAAAATTCTATGTATATGAACAATCAAAAGAGTTGATAGAGCACAGGAGTAAAATTACTTGGTTTTATTGGCGTAATTAAAAATGTAACTTCCATCGGTAAAATTAACATTTGAAGCTGGAAGCACATGAGCATCAGCTATAACTTCTCCCCCTGATTCCCTCTCAATAACCAAAATCATTCCAATAGCACCTACACGAGAAGCTTCTGCGCCCTTTTCAAGTGTACTACTCTCACCTTCAAGACATACCAATATTTTTCCATGTGCCTTACGAGGATCAAGAGCCCCACTCGAACAAAGAAGGCTAAAAAAGGAAATAAATTATCATCAAGAGAACATATACACTAGTGAAAAATTAAATTTTTATACTTATTTTCAACGTAATTTGAATTAGGTCAACTTAAAACAAGCATTCTTACGCATCTTGGACAGATACATTATCAACTTTGACATTTGCAGCGCTTATCAATGGGTACAACTTATGAGGTGGTAAGTGAGACTCCGAAAGGCTAGCTCCCTAACATTAAAAATAGCAAACATGAAAATAAACTTATTAGAAAAGTTAACATTATAACGACGAAAAAAATAAAATTGTCGTCTTTATACGAAATTAAAGATGGTTTTATCTTTGTCTATCTCTAAATTTAAATTCCTATTTCATTCTTTTTCTAGCATAAGATCAACTTTTTCATGTATAAATGTTAGCAACACCCACTCTCTCATTGAGTGAAATTTATGAGAGTCCCATCAATTTAGAAATAAATCACACATAAATGACGAGATCCATACAAATTCCAAAAATGGGTATTAGAAAAATTAATTTGGAATCTGTGTTGACATGGTTACTTTACATATAAGATATAAAGTGTACCTTAAGTATTTTCTTGTTACCAAGTACAACATAACTTGTGAAATCTCTATCAATTGTGCTTGCAGCAACTGTGAGGATCCACGGTTCCAGGTTTGCTACAGTGTTGGGAGAAGGTCCTGAATTACCTCCAGAAGCCACAACAATGATGTTGTTGGCAACTGCATGGAAAGACCCTATGGAAATACTGCTATCGTGAAATTCAACAGGAAAAGTACCACCCAAAGACACTGAAAGCACATCAACACCATCACTTATAGCAGCTTCAAAACCAGCCAAAATATCTGCATCATAACATGAATCCCAACACACCTTATAGGCTGCAACTCGTGCTTTTGGTGATCCACCACTTGCTGTTCCATTTCCATAGCCAAATACACTTGCATTAGCAACAAAATTTCCTCCAGGCAGTTGATAAAGTATGTGTAACCATGACCATCATTGTCACGTGCACTATCAAACGTTACATTTAGGTTGATAATAGGATTTGCCAGATAGCCTTTATAAAAATATCTTGCGCCAATAAGCTTCCTACAAAGATGTAATAAAATTCAAAATAGGAGCATATAGAAAAATATCAAAGACAATTAAATTGGTTTTATTATGTATTAACTTGTTTGGGTTTCAATCTAAACTTGTATATATATGGTGAAGCTTAAACATTTACTATCATAATTTCTAAAGATTAGTTTCTATAAAACCATAGCAAATTATGAATGATGTAATGTCATTTTAAGGACTTAAGCTACAAGATAAAGTACATTCAAATTAATTAGCACATGCGGAAGTTAGGTGGAATTATCGAGAGTAGAAGACCTGTTGCAGTGAAAGTTATCTGGATTGCCTTTAAAAACTTGACAAATTCCACGCCATTTTTTCGGGATTGGTCCAAATCCTTCATCACTAAAACTCTTCGATTCTGGCCAAACACCTATCATAAGTTACAACATCAATAAAATGAGGGTTGATTGGCTTTTCTTTAATAAAACAAAAATCTTTACAACAAATACACAAAGAAATTAAATATTAATTAATCTTTTATTACCCGAGTCTAAATTTCCAATAATAATGTCTTCACCCAATGATCTCTTCCACAGTGAACCATTATGAATTTCACCGCCTCTCTCTAACCCAAGGAAATCCCATGATCGAGTTGTGTGTAGTTCATATTTTTTATTTAAGAAAATTGATACTACACTCGGATGTTCTATGTACACACCAAAAAAACCATATAGCACCAATTAGAAAATTAAATTTAAACTCTACCAAAAAAATTTTTTAAAAGAAATATGTATTTTGCAAAAATGCATGAATTAACATAGCTACATACTTGCAAGCTGCGCTGCTTCATCTTCATCAAGTATTGCAGCAAATCCATTAATATATCTATTATAAGAGTAAAATATTGCTTCTTTGGCCTTCTCGGTGCTGTGTAAAAAAATATCAACCACATAGTTTTAGTCACTTAACTTGGGATCGGTTTCAGTGCAGTCACAAACTGCATGTATGCAGTCAAGGATATGTGGCGTCCGATTGAGATAGAACCGTCTAGAGTTTTAGGTCCGTTTGATGTTCAGTAATTGTAGTTTTTGAAAGAAAAAATTCAAAATCCACTCTTTCAAAAATGTTTGATCACCTATCGGACGGTCACTAATTGTCTGAATGCGTGATTGCACACTATCACTACATTGAATTCAAATTCCTTTAATTTAGGGGTTATTAATTACATACCTTCCAATGTAGGATCCAAGTAAATCATAATGGGAGTTTGTTGCAGAGTCAATATCAAATGATGAAGGATTTGGACCGAAAGAATGTGATCCTAGGTATACGATATAGGACTAACAAAAAAAAATACTTGAATGATTATTAGACCAAATAATTAAACATTCGAATATGAAAAGTAAATAAGTTAAATGAACACGCTATGATCATAATGAGATTTAGTAATTCAAAAATGTTTCATGGACATTCAATTTTCTATACAAGTGTGATATCTGGTTAACCACATGCAAAATATATAGTTAATTCAATTGAGTTAACCATATTTTTAAACATGATTGGTTAGGTATCGCAAATGTAGGAAAAAAGGTGTCTCATAAGTTGTCTACGTTGACAAAGAAATTTGTAACCATTTTTAACGTAAAGAACACAAAAGACTAGGGAGAATTAATGAATAATGAAAACTTGAGACAAAGCTTGCCTGTTTAACTGCAAGGGTAGGATGTTCCTGCATCAAAACAAAAAGAAGAAGTAATATCAACACATGACAAATGGATGGTGACATTGTTTAATTTCAGGAATATGCAAAGGGTATCAGTTTTCCCTCACTTATATAACTGAGTTAAGTGATCGTTATCGACTCAAAATCTCATGTGAACAATCATTATGAGTTTGTAATGGAGTCAACTATTGTGGTAATATTCATTCCTCATTTTTTGAGGAACAATTATGTTTAATAAATAAGGTAAGAAATCGTGTTAATAAAAAAAGTAAGAAATCGAAATACAAGGTAGTGAATTTGGGCAACATCAATAACGTATTATTCTTAGTCAAAAAATAGTATTATTCAATGGATATACATTTTGAGCAAGACAGAAAAGAGAAACATATGCTGAAAAATCGTGTATCTGAATAACATTATGGAATGTCTATTATACAGGAGTTAAGTAACTTAGAGAGTCAGCTAGAATATATTTACAGAAGAAATATTCTTCTACATAATATTTTATGCTAAGTAACTTAGAGAGTAAGCTAGATTATATTTACGTTGTAAATAGAATTCTTTACTATTTATTTAAAATATCAACAAATATCAACATTTCCCCTCAAGCCGGAGCATATAAGTCAAATGTGCCAAGCTTGCCACATATATAACTTGTCTTAGGACCTTGCAGGGATTTTGTAAAAACATTTATCAACTGGTCATTTGAATTGACAAAGCTTGTGACGATATCGCCTGATTCAATCTTCTCTCTGACAAAGTGGCAGTCTATCTCAGTATGTTTGGTCCTCTCATGAAAGACTTTGAGGCAATATGCAAGGCGGCTTGATTATCACATATAGTTTCATTGATCATGCTTCTTCGAACTGAAGTTCCTTGAGTAAATGCTTCAACCAAATGAGCTCACATGTTACTAGTATCATAGCCATGTATTCTGCCTCGGCGCTTGATCTTGCAACTACATTTTGTTTCTAAATCTTCCAGGATATCAGGATTCCTCCAACAAGTATACAATACCCAGAAGTGGATCATCTATCACTAGGTAAGCCTGCCCAATCAGCATCTAAGTAACCAACTATCTGAGTATGTCCTCTTTCTTCATAAATGAGACATTTTCCTATACCACCTTTGATGTATTTCATAATCCGAATAACAAATCCATGTGTTCTTGGCAAGGAGAATTTAAGAATTAGCTTACCACACTAACTGCAAATGAAATGTACGGACGAATGACTGTAAGGAAATTCAATTTTCCAACCAATCTCCTATACCTCCCTAAATAAAATAATGGCTCCCCCTGATTGGGTAGAAGTTTGACATTAGGATCCATAGGAGTATCAACTGACTTGACGTTTAAAAGACATTTTTCTTCAAGAATATCCATAGCATATTTTGGTTGTGAGATTACCAAACCATCCTTAGATTGGGCTACCTCAATACCCAAAAAATAACGGAGTTTACAAAGGTCTTTTGTCTGAAACTTAATAGAGAGATGTTGTTTTAACTGGTGAATTCCCTGCTCATCGCTACCAGTTATGACAATATCATCTACATAAACAATAAAATAAATGCATCATTGGGCTGAGTGATGATAAAAAAAACAGAATGGTGAGCTTCACTACGAACCATACCAAATTGTTGCACTACTGTGTTGAATCTGCCAAACCAAGCTCTAGGACATTGCATAAGACCATAAAGGGATTTGTGTAGTCTACAAACCATATTAGATGAATACTCATGAGCAACAAACCCAGGTGGGTGCTCCATATACACTTCCTCTTCAAGATCACCATGTAAAAATGCAATTTTGATGTCAAGTTGATGGAGAGGCCAATGTTGAATGGTTGTAATGCAGAGAAGTTCTATAATTGATGCCATCTTAGCAACATGTGATAAAGTGTCACTCTAATACAACCCAAAAATCTGAGTGTATCCTTTGGCAACCAACCGAGTTTGAAACGATCAATCTTACCATCTAGACCAACCTTCACCGTATAGATCAACCGACAACCTGCCAAAGATTTTCCAGAAGGGAAAGGAACCAATTCCCAAGTACCACTACTTTGGAGAGCACACATCTCGTCAACCATTGCCTGCCTCCACTCATTGTTAGATGATGCTTCACCTTGAGATTTAGGAATAGAAACAGAGGACAAAGAAGATAAACAAGTGTAATGTAAAGGGAGAAATGCATTTACCTAAGGTGCTAAAATAACTTTATAAGGTGTTTCCTTAAGTCAACCATGATATATAAACCAATTGCGAGAACAATATAAAATTCTTGTCCCCTAATGGGCCAACTAAGAATGTGCAAACAACACATGAGACTGGTTCTAAAGAGGTGCTAGACATCCTAGATCCAATTTTCCAAGGGCCCAATCCAACAACTAATGATGCTCAACATTTACAGATGTTTGAAGAGGCAGCCAACTACGAGAATATGGTAAACACAACAAGAAACATTGCATTTTGCCAGGAGCAAAAACGGTGGGAAAAAGCAAAAAGCCTTGGGAAATAGCATTTTGTCAGGGCTTCTGTGAGGAGCCCAGTCCCTCGCAAAACAGCTCGTCGCAAATGGCTATGCCAGGGCGTCAGCTCCTGGCAAATTTGCGAGGGTCATCCCCTGGCTTTTTCCCTGGTATAGCTCCTGACATTTTTCCTGGCACAAACTCTGGCAAAATGTCTGACGTACTGCGCACTGTCACACTGTCACATGTCAAGTCATTGCAGGCTGACACATAATTGTGTCAGGAGCATTGCGAGGGGTTAACCCCTAGCAAAATGTATAATAAAAAATTTTTAAAAAACGTTTTTAATAGTTGTTTTTTTCTAATTTAAATTATTTTAAAAATAAAAATAATTAAATAGAATTATTAAAATTATTTTAAAAAATCGTTTTTAAATTGTTTTTTTTAGTTCACTGTTTTTAAAACGTTTTTTTTTAATTTATTTGTTTTTAAATCAGGTTAAAAATATTTAAAACAATATTCAAATTAATTTAAACAATATTTATTTAAAAAACAATTTTATATCAAGAACAACTTTATTATAATTTGTTTTAGATAAAAAAAGTTTTAATTCGTTTTAATAATTAAGGAAAAAAATTATTACAAGAACATAAACAGTTTGAATTTGAAGATATTTTTAAAAAAAGTTTTAGTATTTAAAAAAATTTATTACACTAGAAAATAAAGAGTTTTAAATTTTAAGAAATATATAAAAAACAGTTTTAATATTTGAAGAAAATTTATTACACCATTAGAAATAAACAGTTTGCTCTAAACTTAAAGAAAAATATACAGTTTTAAGTTATAAAAAAAATAGTACACACTATTTTAAATAACCTAATCTTAGACCATATTTATTTTTTCAATTCTAATATATTCAACAGATCTAGAAAAAAAATATACTCAACAGATCTAGACAAAAAAAAACATATATTCAACATGCATTTCTTCAACAAAAAAAAACTTATTCATTATTCATTGTTAAACACAACAACATACATACTCAACATATATTCTATATATAAATAATAATAGACCATAAATATAACTTAATTTTTCAGATATTTTACAAAAAAACAATTATACGAAAAAAAATATATCATACAAATTTAAAAATCATATATTATTCAACAACAAACATAATCATCATAAAAAAAAGTAAAGACATAAGAGAAATATGCATACCCTAAAAGAAATAATACAATTAATAAGTGAAAGGAGTTCTTACCACAAAATTAAAAAACTAAAAGATGAATGTATTAGGAAGAAAATTGTAGGTAGAAGAAAATGAGAAAGAAGAAATGATTTTCTAAGTCTCTGAGAATGTGGATTGTGAGGAGGGGCGCTTGTTTTATACACAATCATATTGTCAGGGCTTAAATGAGGGGTAGCCCCTGGCAAATTGTCATGCATGCAAAAAGTGGTCATGACACACAGACAAGTACAACTTTTGCAGGAGATAAGTCAAATCAATTGAAGCTTTGCATTTTGCCAGGAGTAGTCCCTCGGATAACCCCTATCAACTGCTGACAACTTTCTCTTTTTGCAGTGCAACTTGAATTTGTGTTTCTGATGAAAGGTTTTTTCTCACATTATAATTTCCTATCTACACGTGAGTATATTAGGATCGTCTCCACAGGGATTTGCGCGATACCTTAAACCATTCAACATCGATTATCATTTTAAGTTAGGGTTTTATCTTTTGTTTACTAAAAACTAATCGACTTTAAAATATAAATAAATACGACGAGTAATATGGCATAAAAGTGTCGGTATCAAAGTTCATAAATCAAACATCGACATTATTCTAATGATCATGATAAACGGATTCTAGTTTTAATCTCTTTTTAACGAAATTATCACACATCACTCGACAACATTATTTGTGTCCAAATAAAGTTGTGAGATCGATCGTATCGTTTAATCGATGATTTCTCAATCTATTAAACGATCCAATAGCATTAAGTCTTGATGCTTTAAGTGATTATCAAAACATAATTCTATGTCTAGAACACTTGTTTTAATAGAAAATTATTCTAACCCTAGATTTAAATGTATTTGTCAATAACACTAAATCATACATAAGATTGAATAACAAGAATAAGTTTCAATATAATATAAAACACTAGAATCAAATATTTACATGATCAAAAGATTACATCTAGCTTGATTCATTACCTCTAATCCCAACAAAGGAGATTTAGTTGATCATTTTCATGTCAACAATACAAAAGCTGGAGAAAAGATGAAGATCAATGTCAAGTTTTGATTTCTCAAAAACCCTTTGATGATCTAATCTTGATTCCTTTTTGTCCTTTGAAGTGCCCTTCTTTTAGCCCTATTCTCTGGTAATAAACTCTAAAAATTGTTCTTAAACTTATGCTTAATAATATCTTAACATTCTAACCTAAAAGCTGAAACATAGCTTAAATACTAGAACTGATAAGTGACATCTCGCTCAGCGAGATAAATTTCGCTCAGCGAGTTTGACTTTCTGGCCAGTGGCTTTCTGCCACGTCTTCCATAGCATTAAACCGCCTTGATGATCTCGTTGGGCGACCAATATTTCGCTGGGCGAAATCAAACTTCCCCTGTTCCTGAAAATCCCTGCCTGAACTCGCCAAGGACTCGCCAACCATTCGCCAGACGAGTGTATACTTTGAAAACTCCTGAAAATCCCTACCTCTACTCGCCAATCACTCGCCAAGCTCTCGCTGGGCGAGATTCTTCAATCTTCTCTTATTGATTTCTTGCTATTTTCAAGTCCTGGCTTGCTTTTTCCTACACAAATGGGGAAGAATAAGGTATACAAAGAATAATTGGCATTTATTCATAAATTTCATGCTTTTCCTAAGATAACTTGCAAAACAAGTAACTAAAAAGCCTTGTAAAAGACATGAATTTATTCATTTCTTGCCACTTATCAAATACTCCCCAACTTAGTTCTTTGTTTGTCCTCAAACAAAAGATTCAAAATAATTGGAAAAATCAAGGCTTTGGACAAAGTTGAGCATGAAGCAAAAATCCGGTTGAAGAAAAATTTCGTCAGATGAATGATTCGATTTGTGACAACTCAAGCAAAAGTAAGGTTTCTCATTCAACAAGATATATACCATGAATGTGACATAGTTCTCAGCACAAAGTTCAAATCACACAATTCTTAGCAAACAACATGTTTAAATTTGAACCACACCTAACACACTTCTTTTTAAGTAGATGAACAAATTGAAATCAAGTTGTGCGGGTTTTGATCACTCATCCGGCAAGTTTGCTAACATTCCGATCAAGTTATGCGTCCATCTAATTATCGTTTCTAAAAGCATAAAAGCATAGATCACAAGGTCTTTGAGGGTTGTAATTTGGCTTGGTTTCAAAAGAAATGTCATATGTGGGAAAAATTGAATTCAAAAGGCCAAGCATAGAGGAACATTCTTTCTAATTATACAACTTCCTCCTTATTCAAAAACAACTCTTGGTGATTTACAAATATTTCTTTGATCTTGACAACTTTTTGATTTATTGCATTTGTCATACCCCAATTTTTGACCTAAAATTTCTTTTTTACTCGTCTTTTGGTGCGAAATTTTTCGTCGTCACAGACGAAATTTCGGCAGAAAGATATTTTAAAATATCTCTTTCTTTTTTTTTTCTTTCTTTCTTTTTTGTCTCGTTGGGGCCCGTCTTTTTTTTATTATTATTATTATTTATTTTATTTTTTCTACTTTCATTTTTATTCCCTTAAGTGTTTCATTACTATTTTTATTTTTATTTTATTATCATTGATATTTTTGCTATTTACCTTTTTTAAAGGTCTGACTCTTGAATCTGTTTAGGCAAGGTTTTTTAATGAGGAGTGTTTTTTGTTCAGAATTTTAATTTGGTTTTGATTGTCATTTAGACTGTCATTCATTAACCTTAATGGTCAGTGATGGCAGAATTAGTATAATTAGGAGCCAATTCCATCAGAAACCCAAAAACACAAACAACTCCCATCAGAAGCCGTACCAACATTTTTTTCATCAGAACCACAAAAAACCATAAATCAAAACCAACACAAACACTGCATCAAACCTCATCAACAGCCAACAAAAACCGGAACCATCATCACATACAGCCAACTACACAAAACCAATCATCACATACGGCCACCCCTCACCCACACACAACCACGCCACTCCATCCTCCACCACCACCACAATCAATCCGAACCTCCTCCCTAACCACCTACAAACCACTAACACTAATCTGAACCACCACATACCACAACCACATAAAGCCACACACACGGCCAAACCCACAGCCAAACAACCACTACGCAAAACCGCACCGCCTCTTTACAACCCTTTTTACTCACTGCACCCCTCTTTTTCCTTTTTTTTTTTATTTTCTTTATCATTTCTTGCATTTTACTTTTTAATTCCTTATTTATTTTCATGCATTTTATTTCATGATATTTATCTCATAGTATTTCATGCATTTTTTTTATTATTATTTTTCTTTTATTTCATGCATTTTTATTTCTTTGTTTACATTTAGCATATTTATTTTATCGCATTTGCAATTTTATCTTTATTTATTACTTCACTTTCATTTTTATTAGAATGTATTTAGGTACAATGTAAATATAAATGAGAATATGCACTGACACCCACACTTTATTTATTCCGCTTTATGTCTTTTATTTCTTTTTTCTTATTTATTTTGCTTTACGAGAAAAAATACAAAAAATATTAGGTTAGTTTAATTTCCAAAGGATTTCGTGATGATCCAACGTCACCACGGAATTTCCTCGTATTTAGCTTTTTGTTCTTTTAGTCTTAGCTAATTATAAAAAAAAACAAAAACATGCAAATAATAATCAAAAACAAAAAAAATCTTTTCTTAAATAAACCTTGATTTTCAATCAAGTGCCCATTTTTCTCTTTTATTTTCTTTAAATAACCATTAATCAACTTTAATAACACTTTAATTATTTTCAAAAATAAAAAACACAAACCAATTCTCCTTTTTGCCACTTGGCCTTTATTTTATCTTTAAAACCTTTTTTAAAAACTAATAAAAAACACAAAACAAATCAACCGTTATTTCTACCCCCGAACTACGAGGTTTTGATCCCTCACGGGTACGTAGGCAAAGGACCTTGTCCTTCCAAATCATAAAAAATAAAAATAAAACATTTTCTTTTCCTTCCTCACTACTCTAATTCATTCTTTTCTTTTAAAATATAAGCAAGTTGTAGCCAAAATAAATAAATAAAATCAAGAGGTTCTCGTAGAGTACTACGAACGTTTAGGGTGCTAACACCTTCCCTAAACGTAACTAACCCCGAACCCTAAATTTTTAAAATGTGGTAATTTAGAACTTTTTTCCACCTTTCTTTTAAAAAATTAAAAGTTCAGTCGTGAAATAAAATTAGTGAGTCAACGCTAATCAATAGCTTGATCTCCGAAAATCACCGCGACAGAAATGGCGACTTCACTGGGGATTCCCTAAGAGGGTTGAGCCTAACTTGAATTTATTTAATTATTTTGTGCTATAACTTGCTTAAAATAAAAATAAAGTTGTAAATATGTGCATATGTGTTTTTTTTTTTTTTTACGTGAGTGGTGAGATAAGTCCTACACCCGGACTTGAGGGAAACATAAGATAGGATGGTGGTATAATCAAAGTGGCTTTCCGAGGGTAAATTTCGGATGTGACACATGTGATAACCCCGCTCAATGGAGGGATCTTGGAAGTATTACTATGTCGGCATGAGTAAGTCGTGTTCGGCATTGATATTTTCAAGTGACCTATGAAGTTGAGGACCTTTAGTTACCTTTAACCCATCTTGGCCTTTTAGGACGTAGTGCGGTGGCTAACCAAGAGTAATCTTGAATTAGTTGATACGCGATACTACACTCAAACGAGACTTTCTTACAAATATTATTGGATCGGGAGTCAATCTCGTAACCCGACGATATTTGGAAGGGGTTGAGGACTTTGGGAACTTGGTAGAACCCGTGATACAGGTACAAATGAAACCATAGTCCTTACCAAATGGCGTGTTTACCCTTGACTCCTACCTTATGGACTTAAACCTCACCATGTTTTCTCCGCTCTTTAGCATAATCATTCATACATGCATCCATGCATAAACTCTTTTCTTTTTCATCCAAAACATCGAAGGACTTAAATAAACTTTTTGTAAACATTGTAGATATGGACATTCCACGAAGAAGCACTAAAAAGTATCTTTTCAAGAAACCAGACTTGTCAAAATTAAGGAAGCTAGGATCTTTAGTAAACGATCGAATGGATTTTCAAGCTCATCATGGAAGGCTACTTAATATCCTTAGAGTAGATGTTGAGGAAGGATGTCTGGAAACCTTGGTCCAATTCTATGACCCACTCTACCATTGCTTCACCTTTCCTGACTACCAGCTTGTCCCTACACTTGAGGAATACTCATACCTGGTTGGGTTACCCGTGCCTGACAAAATACCGTTCCATGGCCTAGAACCTATCCCTAAACCCTCCGACATCGCAGCCGCCCTCCACCTTGAAACTTCCATCATCCAAGCAAACCTTACCTTTAAAGGAGGCCTCCAAGGTCTTCCCACCCACTTCCTCTATCAACAAGCCTCCATATTTGCTGATGCAGCTAGCACTCTTGCCTTCCATTCCACCCTAGCCCTCCTCATATATGGCCTTGTACTCTGCCCAAATATTGACAACTTCATTGATATCCATGCCATCAAAATCTTCCTCTCCAAAAACCCTGTACCCACTCTACTAGCTGATACCTACCACTCCATCCATGACCGTACCCAAGCCGGCCGTGGAACTATTCTTTGCTGTGCACCACTGCTTTACAAATGGTTTATCTCACACATACCTCAAACTCATACTTTCAAGGCTAACCGCGAAGATCTTCCTTGGTCCCACAGAATCATGGCCCTCCATCCCTCAGACATAGTTTGGTACCAGGCAGCCTGCGACGTAGGGAAAGTTATTGTTAGCTGTGGTGAATACCCCAACGTACCTCTTCTTGGTATGCGTGGCGGGATTAGCTACAACCCTTCTCTAGCCCGTCGACAGTTCGGTTACCCAATGAAGACAAAGCCAAACAACCTTGCCCTGACCAGTGAGTTCTATCTTAACCACGGAGACCACTCAAACAGGAGAGAGAGAGATTCGCACAAGCTTGGAGCGCTATCCGCAGACTTAACAGAAGTCAGATGGGGAAGAAATTTGATTATGTGCATGAATCCTATACTCAGTGGGTTATTGATAGGACCATGAGCTTTGGCCTCCCCTACCATCTACCTAGATATCTGTCCTCCACCATTCCACCATCATCCTTGCCTATCCCCTTTGACACCAAGGAGGAGTTTCAGGAGCAGCTAACCAAGGAAAAGCAAGAAAAAGAAACTTGGAAGAGAAGGTACCAAGAACTTGAACGTGAGCATGAAACCTTGAAAGGGAAGTTAGCGCAGAAGAATCACGAGCTTTTCATTCAGAACCAACGGATGATCGAGAAGGATGATTTGCTTCAGCAAAAAGATGCTTTGCTCAGCCGGGATTCTAAAAGGAAGAAGAGGTTTATGGATTCGATCTTTGGTGCACATTCTGATTCTGAGGATTCATCTACTCCAGGAGCTTGAGTTGAAGGTTTTAGAGTTTTATGTTTAGATTCTAGCTTCCAAAATCTTGTAATCTATCAAAAAGAACTATTTTATAATGCCTTGATGCTCAAATGAAATGTTCAAACCATGATGTTTACAATAACTTCAACAAAGTCCTTCGATAACAAATCTTTCTTCTTTTTGCATAAGCATAATCATGCATCATATCGCATTCATAGTTTCGCAAGTCGAGTCTCACGTCTTGTTTTTCCAAAGGTCTATCTGCCTAGTCCAAGAAAGTGGCCCGACGTCCTCGGCAGAAACCGACTTACACACACAACACTAGGGCATATCAGAGAAAAAGAATGGAACATTTGGAGCAAGAAAACCAGAACCTCCGGGAAGAGGTGGCCAATCTCCAGGAAGGGATGGAGAAGTTGACCTCCATGATGAATGCTCTGTTGGCTTCCCAAGCCCAGACGTCAGTTCCTCAGCCTGCTGTTACTACTCTTGAGCAGCCAATCTTATTTGCTTTACCAACTTCTACCATACTTGCTCCACCGCCCGGCATGTCTAGAGCTTACCCATGGGGGATGCCATTTCTATCAGACGAAGGTTTTCATCCCACTTCTTTTGGAACCCCAACTCCGGCTATCCAGAAATCAGCTCCAGCCCCAACAAAGGCCTCGGCAGCAGTATCAACAACAGCCTCGACAACAGGCTCCCCAGCAGTTCGACAACAGAATCGGGTTCAGCGGATATCCCATTTTGATCCAATCCCCATGGCGTATGCAGAGTTGCTTCTCGCTTTGCTTGATAAAAATCTTGTTCAAACTAGGGCATCTCCTAAGGTACCTGAAAGATTGCCAAGGGGGTATAGACCTCATCTTTCTTGCGCTTTGCATCAAGGGGCACCCGGTCATGACGTTGAGCATTGTTATGCCTTGAAAGCCGAAGTCCAGAAGCTGATCCAGGCCAACATCCTATCCTTCAAAGGGTCGAGTCCCGATGTGCAAGCTAATCTACTACCTGACCATGGGACCCCATCTGTTAATTTGGTGCAAGATTGCTCAGAAGCTCACCCTGGTGAAGAAGGTGGCAGTGAATTTTGTAACACATGGCAAAGGTTACTGCAATTGGATCGTTGTTGACATTCCCTCAATTACTCATGGGTCCAAGGAATGTGTTTTAGTTGTCTTATCTTTTCAAAAATCCTTTCGTTTCGCCCGATACGAAAGTGAAATCATGTAGGGCTCTACTTTTGTCTTCAAGTTACCACTATCAATGAAAAATTGTCGTTTCTTTCGCGACTTTTTATTTTTATTTTACTGCTTTTTCTTGGAAAATGGTAACACAAAAAACCCAAAAAATATTTTATTTTATTTTATTTTAAATCAATTTCAAAAGGTCTGCATTTTTCACTCATTTTTTAAAATCAATCATCAATCATATGTAGACCGAACATCAATAAGCCCGTTGAACACTGTAACCCTATGCTCTCTCCCGACTTTGAGTTCCCTGTTCACGAAGCTGAAGAGGAGGAGGATGAACAGATTCCTGAAAAGATCTCTCTGTTACTAGAATATAAAAGAACATCATTCAGCCTCATGAAGAAGCACTCGAAATGATTAACTTGGGTTCCGAAGAACTGCCATTACAGTATTCCTGGTCAAATCCCAGATGAATGGTGCCATCGAGGCTGCAAAAAAAAAAACACAACAAACAAAAGCAAAAAAAAACAAAGAAAGAAAGAAAATACATCAAAAGGATGGTGCAGAAGATGGTAACCACTTACAAGGACCTGCGTGGGATGTCATCGTATGCTTTACATGGATATCGTACTTCAGTGTGTACCTCAACAGGGGCAACCCCCTCTTCTTTAGTGTATGGCATAGAAGCAGTACTCCCTGTGGAGATTGAGATTCCATCAATGAGAGTTTTAATGGAACCCAAGTTATCAGAGGCTGAATGATGTCAAAACAAATATGATCAGTTCAAACTTGATTGAAGAGAAACGCATGAATGCTTTGTGTCACGGGCAGTTCCCGTGTGTTCCAAGAAGGAGGTCTTGTGCTCAAAAAGATTTTATCATTTCAACCGGACTCCAGGGGCAAATGGACGCCTAATTATGAAGGCCCATATGTCGTCAAGAGAGCGTTCTCCGGTGGTGCAATGACTCTTACGACTATGGATGGTGATGAGCTTCCCCGTCCTGTGAACGCCGATGCAGTCAAGAAATACTTTGTCTAAAAATAAAAGAACAGCTCGGTGAGTCGAAAACCCGAAAGGGCGGCTTAGACAAAAATGAGCGTCTCGGTGGACTGAAAACCCGAAAGGGCGGTCCAGGCAAAAATTAGAGACATGAAACAGAAAATAATCATCCTGATAGGTCGAAAACCCGAAAGGGCGATCTATGCAAAAGTTAAGGATCCAAAGACAAAGTAACTGCATTGGTCTGATCTCTACTCACTTGGGGCACATCAGCGGTCAAAGAAACTCTGAATCCGAAGCATCTAAACGGTGGAATTCAAAGTTGTTAGGGAGAATAACGGTTATTGTGTTCAATGTACCTTCCCCTTATATTTACCATTTTCCAAACTTTGTGAAATCTGTGGAGCCACGCCATTGGCGGGCCACCACTCTGTTAAATGAATTTGAGCCCGTGCCTTTTATTTGGAATTCCCATTTATTCAGTTTATAAAATTTCTTCTATTTTTGATGGTAGTACTTGAAGCAAAACTTTTTTCAAAATCATAAATTTTTTTTTATATTTTTTGAAAAGCATAAACAACAAACACATTCTCTATGAACTCATGAATAAGTGAAGTGTGCGTCAACATCTGTCCTGAGAACGGATAAACTTTGCAGGCTGAACATGGTCAATTGCTTGAAAAAAAAGAAAAAAAAAAGAAAAAGAGAAAAGAAAAGCTCGGTAAGTCGAAAACCCGAAAGGGCGGCTTAGGCAAAAATGAGCGTCCCGGTGGATCGAAAACCTGAAAGGGCGGTCCAGGCAAAAATTAGGGGCATACAAAAAAGAATATATTCCCGGTGGACTGAAAACCCGAAAGGGCGGTCCAGGCAAAAGTTAGGGACTCAAAAAAGAAAAAAGAAAAAGCATGACCATAGAAACACCAGTTCTTCTGCCGGGTCTTGGGATTAACACGTCTCCCCCAGGAAGTGTTTGCTCCCCACCAGTTGTTGCATACATCGGGCCTTACCCCGTCAATGTTTTGATATGTCCCCAATGGCATCATCCCCCAATGAAGATTGCTGAGTGTTTGTACTGCGTCGTCGGTCCACTTTCCATCTTACCTGTCCAGTCTTGTCTCATCAAGTCCATCACTTATACTGTCCCACAAGTCAATCCTCCATACAGTCATACAAGTCGTATTGTCTTACATACATTCATACATTCATGCATATACACATTCATGCATACACAACATGCACATAACATCATTCAATACATGGTTGCATTAACCACCCTGAGTCTTGCTTTTCATGTCAATCAATCATGAACTTTTTTTAACTCTCTTTATCCCCAAGTGTCATCCCCAGTGTGTCTGGTTCAAAGATGTCACCCTCTTTTCGCCAAGTGACAGTTCTTTAAATGAACAGCTTGTGCATACCTTTTACCATCATGTCGTCAGTGGCAAGTTCGGCTACATCCCGAGCAGCTGGCATTTTATCATCTATCATGTCGTCAGTGGCAAGTTCGGCTACATCCCGAGCAGCTGGCATTTTATCATCTATCATGTCGTCAGTGGCAAGTTCGGCTACATCCCGAGCAGCTGACATTTATCCTTTTATCCTGTCGTCAGTGGCAAGTTCGGCTACATCCCGAGCAGCTGACATTTACCTTTTTATCCTGTCGTCAGTGGCAAGTTCGGCTACATCCCGAGCAGCTGACATTTATCTTTTATCATGTCGTCAGTGGCAAGTTCGGCTACATCCCGAGCAGCTGACATTTATCTTTTATCATGTCGTCAGTGGCAAGTTCGGCTACATCCCGAGCAGCTGACATTTATCTTTTATCATGTCGTCAGTGGCAAGTTCGGCTACATCCCGAGCAGCTGACATTTACCTTTTTATCCTGTCGTCAGTGGCAAGTTCGGCTACATCCCGAGCAGCTGACATTTACCTTTTTATCCTGTCGTCAGTGGCAAGTTCGGCTACATCCCGAGCAGCTGACATTTACCTTTTTATCCTGTTGTCAGTGGCAAGTTCGGCTACATCCCGAGCAGCTGACATTTATCTTTTATCATGTCGTCAGTGGTGGCAAGTTCGGTTACATCTCGAGCAGCTGACATTTATCTTTTATCCTGTCGTCAGTGGCAAGTTCGGCTACATCCCGAGCAGCTGACATTTATCTTTTATCCTATCGTCAGTGGCAAGTTCGGCAACATCCCGAACAGCTGACATTCACCTTTGTTTCTTGTCGTCAGTGGCATGTTACTTTTATTTCCGTCTTTACCTCAAGTGGCAAGCTCTACCAAACGGGCAGCTTGTGGTCGGTGTCTTTTCCCATATCATATTTCCTTTCTCAGCTGTCAATACGATAGTTGATCCCTTCCCCAGTGAAACTGTGTTATTCCCCAGTGGAGTCGGATCCCTTTCTTTAACGAACTCGGGTATCCTTTCATTTTTGTTTTATCCCCAGTCAGGTCATCTTCGCCGTCTTGCATTTGCATTTGCATCACGAGCATCTCACATTTTTTTTTTAGGTCCAAAATTGGCGTACTCTGTATTTAAGTCCCTTCGACCTGCCGAATCGAAGATTTTATCTTCAAATCTCCAGACGAAGAGACTTAAATAGGGGCATCTGTCATACCCCAATTTTTGACCTAAAATTTCTTTTTTACTCGTCTTTTGGTGCGAAATTTTTCGTCGTCACAGACGAAATTTCGGCAGAAAGATATTTTAAAATATCTCTTTTTTTTTTCTTTCTTTCTTTTTTGTCTCGTTGGGGCCCGTCTTTTTTTTATTATTATTATTATTTATTTTATTTTTTCTACTTTCATTTTTATTCCCTTAAGTGTTTCATTACTATTTTTATTTTTATTTTATTATCATTGATATTTTTGCTATTTACCTTTTTTAAAGGTCTGACTCTTGAATCTGTTTAGGCAAGGTTTTTTAATGAGGAGTGTTTTTTGTTCAGAATTTTAATTTGGTTTTGATTGTCATTTAGACTGTCATTCATTAACCTTAATGGTCAGTGATGGCAGAATTAGTATAATTAGGAGCCAATTCCATCAGAAACCCAAAAACACAAACAACTCCCATCAGAAGCCGTACCAACATTTTTTTCATCAGAACCACAAAAAACCATAAATCAAAACCAACACAAACACTGCATCAAACCTCATCAACAGCCAACAAAAACCGGAACCATCATCACATACAGCCAACTACACAAAACCAATCATCACATACGGCCACCCCTCACCCACACACAACCACGCCACTCCATCCTCCACCACCACCACAATCAATCCGAACCTCCTCCCTAACCACCTACAAACCACTAACACTAATCTGAACCACCACATACCACAACCACATAAAGCCACACACACGGCCAAACCCACAGCCAAACAACCACTACGCAAAACCGCACCGCCTCTTTACAACCCTTTTTACTCACTGCACCCCTCTTTTTCCTTTTTTTTTATTTTCTTTATCATTTCTTGCATTTTACTTTTTAATTCCTTATTTATTTTCATGCATTTTATTTCATGATATTTATCTCATAGTATTTCATGCATTTTTTTTATTATTATTTTTCTTTTATTTCATGCATTTTTATTTCTTTGTTTACATTTAGCATATTTATTTTATCGCATTTGCAATTTTATCTTTATTTATTACTTCACTTTCATTTTTATTAGAATGTATTTAGGTACAATGTAAATATAAATGAGAATATGCACTGACACCCACACTTTATTTATTCCGCTTTATGTCTTTTATTTCTTTTTTCTTATTTATTTTGCTTTACGAGAAAAAATACAAAAAATATTAGGTTAGTTTAATTTCCAAAGGATTTCGTGATGATCCAACGTCACCACGGAATTTCCTCGTATTTAGCTTTTTGTTCTTTTAGTCTTAGCTAATTATAAAAAAAAACAAAAACATGCAAATAATAATCAAAAACAAAAAAAATCTTTTCTTAAATAAACCTTGATTTTCAATCAAGTGCCCATTTTTCTCTTTTATTTTCTTTAAATAACCATTAATCAACTTTAATAACACTTTAATTATTTTCAAAAATAAAAAACACAAACCAATTCTCCTTTTTGCCACTTGGCCTTTATTTTATCTTTAAAACCTTTTTTAAAAACTAATAAAAAACACAAAACAAATCAACCGTTATTTCTACCCCGAACTACGAGGTTTTGATCCCTCACGGGTACGTAGGCAAAGGACCTTGTCCTTCCAAATCATAAAAAATAAAAATAAAACATTTTCTTTTCCTTCCTCACTACTCTAATTCATTCTTTTCTTTTAAAATATAAGCAAGTTGTAGCCAAAATAAATAAATAAAATCAAGAGGTTCTCGTAGAGTACTACGAACGTTTAGGGTGCTAACACCTTCCCTAAACGTAACTAACCCCGAACCCTAAATTTTTAAAATGTGGTAATTTAGAACTTTTTTCCACCTTTCTTTTAAAAAATTAAAAGTTCAGTCGTGAAATAAAATTAGTGAGTCAACGCTAATCAATAGCTTGATCTCCGAAAATCACCGCGACAGCATTTATCTCTTTTTTTTCTCTTTTCTTTTTCTTGGTTTGCTTTTCTTTCTTTTTTTCTTTTCTTTTTCTTTCTCTTTCTCTTTTTCTTGTTGTCAAGATCAATTTCAAAATTCACCATTACTTGACATATACTACCTCCCTTTTCTCCCCAACTTATTCAAAATGATACCCTAATTGAATGTTCCTTTATCATTTGGCAAAGGACAAATAAACATGATGGATAAGGGTTCATAATGAAAGTAAAATATCAGAATCCAATAATGATTTAACTATGAACTGGATTTTTTTTACAAACTCCGGCAATTTCACTAAGCATTTGAGCTTATGAAAATTGGCAGTTCATAGTTAACGATTCTGATTCATTAGGCTCAATGGGGTTATCAAATACTCACTTCTCACAAGGTAGGCTTTTTGTGGTCAAGTGTTTCTACTCATATTCAAAAAATGCCTTGATCATTTCAGTGCTTTCATACAATTTAAAACAACTTTCAGATTTAACATAAAAGAATCGAGTTAAACAAAAAATGCCGGTCTCCTGCATATATACATAGACTTTGAGGATTCCTCACATTTTGGCTAGTTCTAATTGGTTCAAACGTAAATATGTTCTTGCGTAAAACTGAATAAAATAAATTTGTGTGCAAAGTACTCATTTCACATTCAAGTATATACCTAGAAAAACAAGAAACGAGTACCTTAGTTGTGCGCTTTGTCACAAACTTTCTATCATTATCACTCACCTGATTCATTGCTCAATGCTTTGGCTTTAGTTCAAGCATTATTCTTTGAATATTTGAGCAGAGTTCATTCAATTGGTAAATTAAACTATACTAAATATAATATGTTACGAAATAAATATAACACACATAATTTTAAAACATAAAACATAAACATAAACATAAAGTACCACAAGTACAGAATTCAAAGTACATAATCAAAATACAGAATCAAAAGGTACAGAAACAGAAGTACAGAAACAAAATACAGAAGCCATATTGTTCAAATAAAATCCAAAAATTTTTGACTTAAAGCTTAATAAAATATTTCACTATTCGTGGTGAGCTTTCAAGTCCTTCCTCTTTCTTCACTCCTCCATTTCTTCATCACTTTGTGTCTCCTCATCTGATCTACCACCAGCAGCTATACCATCACCAGCACCATCACCTGCAGCTGCTGCACTACCCCCTCCATGATAGAATGGCCTGTCCTCAGGGTACGCCACATAAGAACAGAAATGTGCAGGAGTCATAATTTGTTGAGTCGGGTCTGATGGAGCACCCCACTGCTGCTGCAATCTGAAAAGGGACTCCTGAATTCCCAGATGGCCCCTATAGTTAGCCTCCATAGCATCCCAAGTATAGTTATAGGAAGCTATATACCTAGGATCCCAATCAGAAAACTGGAGGTGCTGAGAAGGCTGTTGTTGCTGTTGTTGAGCTTGAGAAGATTCAGGCTGCTGTTGAGGTTGTTGGGGGGCATGTCTTGCTTGCTTATCTTCATTGTGACGAGCAATGTAGGCATCATCCACCGGATTAACAATTTGCTCATGAATTTGAGGTGGGAGGACGATGCGTGCAGCTTGGCATAGACCCATGATAAGGCCGGGAAAAACAAGTGGACATTTAGGTGATGTTATGCCACTCATTGCAATGGTTTTAATCTCATTAGCAATGATGCGGGCTACATCCACTTGTTTTCCGGCAAGGATGTAGTAGATGAGAGGGGTCACTTCAAGGGTGGTCGACGAGGTGTGGCTTTTTGGTCGGATGTTATGTAGGATAAGGTTAAGGATCACTTGGGCAGGGAGTGTCATGTTTTGCTTCAGGGCTCTAAAGGGTCTCCCAGACGCGCTAATATCATAATCATTACCTTCCTTAAAAATTGCCTTCTTTATCTCCTCGTGATCCCAGTTACCTCTGGCATGCTGAGTGTGGAATTCACAAAGATATTCAGAGTCTCGAGGGAGTATAAGGTTTCCTAAATAGGCATTAATAGCAGGGTGATGAAACTTTATAACTCGGCCTCGGACTAAGGTTTCAAATTCGAAAGGATCTTCAGGATCATTGGGAATAGGATTCGCGTAGAATTCTCTCACAATGTCCGCATTAATCTTGGTTGGGGGACTCACTAATCTCTCCCATTTTCTTGTTTCAAAAATCCCCAAGATTACATTATATTTTCCCTCCGGGTTGATTATGAACTCCTTCTCATGCTAGAACTTTCTTTTCAACAGCTCCTGATACCTGGCGGCATGGTGTGCGCTCTGGAAGTGGCTAGCATCAAATGGTACGGATGCTTGAGATGATTCGCCTTGTTTCCTCTTGCTTCCGGTCGATTTCTGCTTAGGTGCCATTCCTGCAAAACAGCCAGGAAATGCATACAGAACAAGGTATATAGAGATTAGTGTAAAATGGAATTGAAAAACTCAGAGCAAAATAAAAATTTCATTTTCTGAAGTAACTCGCTTGGCGAAAATTAGCTTCGCTTGGCGATAAAATGTTCAAAATTCTGGGTTTTCCATATGAATGTTCGCCTAGGCGAGCATGATTTTCGCTCAGCGAGTAGCTCGAAAAACACTCTGAACTACCTCTAATCTCTATAAAACACACCCAGTAACATAGAAATAAAGTAAAATGACAACCATTGCATACAAACATCACAAACCCATGTTTATTTCAAATTTACAAAAAATGGGTCATTCAAAAAGTGATTAAAAATCCGATTTTTGGCATGGCAATCTTGTTGTTATTCTAGTTCATTTCTAACATACACTAATTCGAACCTAACCAGCAACTAATCACTAATATCACAACAACTTACAACCTATTCTATTAAATCCAAAAACTAAACCCATTTTCAAATTTTTTAAATAGAGCAAGAAAAGAACTCAAACCTAGTGATTTGATGCAAGATGAAGAGATGATATGCAGTGAGAGTGCTTAATCTGGCTTGGATGAGTTTGGATTTGGCTTTTTTGAGAGAAAAATGAAGAGTTTTTTGTGTTGTAAGGTGAGAATGAACAAAACCGGTTTTTGGAAGATAAAAAGTGGTTAGGGACAGTTGAGGAGTTAAGAGGGGTTAATGGCTTGGGAAATCGTAACTGTCAGATTATGCAATCTCGCTGAGCGAGATTTTTCTCGCCAAGCAAGCTAGTCTGGTCAAACTGACTTGTAATTCTCGCTCAGCGAGATTTTGCTTCGCTGGGCGAGTTATGACAGGTAAAATTTTGTTGTTCTGGTTTCTGTACTAGTTTCTGTTTTTGAGTGCAATGTGACTTAATCTAAAATGCAAAGCAATAAAATACTTACAAAATTGGGGTGCCTCCCAACAAGCTCTTGTTTAACGTCATTAGATCGACGCCTGTTTCATGTTTGATTATGAATCAATAAGTGAAATTGTTGTCGTGTGCCGAACAACTTCACCACCAAAGTATGGTTTCAGTCTTTGTCCATTCACTGTCCAAGTTGCTTTGGTGATAGGATCTTCTAGCTCCACCGCTCCATAAGGCCTGACTTCTTTAATCATGAAAGGGTCGGACCACTTTGATTTTAGTTTACCCGGAAATAGCTTCAATCTTGCATTGAACAGCAAAACCATTTGACCGGGCCTGAAATGCCTCTTCATGATCTTCTTATCATGATACCTCTTGACCTTTTCTTTATAGAGCTTGGATGATTGATATGCTTGGTCTCGCATTTCTTCCAGTTCATTCATTTGGAGCTTTCTCTTCTCCCCCGCTTGCTCTTGGTCAAAGTTTAAAAATTTTAGCGCCCAAAACGCTTTATGCTCCAACTCTACCGGCAAGTGGCATGTTTTCCCATACACCAACTGAAATGGTGTGAAACCTGTAGGAGCTTTGTATGCGGTCCTATAGGCCCATAATGCTTCGTCAAGTTTCATTGACCAATCATTCCTTGATGATGATACGGTCTTCTCAAGGATCCTTTTGATTTCACGGTTGGACACCTCAGCTTGACCGTTGGTCTGTGGATGATATGGTGAAGCTACCTTGTGTTTGACTCCATAATGCTCAAGTGCTTTGGCTAACTGTGTATTGCAAAAGTGAGAACCTCCATCACTTATAAGCACTCTAGGAGTTCCAAAACGGGAAAAGATATTTCTTTTGAGAAATTTGACCACTGTTTTGCTATCAGCTTTTGGGGATGCGATTGCCTCTACCCACTTAGACACATAATCAACAGCTACCAAAAATATATTCATTGGACATGGAGGATGGAAATGGCCCAACAAAGTCAATACCCCAACATTCAAAAACTTCAACTTCAAGGATACTTTGTTGAGGCATCTCATTTCTTTTTGAAATTCCTCCAGTTTTCTGGCAACTCTCACAACTTTTAACATGTTCATATGCGTCTTTGAATAGAGTGGGCCAATAGAAGCCTGCTTGAAGAACCTTTGCTGCAGTTATTTCACCATTGAAATGCCCACCATATGGCGAATTGTGACAATGCCACATGATGTCTTTGGCTTCTTCTATAGCAACACATCTCCGTAAAAGGTGGTCAGCTCCAGTCTTGAAGAGATATGGGTCATCCCATACATAATGAGTTGAGTCTCTCATCAACTTCTTCTTCATTTGCCATGTAAAATCCTCCGGTATGAACCTCGTTGCTTTATAATTTGCCATGTCAGCAAACCATGGTCTTTCTTGCACCATTAGCAACTTTTCATCCGGAAACTCTTCAAGAATTTCTTTCTCGTTCTTAGTCACCTCATTGTTCACCAACCTTGAAAGATGATCAGCCACAAGGTTCTCAGTCCCCTTTTTGTCTTTAATCTCCAAATCAAACTCTTGGAGCAGCAGCATCCATCGGATGAGTCTCGGTTTGGAATTGGGTTTGGTGATTAAATACTGTATGGCTGCATGGTCAGTAAATATAATAATTTTCGAACCAATGAGATAAGAACGAAATTTTTCTAATGCGAACACAATAGCAAGTAGTTCTTTTTCTGTGGTGGCATAATTGATTTGAGCATCATTTAAAACTTTACTTGCGTAGTGTATAGCATGAAAAATTTTGTTTTTGCGTTGACCTAACACCGCGCCAACCGCATAATCACTCACATCGCACATGAGTTCAAAATCAAAACTCCAATTCGGTGCGGTGATTATGGGTGCAGAGGTCAAATTCTCTTTCAAGCATTTGAAAGCATTCATACAATCATCATCAAATTCAAAGGACTTATCTTTGTTGAGCAAATTGCTCAATGGCTTTGCGATCTTTGAGAAGTCCTTGATAAACCGTCGATAGAATCCGGCGTGGCCAAGAAAACTTCGGATGCCTTTGACATTGATTGGGGGTGGAAGCTTGCCTATCACATCAACTTTTGCTTTGTCAACTTCAATACCCTTGGAAGAAATCTTATGACCAAGGACAATCCCCTCGGTAACCATGAAATGACATTTCTCCCAGTTGAGTACCAAGATGGTTTCCTTGCACCGCTTCAGTACCGTGTCAAGATTCTTCAAGCATAAATCAAAGGATGAACCGAAGACAGAAAAATCGTCCATAAACACTTCTATGCTCTTCTCTATCAAATCAGCAAAAATTGCTTGCATGCATCGTTGAAATGTTGCTGGAGCATTACATAACCCAAACAGGCATGCGTCGATATGCAAAAACTCCAAATGGACATGTGAAAGCTGTCTTCTCATGATCTTCTGGATTCACCGAAATTTGATTATAACCCGAATAGCCATCAAGGAAACAATAGTAAGCTTGACCGGACAGTCTTTCTAGCATTTGATCCATGAATGGTAGAGGAAAATGGTCTTTTCTTGTAGCCTTGTTGAGTCTCCGGTAATCAATGCACATCCTCCAACCGGTGACAGCTCTTGTTGGTATGAGCTCATTTTTCTCATTTGTGATCACCGTCATACCTCCCTTCTTAGGAACAACTTGAACCGGGATAACCCAAGTACTATCCGAGATCGGATAAATCATGCCGGCTTCAAGTAGTTTAACCACTTCCTTCCGGACTACTTCCTTCATATTTGGGTTTAACCGGCGTTGAGGTTGCGCTACCGGCTTGTAATCTTCCTCCATCATGATCTTATGCATACAATAAGATGGACTTATCCCTTTCAAGTCGGATAGTGTCCATCATATCGCTTCTTTGTTAGACTTCAGAATTTCCACCAATTTGGCTTCTTCTGTGCTTGATAAGGAACTACTTATGATAACCGGTTTGTTACCCTTTTTTTCAAGGAAAACATACTTCAAGTGTGAGGGTAGAATTTTCATCTTCGGCTTCATTTCTTGAACATTGGATTCATTCTTCAATTCCTCAATTTTTGCTTTGTGAGGAGGAATTTCCTTCAATGAATCCAGCTCCTTCAAACACTCTTCAATTTCTTTTTCTTCTTCCTCGCCTATGATATTTAGTGCATCCGTCAAAACTCTTTTAAGAGGTGTCAAATTATGCAGCTGTTCTCTTGTATTAACAATTAATTCATCAGTTGCATCCATCTTGAAACATGCACCTTTATCACGAGGGTGCTTCATAGCTTCATTGATGTTGAAATTGACTTCTTCATCGTCCACACGGACTTTCATTAAACCACCGTCAAGATCAATCATCATTCTTGCCGTTTGCATAAATGTTCTTCCAAGAATAAGTGGCACATCATCATCCTCAGGAATATCCATCACCACAAAGTCAATGGGAAACAGGAATTTGTCTACATTCACCAAGACATCTTCAGCTATTCCCAAAGGACGTGTGACAAATTTGTCGGCTAGTTGCAACGTCAAATTTGTTTGTTTCACAACCAAATCACCAATTCTTTTGACAACAGAAAGGGGAATAAGGTTGATACTTGAACCAAGATCAATGAGTGCCTTACCGGCATTCACATTACCTATAGATACCAGTAATGTAACTTTCCCCGGATCTTTCTCCTTCGTTGGCAATGTTCTTTGGATGATGGCACTACAATTCACATCAAGCTGAATTGTCTCCTCATCATTGTACCTCCTTTTCTTGGACAGAATTTCTTTCATAAATCTGGTATAAGTAGGCATTTGCTCCAAGGCTTCCGAGAATGGAATATTAATTTGCAACCGTTTGAAGATGTCTAGGAACCTTGCATATTGCCTTTCTTTGTCCTTTCTAGCTGGAGTAGTTGGATATGGTAGATGTTGAGCTGGTGCATTCTTTACAACTTCTTGTTTCTTGCCCCTCTCCTTCACCACATCTTTCATCTTCTCATAGTTATCATTTTCAACTAACTCCTTATTATTTTCAACTAATTCCTCTTTATTTTCTCCCTCCATTTCCTTCTCACTTCCTTCATCAATCTCTTCCATTTTCTCTTCAACAACCTTCCTCTCCACTTCAAGATTATCTCTTATTCCCCTACCAATCACCTTCCCACTTCTTGTTGCAATTGCCTTGCAATGATCTTTTAATGCAAGGTCTTTTGTATCAAAATGAATTGATTGTCATTTTGATGCATGTTCTTTTGGATTGGGTTGAGTGTTGGCGGTAAAGGTTCCTCCTTGCTGAGTGGCTTGAGCTAGTTGTTGAGCCATTTAGCCTACTTGAGTTTCTAGATTTTTGATGGAAGCATCGGTGTTTTTCTGGTTAGCCATGGACATTTGCATAAATTGGTTCAATGTTTCGTCGGTACTTTGAGAACGGTTTTGTTGTGGCGGATAATGATTGAAATTATTGTAAGGTTGTCGGTTGGATGGACCAGCATCTTGTCTCCATGGTTGGCCATAATTTGGGTTGTTTCCTCTTTGGAAATTGTTGTTATGGCCTGAATATTGACCTTGATACTGATTCGGTCTTTGTTGGTTACCGACATAGCTTACTTCTTCTGTTGGCGGTGGACAAAAACCAGTGGGATGATCGCCTGAACAAAGCTCACAAGATGCAACTTGATGAGTCTTCTTTGTTCATTCTGCATCTCTTTCATTTGTTGTGGAAGATTTGCCATCTTTCTTGTGAGTTCCTCCACTTGTTGAGTCAACAGCTTGTTTTGTGCTAGAATGGCGTCATTTGTTCCCAAGTCCAGAATACCGGCTTTTCTTTGTCCTGGATTTCTGTTGTGGTGAGCTTGATGATCATTAAGTGCCATTCTCTCAATAATTGATACTGCATCTTCAGCACTCTTTGCCATCAATGATCCACCCGCGGCTGCGTCAAGTAAAAGCTTCGATTGTTGTTGCATTCCATTGCGGAAAAGATGAATCTAAGTAAGATCATCAAAACCATGGTTTGGACATCTTCGTAACATTGACTTGAATCGCTCCCAAGCTTCACAAAGTGTCTCACTTGATCCTTGAGAAAAGACGGCAATGGTAGTCTTGGCCTCCATAAATCGGTTTTGTGGAAAGAATCTTTCAAGGAATTTCTCCTCAAGAGTATTCCAATTGGTCATCACTTGTGGTGGTTGGTCCAAGTACCATTCTTTTGCCTTTCCAATCAATGAATGAGGAAACATTCTCATGAATATGGCTTCTTCCTCATTCTCCGTTGCTCCCAAAGTACCAGCAATCTCATAGAACTTTGTTAGATGTTGAAATGGATCCTCATGATCTAAACCCGAGAAAGGGTTAGCATATAGAATCTGGAGAATCCCAGTTTTCATCTCCGTTTGTTTAGTAGTCCTTGGCGACTTTCCCAATTGAGCTAGGCGTCGTGGGCTGTTATGACAAGGCATCCCACTACCACCAGAACTTCCGGATCCTTCTCCTTCTCCGGCCATATGTGTTTCTTGTATTGGAACTAATGAAGGAATAGAAACAGAGGGTCCTTCTTGTTGCCTCTTCTTTGCTTGCTGCCTTTTCTTCCGGTTTCTGCTATTATTTCTCCTAGCAGTTCTTTCAATTTCTGAATCAAACAGCAGTTGGTCTTCTTGTATTTTACCTCGCATATACGGAGTTCAACGATCTGACCAAACAAATTAGCAACAGGATGGATAAAAAAAAATGATAGTTATATACATAAAAGAATTTTCTGCAAAATTGCTTAAAACAATAATTTTAGCTGCTATGTTTATAATATCTTAACGCTATAATCCCCGGCAACAGCGCCATTTTGATGAAAGGTTTTTCCTCACATTATAATTTCCTATCTACACGTGAGTATATTAGGATCGTCTCCACAGGGATTTGCGCGATACCTTAAACCATTCAACATCGATTATCATTTTAAGTTAGGGTTTTATCTTTTGTTTACTAAAAACTAATCGACTTTAAAATATAAATAAATACGACGAGTAATAGGGCATAAAAGTGTCGGTATCAAAGTTCATAAATCAAACATCGACATTATTCTAATGATCATGATAAACGGATTCTAGTTTTAATCTCTTTTTAACGAAATTATCACACATCACTCGACAACATTATTCGTGTCCAAATAAAGTTGTGAGATCGATCGTATCGTTTAATCGATGATTTCTCAATCTATTAAACGATCCAATAGCATTAAGTCTTGATGCTTTAAGTGATTATCAAAACATAATTCTATGTCTAGAACACTTGTTTTAATAGAAAATTATTCTAACCCTAGATTTAAATGTATTTGTCAATAACACTAAATCATACATAAGATTGAATAACAAGAATAAGTTTCAATATAATATAAAATACTAGAATCAAATATTTACATGATCAAAAGATTACATCTAGCTTGATTCATTACCTCTAATCCCAACAAAAGAGATTTAGTTGATCATTTTCATGTCAACAATACAAAAGCTGGAGAAAAGATGAAGATCAATGTCAAGTTTTGATTTCTCAAAAACCCTTTGATGATCTAATCTTGATTCCTTTTTGTCCTTTGAAGTGCCCTTCTTTTAGCCCTATTCTCTGGTAATAAACTCTAAAAATTGTTCTTAAATTTATGCTTAATAATATCTTAACATTCTAACCTAAAAGCTGAAACATAGCTTAAATACTAAAACTGATAAGTGACATCTCGCTCAGCGAGATAAATTTCGCTCAGCGAGTTTGACTTTCTGGCCAGTGGCTTTCTGCCACGTCTTCCATAGCATTAAACCGCCTTGATGATCTCGCTGGGCGACCAATATTTCGCTGGGCGAAATCAAACTTCCCCTGTTCCTGAAAATCCCTGCCTGAACTCGCCAAGGGCTCGCCAACCATTCGCCAGGCGAGTGTATACTTTGAAAACTCCTGAAAATCCCTACCTCTACTCGCCAATCACTCGCCAAGCTCTCGCTGGGCGAGATTCTTCAATCTTCTCTTATTGATTTCTTGCTATTTTCAAGTCCTGGCTTGCTTTTTCCTACACAAATGGGGAAGAATAAGGTATACAAAGAATAATTGGCATTTATTCATAAATTCCATGCTTTTCCTAAGATAACTTGCAAAACAAGTAACTAAAAAGCCTTGTAAAAGACATGAATTTATTCATTTCTTGCCACTTATCAGTTTCCCGCCTAGAGTTATCCCAGGGTTTTTGCGAGGGGTTACCCCTGTCAAACGTTGTTTCCAATTTTTGCATTTTCCCAGGGGTTTCCCTGGTTTTACCCCACGCAAATTTCACAAGGGTTCATGCCCCTAGCATAAGGCCCTGGCAAATAGCAGTATTTCTTGTAGTGAGAATCGGACAAATTTCTGGAGTTGGACGATGGATATTTTGATAGTTATTTAGAGTTCCACAGAGATTCAGTGTTAGACATTTTTTTTCAACGATGATAGTGATGGCATCATGGCAGCATAAATACAATCAACTTCATTCATCTTGAATTTCGGGGAAGTGAATTCCAGCTGAGGGAACTTGAAGGAGATTTCTTTGTTGAGGATGCTAAGTGGGCTACCTGAGGGATCTTGAAGGTATGTTGTTTGAGAAACTCGCTCAAAATATAGTTAAGCATTTGAATCCTTTATTAATCAAAGCTTAAATCAATGGTAAAATATTTTGAACCAGATACATCAATTTTTATTGACGCAACTTTAAACTGGAAGGTGTATAAAATATTTTTATTTTTTAATGTTACACCCATTTCTTACCTTTCTTTTGAATTATGATCCATAATTTTGCATGATGTCATACCTTTAAAACAATACAGTAATTAAAATAACCATTAATTGCCTCAAAAAAGGTTAAATGAATTTTCGTACATTAATTGCCTTAATTAGTAAAGCCTAATGATTTTTCACACGAAGAGGTTGATTTGATTTCAAAAGCAATTAATCGGATCTATATAAGCAGGGGATGCATAGTCCCTTTGCACATATCCGAAATTAGTTTTTCAAGAGAAATTTCATTCATAACAATGTCGTCCTCCATTCATCATCTGTTAGTGTCACTTCTTATTTGTGTTCTTTGGCAAGAACCTACCATAGCAATCAAACAGGCAAGCTTTGTCTCAAGCATCATATATTTCATTATTCGATTAATTTTCTAATTTTTATATGTTAACATTTTGACTGTGACCTAATTATCTTCCTTTTTGATTTTCTAGTCCTATATTGTATACTTAGGATCACATTCTCATGGTCCAAATCCTTCATCATTTGATATTGAATCTGCCACAAACTCTCACTATGATTTACTTGGATCTTACCTTGGAAGGTATGGTACTATATAACTAAACCCTCACAATGAAATTCTCCTGTGACAAAACCAAAATGAATTGATTAGATTTAATTTAATTTTTTTTCTTACACAGCACTGAGAAGGCCAAAGAAGCAATATTTTATTCTTACAATAAAAATATTAATGGCTTTGCTGCAATACTTGATGAAGATGAAGCAGCTGAGGTTGCAAGTATGTAATTATCATCATGCATTGATTCCATATTTATTTTAATACATTTAATTTTTTTTAATTGATGCTACCCAATTGGTGAATGCAGAGAATCCTAATGTAATATCAATTTTCTTGAACAAAAAACATAAACTTCAAACGACGCACTCATGGGATTTCCTTCAGTTGGAGAGCAATGGTGGAATTCCAAAGGATTCAATATGGAGGAGATCATTTGGTGAAGACACCATCATTGGAAATATAGACACTGGTAATGAATGATGAATCATTTCTTTATGTTGCTGCATGTGATTTTGATTTGGAATTGATTCATCCTATTTTCATATATTTTAAAATAAAATACCATGCTTATCCAAAAACAAAAATTACAATCATTTTGATTAACTATAAAAGGATAAAAAGTTTTTTTTGTTACAAGATAAAAAGGTTTAGTATAATCGTGACTTTCTTTTTTTGAAGAGTATAAACTATGAAGTAACTTATTTTGGGAGAAAAAAATCAACTCAATCAGCTGAATGAGGGAATTTTTTATTCAAGTCATTGTAAATTGATTTTCTTTGATTTTATTTCCTCTAACACTAAAATTACTATGTTTTATTTAGATACTCTCCGTTTTGAATCATTTACTTTTCTTTCATTTGAAAAGATAAAAATACAAAAAAAAAATTAAAAAAATTATATGAACTCTTCGGTCAAAAAGAAAGAAGATGAAACTCACTTAGTGGTAGAATCCATATTTAAATTGACTACACAAATTTATGATAATTTTACTGTATTTGGTTACTTAAGATTGGTTAACATTTTCCTTTTCTTTTAGCCTTTTTAAGTTTTTCATCACCCTTTATAGGATAGTTGACTATTGACTATTTTTTGACTAGTTGACTATTGACTATTCATTAAACTAAAACGATCTGTTTTGCTATATCTTTAGTATCTCATAATACTGTGACTTTAAAAGGAGATGCTGATCGATCACACCCTTTATTCTTTTTCTTTTCTTTTTTGAAGGGGCCTTTATATAACTTTTGTTAAATGTTAAAATTTATTGAACATGTAAAATTTAGAAAATAGAAGGGATTGAAATATATTCTGAGAAACAAAAAATACGTCTTCCGACTCTTATTGTAAGACCCTCCAACAAAGTATATACAGTTATTAAAAAAGTTAAAATGCAGTCCTTGTGAGGCATAGCTCATTTCAAGGGACAATGCATATTTATATGCATAGGTCAAGATTTGAACTCCGGACTGCCCACTTATTTACCTTAAAAGGTAAATTCTAGTCACTAAACTACTTGAACAAAAAAAAAATTAAATGTAGGTTAATGTAACCAACAATAGAATGGTTCAAGTGGTAAGGAGTTCAGACCACTTAAGTATTTGGTCAGAGGTTCGATTCCTTATTTATACGTATGAAAATTTTTGGTGCGTCTCACAAGTTTTCCGATGAAGATTACTTACAGCTAAGCGGTGGTGGAAACTTAGTACTAATATCATGGTAATAAAAAAAAGTTAATGTAATAATTTGTAAAAAAAAGTTGAATAAGTGGGCTTAATATCATGGTAATCTCAAGAAAATGTGTTACTTTTACATATTCACATCTATAATTGTTATAACATGAGGGCTTAATTGATCATCCGGTCCTTTAACTTATTTTATTTTTTCATTTTGGTCCCTTAACTATTAAATGTTTCAAATTGGTCATTTATCTATGTTATGTCAGTCAACTTGGTCATATTTCGTTAATTTTAAGCCCCTTAAAAAGAAGACCGTTAGATAAAGGATGTCCATCAGATCTAACAGTGTGTCATCAACACATAATTTATTTTACTCATCATCATCTTCTTCCCTCATCATCATCTTCATATAACCTTCATCAATATTCATATCTTCATAAAAAAAAAACCAAAGTTTAAAAAAAAAAAATCATCATTTTAACTTCAACAAAAACCACATGATTAAACCCTTAAATTTAGAATTAACACCACCACCATCATCTAACTTACAATCATCTTTAACCCAGGAAATAAAAAATAAAAACTCATTCATTTTTTAACAAATTTCATCCATTAATAATTTAATATTGTTCTCCTTCATCCATTTTAATTATTAAAACACAAACATAACCCATGAATATTGTTCTCCTTCATCCATTTTGTCAAACCCAGAAACCTTATTCCTCCACCATTATCTTCTTCGACCATCATCATCATCCCCACCGTCATCAACTCCGACCACCACCCCCAAAATTTTGACCACCACCAGCCACCAAGCTTTAACACTTTCTGAAATTTAATGATTATTGATTCTTGAATCCCTAAATTGACATTTTCCCAAAAATTGAATGATCTCATATTCATCATCTTCATTGTTCAAAATTTTCATAAACCAATTCACAACTGAGGGTTCTGCAATTAGTTTCATCTTAACCTCACGCGAGACCCGTTTCATGGTTATCGATTGATTTTTACTTATTTTCATCTGACACATAAACATGGAGGTTCTTGGTTTTTGTTTGTTTTTTGGCAGGTTCCATGGATTTGTTGGATTTTCTGGGTAAGATGATGATTGTGAGTTAGATGATGAAGATTGAAATGATCTCACATTCATCGTCTTCATTGTTAATGATTCTTGATTCTTGAATTAACGATGAAAATTTAACCATCATCTTTAAGGATGAAATAAGGTATCAGAGAATAAAGCTTTATGAAGATTGAATTGGATCTAGGGTTTTTTTTTTTGGTGGTGGTCTTAATTCTAAATTTAAGGGTTTAATTATGTGGTTTTTGTTGAAGTTGAAATGATGAATTTTTGAAAGAAAAAAAAAATGGGTTTTTTTTTATGAAGATGATGATGAGGGAAGAAGATGATGATAGTAAAATAAATTAGTTATTGATGACACACCGTTAGATCTGATGGACATCCTTTATCTAACAATCTCCTTTTTTAGAGGATTAAAATTAACGAAATAGAACCAAATTGACTGACATAACACAAATAAAGGACCAATTTGAAACATTTAATAGTTATGAGATCAATTATGCGAGAAAAAAAATCATTTACACTTTTAAATGTAAATTAAATAGAATCATTTTTATAACATTTTGTAAAGAAATCATTAATGTCTATATTAAATTTAAAGAGTCAGGAAAAAAAATGGAAAAAAATCATAGATCTCTTATATTTGACTCTTCAATCGATTTGTATGACCGATTTCCACCCACTTTTTATTGATATGTTGTGCTTATGTTAGGTGTTTGGCCTGAATCCAAGAGTTTCAGTGATGAAGGGATGGGACCAATCCCAAAAAAATGGCGTGGAATTTGTCAAGTTGATAAACAGAATCAAGATAAATTTTACTGCAACAAGTAACTTACTCTCACTTGCTACAAACTTCAAATTATCCCATTTAATATGTACTCTGTGGAAAAGTTCATGATTATTACATTCAAAAAAATCATTAATCATTAGTTATATAAAGACTCATTTTGATAGACATGTTCTTTTTTTTTTTGTCAAGTAATAGACATTTTATTACCATGCATAAATAGATTTGTTTTATTGTATTATGCAACAAGAATTTATGTTCCTAAAATGACTTACATCAGGAATAACTTCTATCTTTATAAGCATGTGTTATGACTTTTAAATTTAAGGACCCTGTAGTACTACATTGTATTTTATGTTTGGTGAATTGGAAGTGACACTCAACTAAGTTTAAGCTTCAATAGAAGTTCATATTCAGTTTTTTTTTTATTAAAATTAAAACGATACTTTGATTTTCACCAAGGCTAAATTACATTCTGGGTCCTTTAAGTTTGCTGTTTGTAACAGATTAGTCCTTTAAGTTATTTTTGTAACAGATTAGTCCTTTAAGTTTTCTGTTTGTAACAGATTAGTCCTTTAAGTTTGTTGTTTGCTGTTAAACAGAAGGACTAATCTGTTACAAACAGAAAACTTAAAGGACTAATCAGTTACAAAAATAACTTAAAGGACTAATCTGTTACAAACAGAAAACTTAAAGGACTAATCTGTTACAAAAATAACTTAAATGACTAATCTGTTACAAACAGCAAACTTAAAGGACTAATCTGTTATAAAAATAACTTAAAGGACTAATCTATTACAAACAGCAAACTTAAAGGACCAAGAATGTAATTTAGCCTTTCACCAATTACATAATATATATATATATATATATACACTGTTGAGAACTTTCCACATTATATTAGATGAGATATGACTTAAAAATGTGTTTATATAAATGGGAAATAGTTAGTAGTCGTTGCCTTACAAATTGATTTTAAAGGGTTGAGTTTGAGTCAACCCAAATTCCTAAAATAGCAAAAATTTATTTCAAAATTTGTTGGACCACTTATGTCACACTTCATATATTAAATCCTACGCATGAATAATATATTGAGGAATTGCACATTAGATTAAATATGACTTTTAAATCAGGGACGGATCTACGGCATACACAATGGGTGCATGTGCCCCCACTAAAATTTTCAAAAGCCTAGTGTAATTGTCTATTCATATGCAAAGTACCATTCATGCAATCTACAATAGTGCAACATGGATACTACTTTTGAGTTAACTACACTCATATATATACTATAATTCTCTAAATCATTGTAATTTCAAATAATATGTACCATTTTTTAAAAATAAAATGTAAAATAAGCTGCCACCTACAAGTTTAAAAAATAAAATGTAATATTTTTAATACTACAAACTATATATATAAATTTTGCCACCACAACCTACAATTGCTGGATTCGTCACTATTTAAAATGTTATGTTTATGAGTGGTGGAAAGTCGTCACCTTACAAGCAAAAAATTATATTAAAACATATATTTTAAAATATCTTTGATATTACTTTTATCAATTCCATATCCCTCATATTTTGACTTTTATTGTATAACTATAGGAAGCTTATTGGAGCAAGATATTTTTACAAAGGATTTCTAGCAAGTCCAGGAGGTGGTAAAGGTCTCCACAATGTATCATTTAATAGTGCACGTGGCATTGATGGTCATGGTACACATACTTTATCAACGGCTGGAGGAAATTTTGTTGCTAATGCAAGTGTATTTGGCTATGGCAATGGAACAGTAAGTGGTGGATCACCAAAAGCACGAGTTGTAGCCTATAAGGTTTGTTGGACCCTCGGTAATGGATGTTTTGATGCAGACATTTTGGCTGCTTTTGAAGCTTCCATAAGTGATGGTGTTGACGTGCTTTCGGTGTCTTTAGGAAGTGATCAAGTGGAATATTACGAAACTGGTAGTTCTATAGGATCCTTTCATGCAGCTGCCAATGGCATCACTGTAGTGAGTGCTGCTACAAACTATGGACCTTATCTTAGCTCCGTAGGTAACTTGGAACCATGGGTGTTCACAGTTGCTGCAAGTACAATTGATAGAGAGTTCACTAGTTTTGTTACCCTTGGTGACAACAAAACACTCAAGGTATATTGATTGTCATATCTTATTTTATATAAAATGTTAAATCACATTTTATTTTCATTATTATTTTCCTTACTATTACAGTTATACTATACCATTTTACTGAGAATATACTATTAGTTTAGTCATAAATTATTAACATCTCTTCTATTCTACAGAGTTCATAAAGCATAAAAATAATAAGTAATATCTAGAGCATATGAAACATGTCAATCTTGTCTCTAAACAACGTAAAAAGTTGTTTTGTTAGTCTTAACATCTTAATAACAATGACATAATCAACGAATTTCATACTATATTTTAAGGACTGCTTATTATATTCATATATTTTAGAAGCTAAATTGAAAGGATATATAGTGATACTTTATCAACTAAATTGTTGGTTTATTTATTTGAGTGAAGAAGCCCATGTTTAATAACTTTATTGTTAGGGCGCTAGCCTTTCAGAGTTGGAATTGCTGCCTCATAAGTTGTATCCATTGATAAGTGGTGCTGATGCCAAATATGATAATGCATCTTCCAAAGACGCGTAAGAATACTCTCTTTTTTTTTACCGAATTGACCCTCTTAAGTAATTTTTATCTAGTGGAAATATTTTCCTAATTAAAATATACTTAATCATTTGTAGCCTTAATTGCACGGGTGGAACTCTTGATCCACAAAAAGCTAAGGGGAAAATATTGGTTTGTCTTCAAGTTCCAGATGATTGTCACTTTCTTTGTAGAACTCATAAGGGTGTGGAAGCTGCTCGTGTAGGTGCTGTTGGAATTATTTTGGCTAATTCAGATAAGGATTCAGGGAGTGGAATTCAAGCTGACCCTCACGTGCTTCCATCATCATATGTTAACTTTATAGATGGCAGTTACATTTTTAACTACATTAACCACACCAAGTAATTTTGTTATTTTGTTTCAAGTTTGATGAATTCTACCTAGTTTTGATTTTGGATTTGGAATGTTTACGGTCAGAATACGGTGCAATCATGTAGTCGTGACACCAATAACTATTAGATTAAGATTGGACAATACATATTTTAAGCTCAGTTTAAAATATCTATCATCCTATATTGATCCAACCATCCCCTGATAACATGACTGCACGAGGTTTCGACAGCATTCAATCCAAAACCTTTGGTTTCATGGTTTTGATTATTCATAGCATTTTATATTTATTCGTTCATATATGATCTAGGTCTCCTGTGGCTTACATTTCTAAAGTGACAACACAGTTGGCTACAAAGCCAGCTCCTCTTATAGCTTCATTTTCAGCAAGAGGACCAAATCCTGTTGAGCCAACAATCCTAAAGGTTTAGTCTTCTGTTTTGAATATGACTATCCCATTTTAGTTAATCTTATAATAACTCGATCTTATTGTGATCTTGCAATCATGATTTTTGTTTTCTGTTGTTCTAGCCTGACATCACCGCACCGGGAGTCGACATAATTGCTGCCTATAGTGAAAATATATCTCCCTCAGAACAAGAATATGATAAACGCAGAACTCTTTTCAATATTATGTCAGGAACTTCAATGTCATGTCCTCATGTTGCTGGTCTTGTTGGGCTAGTTAAATCTCTTCATCCTGATTGGAGTCCTGCTGCTATCAAGTCAGCAATCATGACAACCGGTAAACTAGAATTCCGCACACCAATAAGATCACTTTTTGCATTTTCTTGCACTTTCTTTACAAGTGTATATGCATTCTATGACAATGTTATGTTTGGCATAACTTAATTTTGACTTCACTTTTCCTTAGAAGTATTTTTAGCTTCAAAGTCCAAAAATGTTGAGTTTAACACAACCTAAATATTAATGTATTTTGCAGCAACAACAGAAGACAACACTGGGGGACCTATTTTGGATTCATTTATGGAGAAGGCAACTCCATTTGACTACGGAGCAGGACACATTCAACCTAATCGTGCGGTCGACCCTGGACTTGTATATGACCTAAATATTACTGACCATATGAACTTTTTCTGCGCTCGTGGCTACAACAGTTCCATGCTTAAGTTGTTTTATGGCAAGCCCTACGTTTGTCCAAAATCCTTCAATTTGAAAGATTTCAACTATCCAGCAATCACAATTCTAGACTTTAAAGTCGGTCAATCTGTAAATGTTACTCGTACTCTTACCAACGTGGGGTCTCCAAGCACATATACAACGCAAATCCAAACTCCCCCAGAATTTGTAATTTCTGTTGAGCCTAAGACACTGAGCTTTAATCAAAAGGGGGAAAAGAAGGAGTTCAGAGTTACATTAACCTTCAAGCCGCAAAGTAAGGATAAGTCTGATTATGTCTTTGGAAAGTTAATTTGGACTAATGGGAAGAACTATGTTGTCGGGATACCTATTGCACTTAACTATCCACATTAGTGAGGTTTTAGTTTCGTAATAATACATTTTGCTACCAACTATTTAAAGTGATGTATCTCTTTTTCTTCCCATTGCAACAAAGGTTTTATTATGGTGTTTACAATGTACAAGTTCTCTGAAGATGGAAGGGAATATGCAATGTTCAGTTTTCGAATGTTTTAAGGTGGATGAAATTAAAAGTAGAAAATGAAATAAACCTGATATTTTGTGATCATAAAGACTGAATTGACAATAATACCAGTTCTCTACTAACATTAATTCAGACAAGTTCTATGTAAAATTAAAGAAGTCATTGATCATCCTTTGCTAAGTTTGTCAGTTTTTAATATGCACATATTAAGCACATGTTTTTGTTTTGTATTCATTTTAAAGGATATCATTAAGATCATTCTTCTATCAGAATATTATTGTATAGTAGTATATTTTACTTTAATATCATTCTTATGAGCGCATTGTATTCCTTTTTTGCCTCTTGTTCGCAAGAATCGCAACTCATTGCCATTGAATGTTAGAACCTTTTTTTTGTTTTTGTTTCTTCTGTTAGGCTCTTCAATTGTAATTCATTTAGTATGTCCCTCAGAAAAATTGGTAATACCAAGATTTTTATGATTCATCAATTGATCTCAACTGTTTAAACCGTACTTGTTTAAAGAAACTATGTCTTAAGGTTTATGGTAAGACATAAGTATAGGCACAAAGAAACGAGATCCTAATGACAATCTGACCTATTGTGTGTATGTAATGACTTACTAGTTGACTACTAGTGTGTTTAAGCTTGTTGACACTCAAAGTTTCTAGTAAAAGTATTGCATTTATCCACACACGAAAAGTATTGTGTATACTAGAAACCAAAGACTTTACCCCGTGAAAAGTGTAAGGCTTAAAAAATTTACTCCATTAAATTTGCAAAATAAATAATTTTGTTCTTTTTTTTTTGGTGGAAGATGTTAATTTAGAACTTTTACAACCTACATGGTACTCATGAATACTCCATTGATATATTGATGGATCAAAACAAAATAGAACTTCTACAACATTGGTATTAAATTCAGACTAAATTGGTTGACATCGTCTAACTTAATCAACCAAATAGTTATTTTGCAAATCCTATCGAATAAATTACACAACTCTTACCATTTCAAAGGAAAAAAGTCGATTTAGTTTTGTTTGACAAAAAAAACTAGCGTATAGCTAATAAATTAGCTTATGGCGGATGAATTTATAATTAATAGTTTATAAGCTAGCTTATAACATATGCGTTAGTTGATTAAATTTTATAGTGTTTGGTAAAATTAGTGGTTGAATTAGCTTATAACTATTAGATGACATAAAAAAGATGTGACTAATTAAATATTTTTTTTTTTGCAAATAAGATGACAAGATAAAATTGAGAGAAAAAATTATAAACTGTATGCTTTAAGTAATAAGCTAATTGAATTAGTTTATCAAAAGAAGTTATAACCCAGTGAAAATAAGTTATAATCTAATGAGAAAAAATGTTATCAAACTGATCTTTTTTTTGTTACAAGAGCTTATAAACTATAAGCTCAAAATCTGGCATTGTCAAACAGAACCTATCTAACCTTTACTAAGGGATAGTTTTCTGTTTAGAATAAAAAATAAAGGCAGAGATAACTTACTTACAAGTACTAATTAACAAACTAAAATTTTCAAAATTTAAAAAGCAGGGGAGCCAATATATTATTGTAAGAAGATTGTGCACACATTTGAGGATTCATTCATACATACATAAATATACTTATAACCCAAAAAAAAATTACAATTTGAGTAAACCAAATTGAAACAAAGCCCGAATAATTCCAATACAACAAGTTTGATATCACCAAAATCAAGTTGAGCATCAATTTCCTCAAGTTTCTTCTTAACATTCATATCAATAAACTTAGGATTATATATTGAGAAATTGAACATTGGATTAAATATGACTATAAAATGTTATGTTTATGAGCGGTGAAAAGTCGACACCTTACAAACAAAAAATTATATTAAAACATATATTTTTAAAATGTCTTTGATATTACTTTTATCAATTCCATATCACTCATATTTTGACTTTTATTATATAACTATAATTAAGAAGCTTACTGGAGCAAGATATTTTTACAAAGGATTTCTAGCAAGTCCAAAAGGTGGTAAAGGTCTCCACAATGTATCATTTAATAGTGCACGTGGTATTGATGGTCATGGTACACATACTTTATCAACAGCCAGAGGAAATTTTGTTGCTAATGCAAGTGTATTTGGTTATGGCAATGGAACAGTAAGTGGTGGATCACCAAAAGCACGGTTTGTAGCCTATAAGGTTTGTTGGACCCTCGGTAATGGATGTTTTGATGCAGACATTTTGGCTGCTTTTGAAGCTTCCATAAGTGATGGTGTTGATGTGCTTTCGGTGTCTTTAGGAAGTTTTCAAGTGGAATATTATGAAACTAGTAGTTCTATAGGATTCTTTCATGCAGCTGCCAATGGCATCACTGTAGTGAATGCTGCTACAAATTGTGGACCTTATCTTATCTCAGTAGGCAACTTGGAACCATGGGTGTTCACCAATGAAGCCCGGATACTCCAAAATGGAAACGTACCCGTATCGGATACCGATACTCCACGGATACTCTCGGATACGTACCCACGGAGTATCGGAATTAATTATTTTAATTTAAAATATATATTTTATCGGATACTTATAAGATACTCGACAGATACACACAGATACTTATTAGATACTTCACAGAGACGTATCCTGGAAAAAAATGAAGGGTAAAAAAGTGAGACTGTGTTTTAAAAATTCAATGTAGATGTATATGATTCAATTTAAGATATGAATCACTGTAATTGTTTTTTGATTAACCAATTAAAAATTATGATTTTGGTGGATGAAAGTAACGAGAGATATGAGATTCAATCAATCAACATTAAACAAACTTTGTTTTGAGTTCTTTTATTGATGCATTTGTTGATATTATAACATATGAATGAAAATAGAATATGATATATACGAAAAAGGTTTCATTTTTTATTTTGATCACATGTATTATTTTTTTGTAAATTGTGACTTTTATGATTATATATTATTGAAGAGTAATCAATGCTTATTATTTTTCAAGTATTTTACATGCATATAAATTTTAATATATGTATTTTGTTAACGTATCTTAGCCGTGTCGTATCCTAAATTTTAAAATTTCACGTATCCACGTACCCGCACCCGTACTACGTACCCAGGCTTGATAGGTGTTCACAGTTGCTGCAAGTACAGTTGATAGAGAGTTCACCAGTTTTGTTACCCTTGGTGACAACAAAACCCTCAAGGTATATTAATTGTCACATCTTATTTTTATATAAAATGTTATATCACATTTTTTCCCTTACTATTAAAGTCATACTATACCATTTTACTGAGAATATACTATTAATTTAGTCATAAACTATTACCCTTTCTACTATATATAGTTCACATAAAGCATAAAAATAATTAGTATCTAGAGTATATGAAGTATGTCAATTTAGTATCTAAGTTATATAAAAATATGTCATGTTAGTCCCTAACATCTTAATATCATTGACTTAATTGACAAATTTCATATACTTTAAGTTATATATTTTAGAAACTTAGTTGAAAAGATATATAGTGACATTTTATTGACTAAATTGATGGTTTGTTTATTTGAGTGAGAAAGCTAGTCAAATCTCTTCATCCTGACCCACACAAAAAACCGGTACCCGACCCGTCCACATGCACAATCAAATAGAAAGGAAATTAATCGGATTGTACCCGACCGACGAAGCTACCCACCCATTCACCCAACGCGGATCTCTATAAAAAAAGGCGAGATAGAGATAGAGAATTAGGGTTTCTCTGCTTGTTCCATTCTACTTCGATCTCTGTAAAAATGGTACTCTTTCTCTCCTTCTCCATCATCCAATTCTAAACATTTCTTTCAACTTTCAATTTTTTGTTCACTCAGATTTGCAATTCTCTATCTATCGAAAATATTCGTCTTATGTTGAATCTGTACTTTATTTTTCGCAGACTAAGAGAACAAAGAAGGCTGGCATCGTTGGCAAATACGGTATGTCTGATATCTGACAACTTCTTTGTGTTTTCGTCAGTGTCATTTCCTTGCTGTTATGTTCTTCTATTCTATGTTGTAAATATGGTTTAGTCTATGATGGAATGATTACTCATCTATCTATGTATTGTTGTTAAGATCTAGATAATTAATCGTATGAAAATTTGCCAGAAAACATGCTGTTTCGAATACATAGGCATATGTATATGGTTTATGAAAATCACGACTTAATTTGATCCATGTAACCGACCCCACGTCGGATTAGCTGTTGTTGTTGTTGATGTTGTATAGCAAACGTTTGGATTGGTTTATTTTTGAGCTTATGCATACAAATAAATAACCTTTTTGTAAGGTAGTGTATGCAAAAACAGCTTATGAAGTTACTGTTCTCATCAGTGAGAATTTATAAATTAACATAAAAGCTTATTTATTTGCATAAGCTATTCTTTAGCTATAAGCCAATCCAAACAGGCCCTAGGTAGTTACATTCTAGGTGGTTTAATATTTTGGGGTAAAATTGATGTTCCTGAACTGTTACCCAATTCATGAACTGTATTTGTAGAGCACTATTCCTTTTTTTTTTACATAAAATATGTATTGGATTTATTTGTAACTCTTCAAGGAGAAGTTTGTTGATTTCTGATAATTTAATTTGTTTATTTTATTGTATGATATTAGGTACCCGTTATGGTGCTAGTTTGCGTAAGCAGATTAAGAAGATGGAAGTCAGTCAGCACAGTAAATTTTTCTGTGAATTTTGTGGAAAGGTAGGCCTTATGTAATATTGTATATCATCTGTGTCAAATATCAAAGCATTTAGTTTACTAGGTTTAATGTAGCCTTTTCAAAATGCTGAGTTCTGATGATCAATTACTTATTGCAGTATGCTGTGAAGAGAAAGGCTGTAGGAATATGGGGATGCAAGGATTGCGGTAAAGTGAAAGCAGGCGGAGCTTACACTTTGAAGTAAATTTTCTTGTTCCTTTTCTCAATGTTTTATTTTTCTATTCTGAAAGGCAGCCTCATGACTTTGTTCTCATTATTTTGACAGCACTGCAAGTGCTGTGACTGTTCGGAGCACCATCAGGAGGCTGAGGGAACAAACTGAAAGTTAAGCTATTAGCTCTTGATGCTAGCTTCTTCTTTAAATTAAGTTTAGCTGATTTTGCAGAGAACTACATTAATTGTACTCAAGTTAAACTTCTATTTTGAGTTCTATCTGAGATTCTTTCGATGCTTGTCAATCTAAAGTTTAGTTGCCTAGTGTTTATCTTGTTTTGATGAGCTTGTTTTTATTCGTCATTCTGTTGAGGCCATGGTACATTATAATATCTTGGCCTTTTGATTATAGAATACGCAAAGGTTTTACCTTTATTTTCAAAGTTTAAGGTTACTTAGTATAACAATTTTGAAGGGTTAAAGTATCACTGCTTAGTAGAACGATCATGGTTCTGGTTTGGTCTTTTTGATTATATAACATGTAGCTCTGCACAATCAATTAAGGTCTAACTTGGGTGCATTAGATTAAATTAAACGTTTATTCATTTTGTTTAAGGTGTACCAATTTGTTTGTCTTAAAAGTTAACTTTCTTTCTAACCAAATTTATATCTAAAAAAGTTGAATTGAATAGGGTTTGTTTCATGTTTACTTGATTTATTAGGAGTAACTTTCCTTAGAATATAAGGATGGGAGTTTTATTCCCAGGTATTTTAAAAAATGTTTTATCCCGCCCCTTTCTTTGGATTTTTTTTTTCTATTTCCATGAATTTTTACATAAAGGAATATAATTTAATAAAAACTCGGTTCTATAATTTATTCTCATGAATTTTCCAATATGGAAGCATATATACTAATCTCATTTCTTTTTACACATTGACAGAACAACGGTGTAAAATTGATCCATATGCTAATATTTTCTTGAATGTCCAACGTTTATTGAGTCGCAAATTGAGAAAAAGGTCACAACAAATTAATCTACTGTGAAAGAAAAGTACACGTAAGCTACAAATTGAATACTAGTTCATCTACTAGCTTTGTTTTCCTTTGAGGATTTCTTTCGTCAAAATAAAATTTAACAAGAAGTTGGAAAAACTGTTGGGGTTATAGACTAAGTCTAGGGGTGTTCGGCTCCTAGTTTAGATCTATGAGTAAAATCATGGTTGATGGCCATGAACACGTGTTTGTTGTTTACGAACCCGAAACCAAACATAGACTAAGTATAGGGTGTTTGGTTTTAAGTTTAGATGCATGATAAGTGTTTTTCAAGTGCCAGAAATAATTTCAACTCTAAATTTTATGTTTGGCATTTTTTTTTGGAAATCAATTTTGGAGACTAAAAACAATTCTATTTGAAGCTACTATTTGTAACTTTTTTATTCTAGAATTGATTCTAACATACACATTTATAATTCAACTCATTTTTACATGAATGTATCAAAAAACTAACCACTTTACCTGCAACTCATTTTTAGTCAAAATAAATTTTACAGAATCAATTTACTCCAAATCAATTCTTGTCAAATCTCAACCAATATACCACATGAATAGAGACAATATTACATTTTTCTGCAGCTGAAAGATTATATATCTTCCGAATGTAAAAAATATTTAGTTATGAATGCATAGTAAGAAGATTGGAAAGTTAGTAATCACATAGCAATGAGGCTAACAAACTCAAAGGACGTGTAGTGTGATGACTCCTGCAGGTTATCGCCCATATCAATTTATACGATGAATGATGTGTAAGGAAGACATGAGACTGTTTGAAAGCACTTAGAGCATCAGACTTTTGCTTCAAAAAATAGATCCATGTAAAGTGTCAACAAAAATAATGTAATAGTTGTCGCTACAAGAGGAAGTGAAAGGTGAGAAAACCCAAAGATCACAGTGAATGGCTTCAAAGGGCTGCTTATAAGACTAAGTGAGGAAGGGGCATGTAATCTATGCGATTTTCCGATGAAACAAGAGGAGCATAAATGTATTTTTGCTCTTACCCCTCAGCTTCAAGATAGATCCCCATTGCAGTTTTTTTTTTTGGTACATATGCTTAGGAAAACAAAAAGAAAAAAACTTAGTCCCGAGTATAAAGAACCCTAAAAAAATCACTTAAAAGAAAAGAATTCAAGTCTTCCGACGGGGAGTCTCAAATCTTGAACTTGTCATCGCTGACATCACCCAATTTTACAAAAAAAAAAAATCCGCACTAGCATTCCATTATATGAGAGAGTGACATAATTGCACCTCAGATTCCATTCTCAGTAACTCTTGAACACAAGCATTGACAGAAGCATAGCAGTGGTACCTGTTTACCGGCTTAGTAACAATATCTATAATAGTTTTCGAGTCCAAATAGCAACAATTTCGATTGCAATCCATATTCTTAGCAAGCTTTAGACCAAAAAACAATGCCATAAGTTCCGCATAAGTATTATTGAGAATACCCAGAAAGCCGCTGAACCCAATTACCCAACTACCATCGCCTCTTCTAATATGATTCATTAGAAATCATTAGAAATATTAGAGATATGGTAGGTTAGTCAAGTAAATTACTAGTTTTTTTTACCAAAGCAAAGTTAACTATCATTAATCAACCACTGTTCAATACAAGAAGGATACGAATAAAAAATACAGTGACTAGCCCAAGAACAGACCGCCCTAGCTAAAGTATGAGCAACCATGTTCGCTTGTCTCCTAACAAACTTCACCTCGAAGTTGAAATGTAAAGATAACTGATAAATAATACTAGAAACAATAGCATAGAATTCCGAATCACCCTGGCCCGTAGACGATAAAGCTTGCACTAAAGAAGCAGAGTCAGACTCGCAGACAACCCGGTCCCATCTGTTTACATCAGCAAAGTGAATGACATCGAGTAAAGCTATTGCCTCCCCCTCCAAAACTGTCATATTTTCCCGCTGCCATTTCGTTTGAGCCCGAATAAATTGCCCACGGGAGTCTCTAACGCAACACGCAAAAGATGTAAACTGGTTACGCTCATGGAACGTGGCATACACATTACACTTCAACCACGTCTTGCGCGGTTTCTCCCAAACTAAACTGTTACCTTGCACTCTATTCTGTCTGTGTTGCACAACCGGTGGTGAGGGTTGTTTATGAACCTCTTGCCATTGCTACCATGCATCTAGTGTTGTCCTTCCGATGCTTGTTGAAGTATGATGAGCGTCATTCCAAATAACATCATTACGTGCAACCCAAATTTGCCAAAGAAGTAAAGCCATCCGACCAGCAATGTCTTGGCTTTCTGAACAACATATATCAAAAACAAAATATGCTAAACTGCTTGCAGTTCCAGCTCGCGGTTGCAGCACAGTCAAAAGCCTTGCCCAATACCAACTCACGCGCCATCGTACAACCCACAAAAGCATGCCAATCATCCTCAACAGCCGTATCACACCCGGCACAGATCACCTCACATTATACATGTCGTGATTGTAGTCGAAGGCGCGTCGGAACACACCTCCTAAATCCTCCATAACAAATTACGTGTTTTATGAGGAGAATTCACCTGCCAGATTTTATGCCACTCTCCTTCCACATGGAACCGATCAGTGTGTAACAACTCCATCATAGCCAGTTTATAACCAGTCTTGACAGTATACCTCCCGTTGCGTTCCATCATCCACGTTATTCTATCATTCTGAACCTCCTCAAACAGTGGTGTGTCGAGAATAGCTTGCACCATTTCATCTAAAAACAAAGATTCAATCTTATCAATATCCCAAACCTGTTCCTCGTCAGTTGTCAAGTCAGACACATGCAAATTATGCACACCTTGGCTTTGTGGGGATTAAATCCAGCTGCCATGAGCACCTTGATTCCATGGATCATTCATCACGCTAACCTGTTGCCCATGTCCAATTGTGCACCAACAACCATGTAAAAGTAAATGACGCGAATTCCAAATACTCCGCCAAGCAAAGCTCGGGTTATATCCGAGTTTAGCACCCAAAAAGGAAGAACAGGGAAAGTACCTCGACTTAAAAACTCTAGCAACCAGAGATTCAGGATTAGACAGAAAGCTCCATCCTTGCTTAACTACCATAGCGAGATTAAAAGCTTTGAAATTCTGAAATCCCATTCCACCAAATTCTTTGGGGCATGCCACTCGTTCCCATGCCATCCATTTAATCCCTCGGTTGTTACTCCTACCTCCCCACCAAAACGCATTGATCATCTTCTCTATATCATCGATAACTGAATTCGGCAGAAGGTAAATACTCATTATGTATGAAGGAATAAATTGTAACACAGACTTGATCATAACATCCTTACCCGCCTTTGATAATGCTCGTCCCCTCCACGCACTAGCATTCCATTATCTGAGAGAGTGACATAATTGCACCTCACATTCCATTCTCAGTAACTCTTGAACACAAGCAATGACAGAAGCATAGCAGTGGTACCTGTTTACCAGCTTAGTAACAATATCTATAATAGTTTTCGAGTCTGAATAGCAACAATTTCGATTGCAATCCATATTCTTAGCAAGCTTTAGACCAAAAACAATGCCATAAGATCCGCATAAGTATTAGAGAATACCCAGAAAGCCGTTGAACCCAATTACCCAACTATCATCGCCTCTTCTAATATGATTCATTAGAAATATTAGAGATGGTAGGTTAGTTAAGTAAATTACTAGTTAGTTAGTGTCTATAAATAAGCTTGAGATTGTTAAATTGTACTCAACTTCATCATTTGTAATGTCACTCATTATCATCAATACAAAAGAGTCACAAGTTTTCTCTTTATTTTTTCATGGATTTCATGTTTCATAACAAGAAATATAACTTTCACTGATTTTATTTTTTTGTGTACTAACATAATAAAGTTTTGTTCAAAAAAGAAAAACATATAAGGTTGGTATGTAACAAAAAAAAGTTCATGGTAGAACCTTTTTTTGTTTTCTTTTGTTATGCCCTTTAATTGTAATTCATTCAGTCTGCTGCTAAGAAAAATTGGTAACACTAAGACTTTTGTGATTCATCAATTGATCTCAAGTGTTTAACCGTGTTTGTTTAAAGTGTACAAAAGACACTTAGTTAGTTGACACTTAGTATAGGCACAAAGAAACGAGATCTTAATGGCAATCTGACCTATTGTGTATATTTAATGACTTACTTAGTTGACTACTAGTGTGTTTAAGCTTGTTGACACTCATAGTCTCTAGTAAAAGTATTGCATTTATCCACACACAAAATGTATTGTGTGTATACTAGAAACCTAAGCCTTTACCCCATGAAAAGTGTAAGGCTTAAAAAATTTACTCCATTAAATTTGCAAAATAACAATTTTGTTCTTTTTTTGGTGGAAAATGTTAATTTAGAACTTTTACAACGTACATAGTATAATGAGTACTCCATTGATATATTGATGGATCAAAACAAACATAGAACTTCTAAAACTTTGGTATTAAATTTAAAAAAAATGACTAAATTGATTGACATTGTTTAACTTAATCAACCAAATAGTTAGTTTGCAAATTCTATCGAACAAATTACCCAACTCTTACCATTTCAAAGCAAAGAAGTCCAATTAGTTCTGGTTGGCATAAAAATTAGCGGATAGCTAATAAATAAGCTTATAGATGATAGTGAATAGTTTACAAGCTAACTTATAGGTTATTATGGATAAGTTAGCCGATTAAATTTGTAGTATTTGATAAAATTAACAAAATAACATAAAAAATATATGTTTAATTAATATTAATTTTTTTTCAAATAAGAGATGACAAGGTAAAAGGGAGAGAAAAAGAGATAAGCTATAAGCTTTAAGTAATAAGCTAATTGAATTAGCTTATCAAAATAAGATATAAGGTAATAAAAATAAACTATAATCTCGTGAGGAAAAAAATGTTATCAAACAAGTCTGTTTTTGTCATATAAGCTATAAGCTAAAAATCCAGCTACAACAGAGCCTTAATCGAACCTATACTAAGGGAGAGTTTTCTGTTTATAGAAGAAAAAATAAAGGCAGATTTCCAAAATTTAAAAAGAAGGCGAGCCAATATATTATTAATTATTGTAAGAAGATTGTGCATGCTTGAGGATTCATTCATACATACATAAATATACTTATGACCCAAAAAAAAAAAATTACAATTTGAGTAAAACCAAATTGAAAGGAAGCATAAAGAATGCTCTGCTCTCATACAGCAAGTTTGATATCACCCAAATCAAGTTGAGCAGCAATTTCTTCAAGTTTCTTCTTAACACTCATATCAATAAACTTAGACCCAGAATTCCCATACCTGACAGTAAAACCCGCCACCAAACTCGGATCAAGAACAGTTTTAATCCGCACATTCTTCGCCCCAGTTAGCTTCTGCACCTGTTTCGCAATCTGCGCCAAATGCTGAGACTCCAATTTCACAACTGAAGTCACCACAACAAGCTCTGTGTCAGTTAAAGTATTGTAATGAAGTTCGAATTCTTTCACGATATCAAGAATGATGTCGATTCTCTTGGCTTCGATGAGGAGGTTGAGGAAGTTTTGTGTGTGTGGTTGGAAGCTAGAGGAAGTAGCGAATTCACCGATGAGTTTGCGTTTGGTGGAGTCTTCGATAATTGGGCTGGAGAAATAGTCGAACACCTTGGGGTCGGTGAAGAGTTCTTCGATTTTGTCGATGTCAGCGGTGGTGGCGTCGAGGGTGTTGTTGGATTTGGCTAAGTCGGCTAATGCGGTTGCGTAGCTGGCGGCGGCTGGGGAGGACATTGTGGAGCCAAGTGCGCCGCCGCCGGTGCGGCGGGGTTTGGTGGTGGAGAGTTTGAGTTTTGGGGAGGTGAAGGTGGTGCGGGAGAGGATGAGATTGAGGATGGGTTTTGGGGTGAGGGTTGTTGTGGTTTTGGGGATAGGTTTGGAGTGGAGTGAGGCTGTGGTGTGTTGTAGAGACGCCATTGTTGGCTTTGGTAGAGGAAGAAGAAGAAGAAGGGTGTGAGAAGAAAGTAGTGTGGTGTGGTTAGTGAAATGAAATGAAGAGAGTGTTTTGTTTGCGTTTGTTTCTTTTGTTTACGCTGTGATTGGTGGGAAGAAGAGGGTGTGAGTGATACTGATAGGATCGAGGGGAGAGGAACACGATGTCCTCTTATTTGAGGGATAAGATAATGGCAATCCAACGTGTGGACGTATTTGGGAGACAAGAGGATTTGGTTTTCTTGTGTTTCAAATTTCCTACTTTGTCTTTTTTTTTTACAAGTTCCTACTTTATGCTATATATAAATATAAATTTGGTCTATATATATGTATATAAAATAAAATAAACCAATATGAAAGAAATGATAAATAATACGTGAAAATATGGAAATAAAGAGTTTGAGTATTTACTTAAAAAAAATTGAGCTTGTGAATGTGATATTCGTTTTACATCATGAGGTAATATTTGTTTTAGGTAATGAACCTCACTGTTTTGCCCTTTATAAAAGACATCTTGTTGGATTGAAGAGTATGAATATGATATATAAACTACTTTTAATCTCCATTTTCAAGCAAAGTGAAACTTGTGTATCGAAACAGTTGCGGTGTGACATATTTGAGGTTGTAACGAAATATTAACGACTTCACTTGAAAGCGGACCTATGAACTATCTCCCTTAGCCTCGATTGCGGGCTATAGCTATTTTCTTTTTTTTCGTTCACTCGTGAAATAATGTATTAGGACTTAGTGTAATTTATTAAAATTAAAATGACGGGCCTAATGGATTAATGTGAATAGTTGGGAAAAACTTTCTATAACTAACGATGAATTTCACATATACGGGCTGTAGCTACCACATAAAATCCGTGATATATCTATCAAGAATGAGTCCTAACTTTTAAGAAATGACATAATTAAATTGAAAAGAGACAGATAGATTGAGGATTTAGAGTATCGTTTCTTCTTCTTTTTTAACACCAAGTGATAATGCATTCAAAGGACAGATTTTAAGTGGATTGCAATCAGGTATAAAACAAAAGAGTTTGGATAGTCTTCATTCACTTGAGAAAAATTATAGTGACGAAGGGCCGTGTCACTAAACCAACATCTAGAACCTGTTTGTCACCTTAAAAATCTTCCACTCACAATCAATGACAACAAAGATAAGAGAATTTAGTTTTTTATCTATCCACTTATGGGTTAAATTGGTTATTGTTGCATGCAAATTTGATCATCGGATTGGAAGATCAATGAAGCGTGGAGGGGGTTGCAAAAGATGGCATTCCAACAAATACATGTGTCATTTTAACTTTGAAAGCTTGGAAGCTCATTCTACACAAAGAAACTAAACATAGACAGTTATAACAGCATGAGACTCAAAATAAAGTTTAATACCTTGTCTAGCAACTTTTAGGTAGGAGGTACGAGACTGGGAGCCAACAGTGGATGGGAGAACAGAGTATGCTTTGAAATGGATGGCAAACGAGGCTCCAAAAGTGCTACCTAGGAGATCTTTTAAATCTCCACAAAGGAGAGAGAAGCGCTCCAGATAAATGGAGGATGACAGCCTATTTGGGCGCGACAGGGCCATAGTGAAAAGATGGGAAGAGAAAAGGGGGAGCCTCTCTAGGGAATTCATAGTCCAAAGTATTCCCACAATCACATAGGAACGTTTCTACTCTACCATCATATATCAAAGTAAATTCCTCTTCATTATGTGAGAATTGTAAATTCTAAGATGTTTATAGTTTTGGTAGTTTTCTTGAATATGAATCCTAGAAAAATTAGGTATTACAAACTCCTACTACCATACTTGCAGAGATCCAATGCGGAGACCTTAGATGAGGGTTTAATTTAGGTTTATGGTATGATTGCACACATCATAATGAAGGGCCAAAATGTGTCATGACTGTTATCTTTGTTGCTTGTTTTGTTTAAGAAAATCAAATATATTTCAAGTATTCAGAATTGTCACAGCCATCATCTACCGTTAATTCTATTTTTGAATATAGTTACAACAAACACTGAATACATGTTTCAAATCTAATGATCCTCATATTTCAGATGAATTTCACTCATCAGTGGTTGGTGTTTCCGGACCTGCATAATCATAACCAAGGAAAATATTTACATCAAAGTTATTTTCAAGAGCTACTACATTGGGTAGAGACATGAAACACAAATATAAGGAACATGCAAATTGATAAGTTATTAGTATTGAATCGGTATCAGAATTTGGTATACCTAAGCCAACTGAATGAAGTGAAATACACATGCATAAAACTATGGATAGGAGGCTACCTTTACACCAGCCAATGAAAGTAGCTTGTGAGAGGCAGTATATGTAACATCTGAATTTTCTAATTTCTTCTCCACAAAATAAACAACTTCAGAAACTCCTGACTGCAAGAAAGAATTTAAATATATGATGCACCTCTTCTAAAGAATGAATAATAATACCAAGTTAAAGAAGCCCCACATGCATATGCAAGTAGTGGCAGTGCCAAATATATCCAATTTTTTTTATCAACTAGAACAGGATTAAACATGATTATCAAATGTTATACGCTCATGAATTATTGCAGTTTCTATTAGCCGTCGCTAAAACCACTTAAAAATTAACATCACAAATCACAGTCAAACTTTATTTTGTTTCCCTTCCACATAAGAGCCTACAATAGTATTGAACAATGATAAAATGTAGCAGTTGTATACGAAACCAGCTGAGTGATTTATTGTTTTTCATTAACAGAGTAAGGAAGTCAGAGTATTAGATAAATAATTCTGCTGTATACTTTACCTTGGGTTGGTTAGTTAGTTGGCTTGGTTAGCTTAGTTAGTTGTTTAGCCTAGCCCTCTGATGTATTTTTTTATCTTGGATTAGTTTGTTTACATAGTTTATTGGGTTAGTTAGTGTTTTAGCCTAACCATTTCCTAGTTGTATATATATACTCTATGTTCTCTATCAATGATTAAGGGATTTCTTTGTAATTCATATCAAGGTTTTCCTCTGTTATATGGCATCAGCCTGCGATATTCTCTTTCTCTGATCTCTTTTCTTCCATGGCAGATCCAGAAGATAGTGACATATCCTTTGTTGCTACTTCCTATCGCGTCTCACTGGTCTCCTCATTTTTCTCACCAGCACAAGACCTGGCATATCCTTTGTTGTCCAGCAGCTCAATCGACGTATGTCTAACCCTCTTAATCCTCATCATCATGCTGCAATCCGTAGTTTAAGATATCTCAAGAAAAATCCTAGCCTAGGATAATTTTTCCCTGCCTCGTCTCCTTTTCATCTCAAAGCTTTTGGTGATTCCGATTGGGCTACTTGCCCTACTTCTCTAAGACCTGTCACAGGATACTGCATCTTCTTGGATGACTCTCATTTCATGGTGTTCAAAGAAGCAAGCAATTGTATCTCATTGCTCATCAGAAGCTGAATACCGTGCTCTCGCTGCCAGTCTGGGTTACAGTGGCTGACTTATTTACTTGGAAATCTTCAGGTTGCATCCATTACTCCAGCTTTTCTGTACTGTGACGGCAAGTCCACCTGTCATATTGCTGCATATCCAACCTTTCACGAGCGTACCAAGCGTATTGAAATCGGTTGTCACATTGTCGCAAGAAACTCCAAACAATACTCTTTCGATTAATGCACATCTCAAGCAAAGATCAATTAGCGGCTACTTTTACAAAACCTCTTGATCCTCAACATTTTCATTCTCTCCTTTCCAAATTCCAAACCAAGAGTTATTGACATACATTCTCCACCGTGTGGGGGTATTAGATAAATAATTTTGTTCTATACTTTACCTTGGGTTAGTTAGTTTGATTGGTTAGCCTAACCCTCTGATTTATTTCTTGATCTTGGGTTAATTTGTTTACTTAGTCTGTTAGGTTTGTTAGTGCTTTAGCCTAACCCTTTCTTAGCTGTATATATATACTATATGATCTCTACCAATGATTAAGGGATTTCTCTGTTATTCACATCAAGGTTTTACTTGTTACACACATCACTATAGTATGCATCAAATTGAACGAGACCGCTGACCTGGATTATGATCTTGGCGCACTCATTGCAAGGAAACATGGTCACATACAGCCGCTGCATCGATTAAAATATAAAATACGAATATCTTAGTATCAGGTGGTAAAATAAAAATTGATTTAAGAAATATATAAGAAATTTCTTCTAGGTGCTAACTGGTATAAACAGTAGCATGTTATATGTGTGCTAAAACTAATGGCATTGTCCAGGTGTGGAAGTTACAAAAGGAACGTCAGAAATAAAGTATAAAGGAAAATAATATCCAGAAGCTACAATATTTCCAATGAAATAAGACACTTAACTATATGTTAATTAGAGAGGTACAGAGGAACTCACTTGTCCAGCAGCAGAGGCATGGTTTGTGTTAAGAATAGCATTTACTTCAGCATGACAAACATAACTAAAATAGAAAGAACAAAAAAAACCATTATCAAAGTGATCCTGGTTAATGAAAATACTTGAGCAAGAACATGATTAAGGTTACAACAAGAGTGAAATATGATTTGAAAACACTCACGGGTACTTCGTCTCCAACGGATTCCCAGTCCTAGATTTCTGAAACATGTAAATAGATTTATCAATCAATGAGAAATTTTAAATAATAGGAAAAGAAAAATAACTCAAACTCCTGCCTTAAACACTTACCTTGGCCCATGGTAACTTGTCATCAGAACAACCTCTTGGAAATCCATTATAACCAATGCCTGCCACAGAAGAAAAAAACAAGGCATGAAACATGTGTTTCACAAAAATAAATAGATTGGATGAGAATACAGAATGAACTTACCGAGAATTATATCATCTTGACTCACTAAGCAAGCACCCACCTACATTATCAATAACAACGCCACCAATATGCATAACCTTTAAAACCAGCATTGTAATTTATATGCACTATCACTGTAATTTTTTACACATGCATCCAATTATATTAAATATTTGGTACAATGTTTAGGTACTGAGATACTAAAGTATATTTAGAAGGGAAATGTTAACGAGTGCCCCCGGGGCACTATTTAGAATATGATTTTGATCAGAGATATGTGTATAAATAATTACAAATGTAGGTGCATGGAAATTAGGGTCTGTTGAAATTGGCAAAAGCAATTGTGAGACTGTTTAGAAGAACTTATGAAAATAGTTTATGACATGTTTATAAGTTGTTTTTGGCTTATCTTCATAAGTTCTCCAATATAGCTTATGAAAATAACGTATAGCTTATACAAAAACAACTTAACTTTGTTTTATCTTTTGCTATAGAATATATTGTGAATTTGAACCCTTGTTCAAACCAACAAGAACAAAGATGTGGATCAAGACCCTAGAACCTAGAACCTCACCCAAGAGCTCTCAACATTCAAAAACCTATCCTTTTAGTGTTCACTCTCTCTAAGATTCAATAAGCACTTACGCTATGAGCTTCCAATTGAGTTGTTTATCCAAACAAAACCTTGATCTCTAAAAAAAATAAGTACAAAAATTTTGGTATAAAATATGACCTGCCTATTAGGGTCTTTGGATCTTTCAGCAGACAAAAACGCAATAGCCATGAAATAATCATCCCAAGACAAGTATCTGTATAAATTCAAATCCATTAAATAAACACGAGCTAAAAAGTAAATAAAAGAAGTTAGAAATGAAATTACCCTTTGCGCTTCGTGGGGTCGAAAGGGTCCCCAGAACTTCTAACTCGAGAAGAAGAAGATACGGTGCCGTTTTGCGAAGGATTGGTTTTGGATGAGTGAGTTTGAGAGCGGTAGAAGAAATGAAGAGCGATTGCGGAGGCCAAGGCGCCAAACGCAGTTGCGGTGGCAACTAGATTAACTTCTCGAGAGTTCATGGAGTTTTCAGATCACAATTATGAATATTTGGGGAAAAACAGTTTCAATTGTCTTGTGGAAGGTGAATTCAATGGAATGGGAATAGTCGAAAGCGGGAATGTGACGGTATTTTAGGTCAAGTGCGCGGGAAATTTCGGAGGGACTTCATTTACATTTAGATCTAACAATTTAATTTAATAAATCTTAAAATAGTAGTTTTTTTATATTAGGATTGACGATTTTTTTGCTTTTATCAAGTTGAATTCACTCTGTTGTTTTCGTAAACATAACTAGGTTAATATGGGCATTGCATTATATATAGAATAGTAGAGGTTCAAATCTCATATCTGTCGTTAATTAACTTAAAAGGTGAAATTTTAGTCATTATGTTGCTTGATCAAAAAGTTGAATTCACTATTTTGAACACATTGTTTCTTTGACTTCGTCTAATATGCACGAGTAAAATGATCTTGTATTATGCATGAGTGTATTTTTCACCGTTGGATCAATAAATCACATCATATCTCGTTTATTTAATGGCGATTTTTTTTATCCAATGGTGAAAAATAATATGTGCGTGATGCAAGACTTGTCCCTCTTGTTGTGTATCGAAATATTGTGGAAACTGATGTTGTTAATAATGATGTGTAAAGGGGTGGAGGCAATGTTGAATTAGGTGGAGGTTAAAATAATCAAAGTTAGATTACAGTTAATGATGAATAAGGTGTTTCATTTAGGGTTGAGTTTGATGATGATAGTCAAAATGCTAGTGAAGATGATGGTGACGATGACGATGGTGGTGATTTTGATGATGAACAAGATTTCACATGAACTTTGGATGTATGAAGCCATTAGAATATATGTTTTATGATTTTTTGGTATGTATGGTAGCCAATTACGAATGAACTATGACATTATCTACTAGTTTTTCTACCTTGATTGCTCTAATATGGGTTTTTTTTGTTAAAATGTTTGTTAGAGTTTAAAATTTTAATTTTTATTTTAATTGGTGTTATATGAATACATATGTCATTTATGTGTCACTTACATATGTTTTTGAAGTCAATTTTAATTTTCCATAGACTCGTACGAGTCTAGAGACTCTTTTCGAGTCTATGTAGACTCGTGAGTCTGACAACCTTAGGTAGAATTACCAGGGTTCAATCTTCTATGGGCATTTCAGTCTCTCTCATGCAAGCTACTAATATCTTAGCTTTTGTGTGTGATGAGGCTGATAAAATGTAGAGATCATGGGTTCTCTCTAGTACGAGGTTTCGGGTTCATAACAAAGTTTTGACCTTTACAATGTTGCATGACTAACTTAGTTTTGAACTTTGGAATAGTAGTAGTCATACGTTGATCATGAACTTAGTGTTGGAAAAACATTTTTATCCAGATGTTGCGTGATGTTGCAACATCCCATTTCATGCAAACCTTTATTTTAACCAAGTTACAACCTTAGTCACTCTTTACTAACCGACCCTCAAATGATTATTTTTATTTTTTTACACAAACAAGTCATTTGCTTAGCAGAATGGTGAAACCATAAGCACCTTAGTTTATGTGGATCAATTTTTTTATACTATAACTTAATGTAGTTAATGTAGTGTATACATACACTTGATTGTATGCAGTATATTTCTATAGTATCAATTTTCTAGAAAGATTGAAGCTGGAAACCGCATTACTTCAAAGATGGTTAACATGGCTTATCAGATCGAGAATTAGATGAACTACCCTTTTGCATCTTAAGAAGAGAATATATCTAAACACAATACTCAATGGATAAAGCGTCACTCTAACTTTGCTAAAATTAACATGAACGTCTCCTACATAAATGACTAATCAGCTTATGGAAGCCTCGCTGAGATCTTCGTGGTTACTATGTAAATTTTTTTTTTTTACGTAACCATGGACAAGAAATGTATTACTTGCCGAGTATTGTGGTATTTTATTTGATTTTCGAATGGCTAGAGAAATGCATCGGACTCATGTCGTCGTGTAAGCTGATTCACGTCGTGTTGTCTATATGATCCACTATTAACTTACTTCCACCCTTCATCTTCGACCTTTCATATCCATGAGGTCCTCTCTTATCCACCTCTCCCAATTAAGTTAGACCATCCAAGTCAATCACATCCGCCCTGAAACAAACTATTGTGATAATGTCGTAGGGTTTAAAGGCCATGATTATTGTTTCTCGCTTGTTACTGTAGATTTTATTTTTGCTAGTATTTATATTCTTTTTTATATGAACTTAAGGGGAGTTATTCCTATACAGCTGTGTCATAGTTTTTCTTTCTATTTCCTCTCTTATATATAAAAGTTAGTTTCCATACACTATAATTACTTTACACATATATTAAATGATGTGTTACTACATTATTTGATGAAGATGACAAATCATGTATTTTCAAACACACTCAAAGACAGTGGTAATACGACCAACATGGGTTGAGTCTAGAGGAACGTTGTATTGGATCCCCAAGATGTGTTTTCCAAATAAAACAACTAAAAAATGCCTAAAGATATATGAAATAGAACGTACATGGTGGGTTTGGGCCTATATCCTATCCAACACTAGAAATTATTGAAAAGAAAGCACAAACAAGAAAAATGTAAAAAAAATAAGTAAAATTCATTTAGAATCTACTCTTTTCCATTAGAAAGTTTTATTTAAGTGGCCTTTCACACTACATTTCACAAAGAGGAATAACATCCCTTTATAATTAAAAAAAAAGGAGGTTTTTTCAAAAAGTACAACAAACAAACGAAATTTCAAAAATATCTTCATTTCACAACGAATGACCAGTTATAAAAAAAAAAGTTTTAACATAAATGTCTCTTTTGATTTTCATTGTAATATTGATTACTTTTTAATTGCATAATTTAATTAATATCATTTGTGTCAATCTCAAGTCGATATTTTTTACTTTATATTCAAGATAATGATAAATATATTAATATTTAACGACAATAATTTAATAAAAATATAATTTTCTCTCTTTCATTTATACATCGTACACATTTATTAATCTTTTGTGAAAATATAATATAAGTCAGACATTGTAGAAGTGAGAGATATATTTTCTTTTTGAATTTTTAAACATAACACTTAGCTAGCTACCATAACCTAGCTACAAACCTACTATTTCATCTGTTGTGAGCTAACCATGCTGTATTTTTTATTTTATTTTTTCAAGTATGAAAATTACAAATTAAAACTATTTAATCATCAATTATAGGGTACTAAAACTATTTACTCATCAATTATAGGTTGCTAAGAAGGACAAATCTCTCTCTCTCTCTCTCAAAAAAGAAGGACAAATTCAAGCAGCCATCGAGTTGGGATGGAGCCAATAGGTTTAAGTCAATATTACTTTGGGAAAAGTACTACAATGGGTTAGGTTGGACACGAAGCATGTGAAGGTTTGGGAGTTTGGATATGCCATGCCTTGCAATCTCCCTAACCCCCATTATGATCAGCTTTAGGAGCATAAATCTCACAAGCACCGTCTGAGGGAGTGATGGAGGCCACTTTAGCACAATGATTCATTTATCATGGCTTCCAACTAAGCCTTGTGTAAACATATTGTTCCTTGGGTCCCAATGTCGAGAACCCCAAAGTCCTTTACATTCAAGCAGGATTGTTTAGGTGCCCTTTGCCAGTTGTAGCACAAGAGTGTAACAATTTATATATGATTTCAACTTTTTACAACGACGAATGGGGGGAAATGGAAATGATCCCTTTATCCCTGTTCTTTTTGTTTCTTTGTTAGAAGCTTTCATTTTCCTTTTGTTGTGTTGCTGTGAAATATGTTAGCGCGGCTATGAAGCTTAAAATACATATAGAGGATCTGAAAAAAAACCAGCTCAAAATTCATTTTCTAGGTGCATGTTTTGTTGTTTCGCGTTCTTGAGTTTTTGGTGCGTAAAAAATTCATATTTAATCTGTCCCTTGTCGGAAAATTCTCGTTTTTTGTGGGCGATGTTGTTTTTATGTCCTAAACATGCCTGCAAAAAATCGTGAAAAAATTCAACTTCTAAGTCACTCTTATAAAAAATTTGGTGTGAAGAGGTTGAAGACAAGTGAAAAAGATATAGTGTAGAGAGACTATAATAAGGATCAATGTTTCTTTTAATCTAATGGTTACAAAAACTTTTTGTATGGTACCCAAAAACATTACCTTGTGTATCCTAACCTTCACCTTCATTTTCCTTTTGTTGTGTTGCTGTGAAATATGTTAGCGCGGCTATGAAGCTTAACTTTCTTAAGCAACTATTTGATCTTAGAGGTTTTCTGATTTTTGGTGAATTTAGAGAGAATGAGAAAAGGAAATTGTGTTATTGATTTTTTTGAGAATGTACAAGTGAATTGGCTTATATACAAAAGTTATGCTAGATTGCTTGAAGCAACCTCAGACTCTGAAACCTCAGACTCTGAAACTCAAAACTTTAGCTAAATTCTAGGGAACTTGTAACTAATCAATAACAAACAAAAATCTAATGTGATTAACCAACTAAACATGATTACATCACTAACAAACTTGAATTAACAAACTAACATCCTCCCCTAATTCAAGTTTCCACTTCCTTCATGCCAATCAAACTTCTTAGCTTGATGAACCTGTCAACCTTCAATGACTTATTGAATATGTCTGCAAGCTGCAGCTCAGTGGAACAATGAACAACCTGCAATGCTCCTTTGTTCACTTGCTCCCTCAGAAAATGAAACTTAGCTTCTATATGCTTGCTTCTTCAGGGATTTGATTCAGTTTCTTAGTGGGGCATCTATTCAAGATGTAGGCTGCAGTTCTTACAACTTCTCCCCAAAAAGTATTAGGCATCTTCTTCAATTTCAACATACTTCTGGTCATGTCAAGCAGACTTATGTTTCTTCTTTCAGCCAAACCATTGTGTTGTGGAGTATAAGGAGCAGTTACTTCATGTATAATACCATTGTCTTCACAAAATTTCTCAAACACTTTTGAGGTATACTCACCACCACCATCAGTTCTTAAAACCTTAATAGATTTTCCACTTTGCTTTTCTACTAAGAACTTCTGAAACATATCAAATGCTTCACTTTTGGTCTTGATCAAATATAACCAGAGTTTTCTGCTGAACTCATCAACAAAACTTATGAAGTATATGTTGCCCCCTAATGAAGGAACCTCTAAAGGACCACATACATCTGAGTACACAACATTGAGTAGCTCCTTTGATGTACTAGCAGTACTTGAACTGAATGCATTTCTAGGTTGCTTGCCCAACAAACAAGTATCACAGGTTGTGTTAGGTATCTCAATTTTAAGTACACCAAGAATCATTTCCTTATCAACCAGTTGATTAAGACCTCTAAAATTAAGATGACCAAACCTATAATGCCATAACCAGCAATCTTCAGCTTTTACCATTGCAGATAGGCAGTTCAACTCTACAGCTTTCATATTGGTCTGAAATGTACTATTTTTTGCAAGGGAAGTTTTCAAGACTAACCTTTGATGTTTATCAAACAACTTCAGAACATTATCCTTCATAGTAACTGAGTATCCTTTCTGAATGAGTTGACCAACACTAAGTAAATCGCACTACATTCCAGAGACATACAGAACTTCTTCAATTATTGCTACTTTTCCATTATTTCCTTCAATAGCAATCTTCCCCATACCTTCTGAAGTTAATGTACTATGATCTGCAAGTTTCACCTTTGTGTTCCTTCCATGATCAACTTCCCTCAATCATGCTTTGTTTCCAGTCATGTGATTAGAACAACCAGTATCCAAGAACCAACTTTCTGAATTGCAGCTCTCAGTACTAGTTGTTGTAACCATCAATAATAATGAATCATCTGAATCATCTTGTGAAATCTTAGCTTGTTCCTCATCATTCTGACCTTGTTTTCCCTTACCAGACCGACATTCAGAAGCAAAGTGTCCAAATTTCTCACATTTGAAACACTGAATCTTCTTATCAAAATTTCTCTTCTTTTGATTAGAGTTTCTTTCTTTTGAAGATTCACTTTTGTCAGTTTCTTTGTTCTTGCCTTTAGACCAGTTTCCTCCCTTAGTGTTATTCTTCCTTTCTTGTAGTTCTTCCTATCATAACCATCCTTCTTGATAGTTTGAACTTGTAAGGCTTGTTGAATTGATCTTTCACTGCTTCTTTCTGAAACCATCAATTCATGAGCTTCTAGTGAACTCTGCAGCTCCTCAATCTTCAAGGTTTTTACATCTTTTGATTCCTGAATTGCCACAACTATGAAATCAAACCTTGATGATAGAGTCCTCATGATCTTCTCAACAATTTGTTGATCAGTCATAGTCTCTCCACAAGCCTTCATCTGATTCACAACACTAATGAGTTTGGAGATGTACTCTGCAATCTTTTGCTCATCTTCCATCTGCATCAATTCTAATTTCCTCCTCAGTGATTGAAGCTTAATCAACTTCACCTTATCATCCCCTTCATGATACTTTGAAAGAATATCTCATGCTTCCTTTGAACTAACTGTTTTTGAGACTTTTTCAAAATTTGCTTCATCAAGACTCTGTTGAATCAAGAACAAAGCCTTGCAATCTTTCTTCCTCAATTCTTTGTGTGTGTTGCTTTGCACTTCTGTTGCATTCACAGCTAACTCACCAACTCCATTCTGCACAATTTCAAGTAAATCTTGTGCTCCAAACAGATTCTTCATCACTGCACTCCATCTTTCCCAACTGCGTGCTTCAAGAATTGGAAGATGAGTGTTGAAGCTGCTGCTACCATTCATGGTACTTCCTTCAACGTTTCTTCTATGTACTTACGTGATTGAAGATCTTGATTACCCCTTAGAACGAAACCAAAGGCTCTAGATGTCAATTTGTTAGCGCAACTACGAAGCTTAACTTTCTTAAGCAACTATTTGATCTTAGAGGTTTTCTGATTTTTTGTGAATTTAAAGAGAATGAGAAAAAAAGAATGAGAAAAGGAAATTGTGTTATTGATTTTTTTGAGAATGTACAAGTGAATTGGCTTATATACAAAAGCTATGCTAGATTGCTTGAAGCAACCTCAGACTCTGAAACCTCAGACTCTGAAACTCAGAACTTTAGCTAAATTCTAGGGAACTTGTAACTAATCAATAACAAACAAAAATCTAATGTGATTAACCAACTAAACATGATTACATCACTAACAAACTTGAATTAACAAACTAACAAATAAACAATAACAACTTCTTGCGTAGAAGTCAATGAAATAACAACAATTTATTACAAATAAGATGAATTATAATTTTGACACAAATTTATGCTTTCATTTTCCTTTGTTATGGTATTATTATACGGTTTTTCTCTTTGTCATTTAATCTAGAATATTTGGGAAAACTCGCTCTTCAACTTTGATGACCTACATTCGATACTATAACATATAGAAATAAAAAAAAATCCAGTTTTCTGTTTTTCTATTATTTTTTTTATCTCTCTTACAATCAAATCAATAGTGTCTCTGTACAAAGACTAACTTTTTTGTTAAAATATTATTGCTCAATAATTAATGATGGTATAAAAATTCGCTTTCTAGTTGTATTTGTTTAGGTGCGGTCGAAGTTGGTCTTCTAAATCTTGTTTGAATAAGCTATCAATTTCGTCTTTAAATTATCATTCTCTTACAAATCTAGTTTGTAAACTACTAAAATCTACTAAAAAGCTTTTCAATTATTCCCTAGTGAGAATATTTAGTCTCTCAGTTGACTCTCTTGTTAAGTTGACCATTAATGGTCCCTAAACTATAAAAATACATCAATTTAATGTCAAAATTATCATGAAAAACAATTAATTAGTCCCTAAACATTCAATCTTCTTTGTCAAATTCCTCTTGTCATCCATAAACATAATCCACAATAAATATAAGGGATATTGTTTGGGTTTGTGCAAGAAGGATTACACCACAACAACAATTCAATTAACACTGAGATGGAAAAATTAAAGGTGGTGAACAAGAGTGCAGTGGAACTATCTCACAAAGTTTCCACCAACTCATGAAGGACTTCTGAAGGAGTGCATGAAAAGGAGCTGGAGAGAAGCATTCACATCACAAGCATAGCAAGTGGATTAGGCACCATACTATACCAGACCCAGTATGACCAAAAAGCATCAGTATGCATGCTCACATATATCGATTTGGTTTTAATTTAACACGCAATTCAGAGCATATTTCAATGATAAAAAATAAAATAAAAAATTTCCATAGTCTAATTTGTATTTATATATATAGAACGTTCAGAAATCTTGCAACTCGTTGAGATGGCCGAGTTGGTCTAAGGCGCCAGATTAAGGTTCTGGTCCGAAAGGGCGTGGGTTCAAATCCCACTCTCAACATATTTATATTTTTTCAATGTTTTTCAATATTTACCAATATCTGACCATATGAATATGAATAAAATAATGTTTCTATCAAACTAAGGCTGTTTCGGCGTTTCTGGTATTTTTTTATGTCTATAGTCCCTGCAAATAGAGCTCGTTTGAATTTTAGTCCTTTTACTTATTAATCCTTCCAAAATTTCCCTATAATTTCTAATCACTTGAAATTTGGTCCTAATTACTTCAGTTTGCACGTCTGGCAAATGATTACTTATGTGGCGCTTACGTGGCTCCAGCTGACTGGGTAAGCACCTCGCTGACTCAGCTTTTTACACGTGAACTTCCCATTTTACCCTTTCATGTCTTTAAGTTCAGAAGCAATTTTTAAACATTTACCAAGAACCAAGTGTGAACAAGCTAATTTCTTGAGATCGAATGTGCATTCTACCTTACTAATTACCACCCCTCAATGCAAGCACCAAGTGAAGCACAGAACCACCCTCAATGTTGTACTCTTTAGCTTTTTGTCATCAGCAAGCTGCTTACCAGCATAGATGAGCCTCTGCTGCACAGGAGGAATACCCTCTTTTTCTTCAACACGTTCCTTGATACGATCAATAGTATCAGTAGGCTCAATGTCAATTTCAATTTCTTTACCAGTTAAAGTCTTGACTTTAATCATGGTTCCTCCCCTAAGCCTGAGGACCAAGTGAAGTGATGATTCCTTTTGTATGTTGTAATGAGCAAGAGTACAACCATCTTCAAGCTGCTTACCAGCAAAAATCAACCTCTGCTGGTCAGGAGGGATACCTTCCTTGTCCTGGATCTTGGCCTTGACGTTGTCGATGGTGTCGCTGCTCTCAACCTCGAGGGTGATAGTCTTTCCGGTCAAAGTCTTCACGAAGATCTACATCTTCTTCTTCTTCTCTGAGAGACTTCTTTCTCTCTTCTTGATTCTGATTCTGATTCTGATTCTGTGTGAGCGAGCGCGATAGTGTGTGTGTGTCAAACAAACAATCGATTAACGAAAACATCCAAAGAATTAAGCACGAATTTATGAATAATAGTGATGATGTTGTGAGACTTGGAAGCATGAATCGGTTGATAAAAGAAGAATTCGAGAGTGATGGAAGGAGAATTCGAGATTTGCGAATGTGATAGGTGAGAAATTCGAATTAGATTTGGCAATGGGGAAGAATAATTAGGGTTCCAGTAATTGGGAATGGGGAAGAAGAACCAGTGGAGAGGGAAAAAAGAAGAAGAAAGAAGCCAGGGGCATCATGGTCTTTTCACACGTGTCTTAGATCATTAAGGGTAAAAGAGTCACTTCGGGTACAAAATACTGAGTCGGCAAGGGCATGTCCCAGTCAGATGGTGCCACGTCACTAATCATGTGCCACATCAGCATTCAAATGAGATTAGGACCAAATTTCAAGTGATTAGAAATTGCAGGGAAATTTTGGAAGGATTAGTAAGTACATGGACTAAAATTTAAACGAGCCCTATTTGCAAGGACTATAGACATATTTAAGCCTTTTTTTTTATTTAGAACTGGGTGTTTATGGTATTTAATAATTATATATTTTTTGTTACATTTTATGGTATTTACTTTGAAAGAGAAAAAAATATTGACAAAAAAAAGAATAGTTTTCAAAATATATTGGAACATGGAATTATGAATTAAATATATCCTTCATTAACAAATATTATCTCTAACTAATTGTTTGAGATTTGGCAATTTGTTAAATATTTATGTTATTCTTCTTTAAGAAAAATCACATATATAGACAGTAAAATATGTTGTAGATTTATTTATTTATTTGAGTAAAAAAAATATTCATTTATATTTTTTTTGACAAGATATTCATTTATATTTATTATGTATATATTCATTATATATATTCACTTTATCGGTCTAAGAATGTTATATATTCACTTTATCTGTCTAAGAGTGCTTATACGAGATGACATAGGTTTCTTATACCTTGATCAAAATCTTGGGTTCAAACTATGCTTGGTCATGCGAAGTATCTGTGTACGAAAGGATATCTGATTGCACTAAAACATATTCACTTTATTTATTTTTTATTCATTAATTGTTAATTGTAGATAAAGATATGATAAGAAATGTACCAAAAAAAAGATGTGATAAGAACATTTTAATGATTTTTTAGTCAATGGCTTTTAATGGCCTTGCAATGCTTTTTTTGGATGAGTTTTGGATAGAGGTATAAGTGGCACGGTTTGGAGTGGTTTTTGAGACAAAATATTACTCGATCTAAAATAAATCACATGCAATTTAATTTGGATGACTTATTAAAAAATTAATTTGATTCAATTCAATTTAATGTGGTTTAATTTAGATCAATTTTTTAATATCCAAATTATAATTGTAAAAACTATATCAATACTTTAAATACATGGTATAATTGTAAAAACTATAATTTTATAAAATCATCTTAACAAAGGATTATGAATCACATTATACATATTAACTATTATTCATTAAACTACATGTTATTTGTCAAAAAATAAATAAATTAAACTACATGTTAGTTTTATATATGTTGAAATATGGAATTCATTTACCAATATGTGAACTAATTTTCAACTAACTAACATATACGATTTCTCGATAAAAAAATATCATAACAATATAACATGATATTTTTCGATTTATAGATATTAAATATTAAAACAACACAGTCACGACACAATGATCGAGTTCTAGGATTCGAAAGATACAAACAGCAAATATTACAGAAAATGCACCAAACAATAATGTCACCAAACCAAAATGATAATCGACAAACATATAAAATCACTCTTAAACATCTGAATGATTGAATGCTCCATTGATAGTAATCATAAGAAAATTCATTAACCTTGGAGTTAATGCATGACCATACTAATAGTTTAACCACTCCAAAAGATGAACCTGATAGACGATCTTGATCACTGAAAATACATGGTTACGGTGCTTCCAGATTACAATGCATCAATCTCACTAATATTATAGTTTTTCATCAATTTTTAATTAATTATTCTATTTTTTTTAACGAATATATTTTTTGGTGTGGCCATCACCATATGTATTTTTCCTCCCCGTGGTATAAGTCAGTTTATGTTTGACTACTATTCTCATTGTAACATTTATTTTCACATGTTACATTATTCACATTATTAAAATAATAACCTTTTTCTCCTTCTCCTATTTTGTTAAGTCTAGTGTTAATATGGTACAAGAGCTTGTTTCGATCCTTCTTAAACTGTACTCATCATTGTTTAGATGTTGAATTCCCAAAAGTCCTAGAATGGGTTTGCTTTGTTTTTTTATGATTGGTTCTATTAAGAATGAAAAGAAATGGAGAACAACAATAAATGTTGCTGCGAATTTCGCGAGAACTTATAAATTGCATCATTTCACAATTTTGGGCATTGTTATTTATTTTTGTTTGGATGTATGTGCGGTTGGTTCACCATTTTTTGAATTTGTACAACAAAATATGATATTGCTTCACAAGGATATTCCTATTCATGTGTATCAGGTTGTTATTGTGCATCACGTTTTTTGATTGAATTGGAAAATTTAGGTCTAAATAAAAATAGAATTCATAACACATGTTCAACAATTATGAATCAACAGCGGAAGCAAACAGAACATTGAACATGATTACGATCGGATCTACAACATGTTTGATTTATCAAGGATATCAATAATTAGGTATTAGGAATACCTGGATGAAGCTTTGATGGCTGCCCTCACAACAACGATAACATAGAGAGAGGAGGTGATCTGAAACAAACAGGGTTAGCGGCGGCTGATTTGGTTCTTCCTCAACCGGTACCTTTATGCCTCAAGTTCTCTTCAGATGGGGAGAAGAGAGAGTTTGCCGTGTACGGTGTATTGGGGACCATAGCCTCTTTTATATTGGATGACCATTAGGGTTTCCCATTATTCCATTAATTATCTAAATAGAAATCTAATTAGTCTTATTACTTAAATTGATCACTAATCAATTAAGGCTCTAAATTGATAAATAGCTAATATAATTATTATTTCGATATTTGCCCACATAATGATATCGGAATATAATTAAATAATAAAATATTCCAACAATCTCCCACTTGGGCTACATATCTTAATAATTATACCATAATTCTTTAGGCGCGCGTCTGAATGCTATTCATCTTTAGATTTCAACTTTACGATCTGGTCCACCTCATACATTAGATAATGGGACCACCGCGGCTGTCGTCACTGACGTATAATGTGACGGAACCCCGACGACCACCATATCAATGTAATTGATGACATAGATCGATATGGATGAGTGGCATGGAAATTTCATGTGATGTGATCTCTAAATCATGTCTATTTCCAACTGGTTCAACTGAAAACTTTAGTGAGATCAAACTGAAGTTTGCAAATTCAATATTTGCACAAAATGATACAGAAATGGTTATAACAAAAAATAACCTCATAAACTTTATTTCTGCAGAAAATCATAATATAAAGTCTGTATCGATACCAAAACAGAAGTATATAACATAGAATAAAAGAGACTCCCACTAATCTAAGACATCCTTAATGACAACAACCACATGAAAGACTTTATGTGTCATGTCTTTGATTAGTGGGTCACCTAGCATAAAGTTTGTCTCTAATGTTCTATCATTTAACAACAATAATTTATAAGGGGATGAACCTTATAAACTTTGTTATTAAAACATTATATGACTACATTATGTCACTATATAACTTAAATGGTTTTTCAATACCTTTTTATTATGCAACCAAGTGACATAAATGCTTACAGTCATTTCCTGGGTTAGGATGTGTATTATATACACACATCCAAAAGTCAGAGTCTAACACACTAATGATCACCAAATTGTCAGATCCCTGATGTGAGAATAAGCTCTCTTGTTCTCTTTAAAGAATCCTTATGGTCGCATTTTCAACAATTCAAACTTTGAATTGCTCAAATATCTGCCAAACAATCTTATTATATACGCTATTTCCAAATGCGTATAATAAAATCATACACAAAAATCCTATAGGAAAAGTGTAGGAAAATACTTAAATTTCTGAATTCATAAATTTCCTAATGGGCAATATTTGAGACTAAAAAAGTCTCTCTCGGTGATTGAGGTCATCCAAAAATTTATTAACTTTAATGTCAATTTATTTTCAACTTCACTGATATGACTCTTTTGTGATATCCGAATAATACCTTGAGAGAAATCTCTAAGTATTGAAATGCCTAATACAAAAGAGGTGTACCCAGGATCTTTCATCACTAACTTTTGTTAGAGATTTCCTTGGTTTCACATTACTAACATATATCATAGTTGACTAAATAAAATAAAATTGACACATTAAAATAGGAATATAAATTTACTCCCACTGAGCTTACTAAATCCACAACTCTACTTGATATTATCTCAAAACGAAATGAGACAATTACTTTATGAGAATTTGTGGTCACACTAAAAGAGACAAATTTCTTAACTTATTTGTGCTAACACTAATAGAGTCTTTCAAATATACTAAATAGAATTTCTCTTATTAGTCAATTCTTTATGACACCAGATGCCCAAGTTCTTGAGGGTGTTGAGTTTGATCTATATGAATTAACTTCTTAACTTGATGGAGAGGAAGAACAATAATGTCCTCATGAGGATCCAAATATAATATAATAATAGTAACTATATGAATTAGTTTAGAACTAAGTCTTCCTCATTCAATTTTGTTCTATTACCATATCTCTCCCCCAAACTCAATATCCTCAAGAAAACATAACAATTTATGTCTCAAAATTTCCTTAATTTTTGGGACGAAAAACTTATAGCTTTCAAACCCTTAAACAATTATAGAATGTCACAAGTCACAACTGAATTGACTCTAATAACTAAACTTAAAAGACACATTGAATCATCATTTGAAAATAAAACTCAAAATATCTTGATCTAGTCAAAGAGAAATTAAAACAAAAAATTAATTCAAATAATGATTCACCAAATTGTCTTTTAAATACAAAAATAAGCCAGTAACGACAATCTAAAATTAGTTTAAAAATGAATAAAACAATCTTTATCGACTTTGTCCATTCTAAATTGATATATCTTTCAACATCATTGGACATAAGTCAGTCAAGATTACCTTTCTTTATTTGCCCTTATCTTTTGAGGTATTTTCCGAATGAGCACTATTTTTTTTTTCTTGCTTCAGCTTTTCTTTATTTGCACACTTTTTGAATTGACCCTTTAAAGGATCATTTCTAACTTTAACAGTTATAAACTTAATTGTGCAAAGAGAATACTAAATGCTGAATTTTCGAACAAGTCATATGATAGTTGAAATTAATGAATTTTCGAACAAGTCATCTGATAGTCGAAATTATAATGTCTCAGCAAGATTAAATATTTACATAATGTGCTCAATATTTTCTTTGCCTAATAATCTTAATGAAATACCACTCTCCAATGAGAGATTGTCTTTCTCTATATTGCTTTAAAAGCACCTTAGTTTAAGCAAAGAAAATATGACAAAAAATTGTCAACTTAAATAACACTGATAGGATTTCTGATCTTTTAACTTTATGATCACATAAGACCTATAAGATTTGGTGTATACTCACTTGTCAAACTTGATCCTCACATTAGATACTGAATTTGCGAGAGAATGCGAGTTTCACCACCCTTATATAAGGTCTAGATCCAAGAACAATGTTAATATTATTCTTTAATTCCTAAAAGTTAAAACTTTTAAGAGTTAAAAATTTAACTCAAATTAACAGTTACATAAACTGTATTAGCTTAAAGAGAACAAGAGAAGCAAAAGCACTCACAAAAATACCTAGTGCACCATTAATATCAAGTCTTTAAACAATAATATCAATTGCTAGTGGTATTTTACAGCAATGATCAAACAATGACAATTTACTTCGACAAAGAATAAATTCTTATAATTGTCATATGTTTACCATTATATTTGTGTGGATGTAAACTCTTAAATGTATAAATAAGTTTACACTCACACAACATTATCACACATGTCAATAAAATATTATAGAAACGTGCATCTTTATTTGTAAATAAAAGACCTTAACAAGATACCAAGCTCACCATTAATTCACAATCTTCGGATTGTAAAAATTAACTGCAAGCGATACTCTCAATGCAATGATCAAACATTGGTGATTAGTCCCGTCAAATAATAGTCACCTTCGGGCATCCTGTTATCCACATGGAAAAATACTTTATAACCACCACATATTTACCACCACAGGTATGTAACTATCCGGCCAAGTTGTGCCTTCCTTGGGGCCGACGACAACTCGCATAAATAATTACACACTACATCTTTTCTAACTTTAGTTGAGTCGAATCTACGCAACAGAGGTTACTTGGGCAACACTATTGTTTCAACCGACTCAACCGCAATTACTAGATAATTTTAATATATATTAAATGGGGTGATAAGTCCTGTCAAATAATAGTCACCTTAGGGTATCCTATTATTTACATGGAAAATTACTTTATAATCACCACACATTTACTATCACATGCATGTAATTATCCGGCCAAGTTGTGCCTTCCTTGGGGCCGACTACAACTCGCATGAATAATTGCATACTACGTCTTTTGTAAGTTCAGTTGAATTAAATCTATGCAACAGAGGTTACTTTGGCAACATGTTGCTTCAACCAAAACAACTGCAATTACTAGACATTTCACAATAAATTAAATGTTTTTAAATGGGAATGATCTTTAATTTACAAGGCACTACTAACATAATGTAGGCCGAATTAGTCCATTATGTCGCTAAGTAACCATAAGGCCACTCAGCAACCCTTAAGTGTAAAAACAAGTTCACAAGAATTTGAAAGAAGATGCAAGTCAAAAATCACACCAATGTGTGTATGACAATACATTTAAATGCATCGCATAAAAGCGAAAACATAAATAGCATGAAATATGTAAAAAAATGCATGATTGGAGGAAAAGAAAAGTGATGTTATTGTAGAAACTTAATAACAATAATCTCAAACATCACAATCATGCTATAAACCAAATATTCAATTTCAAATCAAATACAAAAAAATTGAATTTTTATATGCCAAAAATATTCATGTCACAATTGATTCACATATAGTAATGATTCTTTAAATAAAATAATGAAAAACTCTAAACTTAATTATTTCATAAATAAGGAAACAAACTTTATATGTTTATAAATAAACAAACAAAACTAGAATCAATATTTTCCAAAATTTAAAGAATCAAAACCTTATTTTCTATACAAAATAAAAATTGTCCATAATATTTTGAGATTCATTATTAAAAGGCAACAAATCTTCTACAAGTATATATAACAACCAAATATATATAACAAATTTATATTTGCCTTTTTATCAAAAAAAAACTTTATATACAAAATCTTTGTGAATCAAAATTAATTTCAAATAGAAAATCATCTCAACCAAAAAAATTTTAATATAATATCAAATCACCAAAGTCAAAATAAAATGCAATATCAGGCTTTTATATCCAATGAATTATACGGTGATGTTCTATAAAAGAGCCAAATCCGTTTCTCATAGAATCCAAATCTTTATTTATCAAATCCATATAGTGCACAAAACATATATGTGCAACAAATTTGATCACGATCCAATAAATAAATAAACATGGTATCATTTCAATCCTACTAAAACAAACCAAAGTATGCTCAATATTCAACCATATTTGAAAGAAAAGATACATGCCTTATATCAACCATTAACTTTTCAACAATCGAATTCCAGTATTAAAATAAAATCACAACTTTAAGTTGAAAAAGCAAAACAAGCCACACTACTAAGAGTGTATACATCGATCTCTAAACTGTGATATGTTGTCAAAGAAAAACGTTAACAAGTATTGCAAACTGGATCTAAAGTATACAATATCCAAAGACTAGAATCGATGTAGACTTTCAAACAATTTCCAAATAATTAATATATGGATTCCTTTTAAAAAATAAATAAAGATAAAACTTTTTCTGAATCAGATAAAATAAACAGTTTTAAATCCATATTTTCTCAAAAGCATCAATTCAACCGATTATGAATGCAATATTTTACGAAATAAAATCAACTTTATTCATGCGTCATATTCAAGTTTATATACTGCATAAGGAATGGGAAACATGAATTTTCAATATATACACACACGTGCAAATCGAAAACAACATATATGATTATCAAATCAAATTGATTCTCGGATCCATGATAGAAGAAAAGTACATGAATTCAGGATCGAGTAATTCCATTCCAAAAAATACAACCGTAATTGATATTTCAAAATTCATGAAAGTAGGGTTCATAAAATTGAAAAACAAAATAGAGAACTCAATTAATCCCAATAATCAAACATGAAGACCTGCTCTGATACCACTTGTTGAAAAATTTAGGTCTAAATAAATAGAATTCATAACACATGTTCAACAATTATGAATCAACAGCGGAAGCAAACAGAACATTGAACATGATTACGATCGGATCTACAACATGTTTGATTTATCAAGGATATCAATAATTAGGTATTAGGAATACCTGGATGAAGCTTTGATGGCTGCCCTCACAACAACGATAACATAGAGAGAGGAGGTGATCTGAAACAAACAGGGTTAGCGGCGGCTGATTTGGTTCTTCCTCAACCGGTACCTTTATGCCTCAAGTTCTCTTCAGATGGGGAGAAGAGAGAGTTTGCCGTGTACGGTGTATTGGGGACCATAGCCTCTTTTATATTGGATGACCATTAGGGTTTCCCATTATTCCATTAATTATCTAAATAGAAATCTAATTAGTCTTATTACTTAAATTGATCACTAATCAATTAAGGCTCTAAATTGATAAATAGCTAATATAATTATTATTTCGATATTTGCCCACATAATGATATCGGAATATAATTAAATAATAAAATATTTCAACATTCCTGGTTCCAAAACAAAGGGCCATCGTATTGATTTTGATTTTTGCAACAAAAATAAAAAATCTTATTAGAGTCTTAGATTCAAATATTTTCCAATTGGTGTTTCGATTTTGATTTTTCTGGCGATGGCTTTGTTCTCGTTTTTCAATTTTTGGCTCGTATGACCTGTTCGTGTTTTTGTTTAGTTCCTAAGTGGTTTTCAATCTAGCTGTTTTTTTTTAGTTGATTTGGATAAAATTTGGCGTAAATCTGTTGTGCTTCAGTGCCGATTTTGGGTTCTATTGTTAGACAATTGTTTGATTGATTTGATGAGATTTCTATTGGTGGATATCATGTTGGTTAAGGTCTTCTTTCTGCTGGCTTGGTCTGGTTAATTCAGTTGGTTTTAGTTTGGTTTGGTTTTTCTCGATAATGGTTTGTTTGATTCTTCTTTGGGATGGTTCCTCTCTCTGGCTTTCTACTCCTCCCTCTATTTGTTGTTGGTGCGGATGACCGGAAAATGATTAACGTGCAAAACAATAAAATGTGAAGTAAAACCTGAGGCGTGACTGTCACTGAAGTAAGGAATTATCTGCAGAATTGCGCAACTCCCCTAAAATACAGCAGGTTCTTCTCGGCGGTAGTACCGAGACTATCAAGACATGAGAAAAATTATAAAAGATAACCTAGAAAATTATGGGAACCAAAAACAATACTTATTATTTTGTAATACTGAGTTTCTAGTAAGCTATTGATTTTCTATATGTTCCGTAGAACTTTTGTCACAAAAATTAAGCAAACCGTTTCATATATATTGTCACATGGTCAAGCCAAAAATGGCAGTTGAGAAAAATAAGGCATATATCAAGCCAATAAATGGTACACGTTCAAGAAAAACCAAAGCAACAATTTCTTTGACTCAACAATAAAAACTAACTACGTCAAGATGATATGAAATTAAAACATGTGTAAAACACAAGATAGTAACACAACTAGACCAAGTCAAACTAATCACAATTAATAAATCAAAATATAATAATAATAATAATAATAATAATAATACTTCAATAATAATAATAATTTTCTACAAATATATTTTCTCATTTTAAAAATATGAGACCCAATTTATTTAAAACTTTTGGAATATACACAAAATTTACAACATATGTTACTATTTTGTTTGGTTGCTTCTCTACATATGTGCTCTTCTTTGGTTGTTGCTTCTCTACTTTTTTAAGGTTAATTTGTATCGAGTTTAAAGCTTATCAAACTTTAACTTCAAGGGAGAGTGTTAGAATATTAAATATTTTGGATTCGAATTATTGAGTACGTGTTTGTTTATTGATCGGTAAACTCTTAATGTTTTCTATTAATGCACCGTGATTTTGCATGGAGATGTTATACAATATTAATCAATTAGACTTATAATATTTTATCTTTGTGAGAACTTGAACCATGAACCTTAAACTCTTCAACTAATTTAATCATTTAACTCAAACCAGTTGAGTTACATCATCCCCTTGTTTCGATTCTCCTCAAATTCTATCCATCGTTATTCCAATGTTGAGTTCCCAAAAATTTGGAAATGTGTTTGCTTTGTTTTTGATAATTGGCTTTACCGAAAAAAGAAAAGCAAGGGAGTTTTAGCTTGTAATTAAAATTTGGAGTTTTAACATTCTTAATTGATATTTTATCTTGAATTTATTGTTCAATTTATTTTTAAATAAATATATCTAAATATTAAAAATTTATATTTAACTCCATTTTATTCATAATCAATGTATAAAATTAACTTGCTAAAAAAATGTATAAAATTAACTTATTTAATATTATTATTTTTAGGGAAATTTAATATTAAGTAGTGTCCCCTGATAATTAACTAAACACGATGTGGATTTTATTCACATATACTGATTATTAGTGCTCTTGGGGCATTGATTTAAGTACTAAAATAAGTAATTTTGCAACAAAAAGTTGTGTACTAAAAATAAAAATTTGCATTTTCAAGACAAAATTTAGGCTAATAGATTTTTTATCTAATGTCTTTAGGGCACCGGTGAGCAAAAATTTTAAAAAAATAACCAAGAAAATGAGTAAAAGGAAGGCCCCACCCCAAAGATGAAGGAAATGATCTAATGAGTGTTAGTCAGCGTGGCACAATCATGGTCAGCCCCTCCCTATATTATTAGGCCATTAACCACTTTCCCACGTGCCAACCTGCCCTTAGCGTGGCCGGAGTTGCCAAATGCTTGTTTTGAAAGTGGCTCTTTTTAATTTTAATCTCTACGTACAGGACATGCATCAAGCCCTACCAAAAAGCTACGATAAAATTATAAAAAATGCTAAATGCCTTTAGAGCACTGTTTAATAAATGAAAAGATAATTTTTGCATAAAAATTGATATAACTATTATTCAAGACAAAATTACGATAAAATAATTTTTCAAGACAATTTTTTATTTTATGCATTCTTAAACAATATCATTAAGGCATTTAGCACATATCTCTCATCTTCTCTTTCTCTCAAGATATATATCCATATAGAGTGTACACCAAACATTTTTTATTTTTATAAACATGTTATCTATCCAATGACTTGACATACAAATTAAAAAAGAAAAAGATAAATCAGTATATCATATTAACATATTTCATTTAAATAGTTAATATGAAATATGTCTTATTTTTTTGGGTCGAAATATGAAATATGTCTTTAATTAAGTAGGCTAATATGCCACAATGGACCTTCCTTAAAAAAAAATGCCACAATGGACCTTAACTTTTTAAACATGTTAGATTTGGATTTCTGCAAAGTTTAGTTTGACGTCTCAACCTATTTGCACCATATTTACCAGAATGTGCTACAACTACATTGGAAAAAATCAAGCATATTCATTATATCTATAACTACTCTATTTTAATTTTTTTTTTAACCAAAATCATAACTATGACATATTCATATTTAAATATATTGAACATCAAGCTACTTGGTTAGATGGCTGAGTCTCTTGTCACTCAAACCAGTTACATGTTGGTTATTAATTTAATTGATTTATAACACCTCATTAAAAGTTCTTATTAATTTCCCTAAAAAAAGTTCATATTGTATTAAAGTGGTTCTGAATACTATGTTACAACAAGTCTACAATATGTTCGAAACTGATTGCAAAACAATACCTGATGCACTTTCTGTCAATAATATCCCTCAAAATGAATTTGGTGATCTCATATCTCAATGTAAGAACCTCTTATTCAATAAACCCGACTTTGTAGTGTCGTATGTTCGGAGGCAAGCAAAAGGGTTGTCACAGTATTGCTAGAGCTTCTCTATGTCATCCTAACCAACGTTGTACCTTCTGCTTTGTACTCCTTAGTTATGAATTAAATGACTTAATATAACCTTTGCAAAAAAAAAAAAAAATCTACAATGTGTTAGACGCTTCTATTGAATAAAAAAACTCCAAATGATTTTACCAAACTTTATGTTTCGTACTTAGATAAAGTGACAATTATCAACACTTTGTTCAATCTTTAATAATATTTGATCAATAATACAACTTTTTGAAAGAGACTTCACTTTAAATAGCTGCTTGCATGTATATTTTTTTCCCTTTTTTTTAAAATAAATAAATAATTGCGTGTACATAAAATTATAGGATTGTTTGGTGAAATTAATAACAACTAATACATTGGCCTAGATATATGATTTTTCTTATTACAGAAAGCCTAGATATATGTTGAAAAGAGAGTATGAGGATAAATCTTATTATTGTTTTTATTTATTTATGAAAGAATCGTACTATTTCTGTTATTTATCTTATTTATTTAGTGTACATATGATTTCACTTTTAAAGGGACCAAATATGTTTTAAGAGTGTAGAATTGATTCTGAAATATTTGGTTGTTTTTTAGTATAATTGATTTTATCTCCAAAGTTGATTTTACTTGAAACAAAAATTGTAGTTTTTTATTATATAATTGATTTTCAATACAAATTTAATAATTTATAATTTAATTATCTTTCAAAAAAAATAAAAAAAATTATTTTACTTTTAAATAAATATATTTAAACACAAATCACTTAATTTTTAACTGATTTTAATCAGAATTAATTTTACACAACTCATTCCCTAAAAATCAATTATTATCACTTCCAAACCAAACATACATTAGCATGAGTATTTATACATAGGTTTTCATCTCTCACTTCTCCACCAGGGCGCACGTGCGACTGTAATAATTATTACACACACATCATGTCATCTCTGTAAAAGAAAAGAAAAGAAAAAGTCAAAATCCATTAAAATATTCAGAAAAACCAAAAAGATAGTACAAACTTTTTACAATATCAAAATCCATCACAAATGCCACCCAATTTTTCAAATAGTACATAACACCAGTTCCTCACATCTCATCCTAATAACGCGATCCGTTATTTTCCCTCCTTTTCCCCTTTTCATAACGGAATTCCCACGCTTTAAACTCCTTCTCACCACCTTTTCAACTAAATTACTCTTTCGCCCTCCTTCATTTTAAAACTAGACTAGATTATTAGCTTTGTTTTTTTTAACAAATTTTAGCCTATGTTTTTTTAGGGAAAAGTATTAGCCTAATTGAAAGCACTTGTTTGCATCCCTCTTTCACATAATTGGAAATAATAAGATAATTTTAAATTTAATTCTTTGCGCTATCAACTTATAATACTCCTATAAAAAAACTTATGATACTATTTTTGTTAAAAAAAATACATTTTATATTAAAATTTGATACCATTAAAGTTTTAGTGACATAAGATTTAGAAAGTTATTTTTCATCAACAAAATATAGGAAATTCTTAGAGAAAGAGAATATACAACGTCAATATAAATAAGTTGTACACACTGATAATCAATAAAAATTAAATATTTTATTTTGTTTTGAGAGGAAAAATTAGATAATTTACTGCGATTTTTAAAATGCAGTAATAAAATAAACTTGTTCCCCAAATATGTTAAATTGTTATTGTAATTTAATGCTATTGTAAAATAAATGTTCCCTAATGATGCACCTCCATTAAACTCATGCTCTTACATAGAGGAGAAAAAAAATGGTTAATATATCGCACTACATTTTTTTAGTGATTCAATATATGTGTAAGCGCACCTTCGTTTCTAATAGAGCAATATTATTTGAACATTTAAAAATTAACAATTATTTGACAATTTGTATAAAAATACACAATTTATAACTAGTGATGTGACCACGACAGAGAGGGAGCAATAATTAATTAAAAAAAGAAATAATACATATACACGTTGGACAACCAAAATATTATCAACATAACATTTCTCTTCTTACACGTGAAATTATTGCATCGGTAATTTTGTGGATATCAAAACGAGCCAACGAGCCTTGTTTCAACCTGGCCGACCATTAATCCATCCATTTGAAATGGGATTGGGCAAACCAACTAGATGTAATAGACTTATAGTTGAAAACTTCACCACGCCCTTTGTTATTTGGACCTGATGAGCCAAACTTTCCCACCTTTTTTTTAAAGGGTTAGATGGGACGAACTAACCAACAACGACAAAATCAAAATTACAACTCACTCCATAAAAAATGACAAGTTAAACGGACCAATCGTCATCATTTTCTATCGATCGGAAACTTAAAACAAGACAAAGAAAACAAGACATTCGTCGTGTGAAAACCCCAAATAAGTCCAGAAACAAGATAAGATTCAATTGAGAATGTGAAGTCCACATCTGCAAAATGTCCACACTATTTGCACCAAACTTGTTCAACAAAAAAATTATTTACTTTTGCTGATATCATTTAAACTCAAAACTAACATGATTTATTAATATTTTTTTTACAATAAAAAAAACGACACGATGTTGATAAAATTACGACACATTATTAATCATATAAATTAAAAAAAAAATATTAGACAAACAGGAAGGGTGAAGTTGTAATTTCGCACATCATGGTGTTTATATATTGGTTCCCGCTACGGGGTGCTGAGTCCATAACCCGTCCTTCAATTTCATTTCATTCTTACACAATTGAAACAGTTTCCTTCTCCCAATTCTCCTTCTTCTTTGTTCTCTGTTCTCTCAAATGGAAAATCAACTCAACAAAGAACTCAACCTTCTCCCACCACCGTGCTCCGATTCATCCCTCCTCCGTTTCCGATCATCGTCAAAAACAGATCACAGAGGTCCATCACTCGACCTCCAGCTCTCAATCAGCGTCGGTCCACCATCCATGATAATACACGACGGTGTAGAGACGCTGAAATGGGAAGCGGCGGAGCAAATCCGCCTCGCCGCGATGGAAAAGGCGTACGCCGAGAGATTGAGGGAGTTAACACGGAGGGAGATGGAAATGGCGCAGTCGGAGTTCACACGTGCGAGACAAATGTGGGAACGTGCGAGAGAAGAAGTTGAAAGAGCTGAGAGGATCAAAGAAAGAGCAACGAGACAGGTTGATTCCGCCTGTATGGAGATTACCTGTCATTCTTGTAGGCAGAGATTCAGACCTGCTTCTGTCTAAACTCTAAACTTTAATATTAATCTCTCGAGTCAGATAAGACTACAGAGCTTCGTTCTGCTTTCCCTCTTTTGATTCTCTTAACATATCTTTGTTTAGAAAACAATAACTCGATCAATATTTTAATTAATTAATTAACAAGTTTTTTTTTTTTTTTGGTTTGGACTGTGATGTATTGGACCCATGGTTTGTGTGAAATAATTGATTAATTAATTAATTTGGTGATTGAGTTAGTTACTTATAAGTGCCGTGTTGTATATGTAAACGTTTCATCTTAATTTGGTTCATTTTCATGTTTTGTTTGTGAGTGTGTATTTTCTCTTTCTGGTTAATGTTATATGGATGGATCAAAATATCCAGAATTGAAGATGTGGTCGTAGTACCTGATGGATCAACATGTTATATTATGTATTTTGAAACATGTAATCGAGATACCACCGGACATCTGGAGCGTGATCAAGTGGTTGGCCTGATAATGGTAATGTGGTAGCAAGTGGTCTACCAAATTTTAGATAGATTTTAATATCATCATCGTCTTAAAATTTTACAATATCAACTTTTAAAGTAAATTTTATCTACAACTTGTAAACACACATTCATGTCATATCTCATCTGATAGGAGACTTTTAACAAATTTGGTCTTCTCTTCCGTTCAGATTTTCTCTATAGGCATATATATGAGCTATGAATTAGACCCCCTTGCCAATGGGACCTTGTTGTATTGGGCTTAAATTTGTTCCTTCATTAAAAAAAAATTAATGAGATATATATTGCTTATATTGGCTTGGGTCTAATTAATTAGAACTAACGTGAGGTTGTGATCATTAGCTATAGTAATTTTGTAATGTCACAAACATGAAACATGGGATGGAAACGGATCGAGAATAATTTAACAGGATGTGGACAGTAAACATATACGTGGTGAAAAGTTGGGGATTTCGATAACGAAAGAACAAATGAAACAAAACAAAAAACATATTAATAGCACCAATCACACACATATATATATATATTTAGCTGTATCCACTTGTATTCAACTTCTTAACTTTTCCTCATTCACAAACCAAACACCCACTACCCCTGTTTATCTAGGATATGATTTTTTTGACTAAAAGCATCGATATCAAAACAGTGATCGAACAGTACTAGTGTGTTCCTTTTCAAAGATGTTGCAAGACTGGATTTAGCTTCATATATCAGCAACCTTTTTTCACTCTAAAAGCTTAGATTATGAGAAATAAATTACACAATTAATGTCGGCATAAATTTATAATAAGATTCATATATTTACATTTATAAACGTGTCGCCTTGAAATCAAATTCCAGATATGTCAAAGTACCCTGTTTGTAAGTAACGTAACACTCAGTTACAGCTAAAACGGGTGAAGGGTGTGATGATACAATAATACATAACTCACACTTTGATTCTATTATGAACTTAAAAAGTATCTAGTGGGCACATATCATAGACTTTGTGGAAAAGTTCATCTTAGAAACGTTAGGAAGGCATGAGGTCGCAATCATGATGACCTAAATAGATTTAGATTCCACACAAATGTCTTACATAATAAAATAATTAATTAATTTTAATATTAATCAAGTCTAATGAATTAAATTATTTGAAGATAATTTGGTGAAGATGTGTAACGTGAGCCGATATATTTTAAATCAATGGCCAAGATCAACTAACACATGTGAGTGTGTGTATTTTTTAATACTAGAAATTTTGATATTGAGTTATATTAAATGTGTACCAGGTACTCAATTTAACTCCATATAATCTATTTTATTACACCTTACGAATTGGCTTACTAACTACTAGTGGTACCAACGTACAACTGCACAACTTGCTTCAAAAGAAAGCTATTTCATGTTATCCATTTAATAAACATCAATAGTATTTGCACGTTATTCATATGATCTGATGTTAGTTATATATATTTTTTTTTCAAATTATAAAAAAGAAACATACATTCTAATTAAGAATGTACAAATATAATATCTATATATTATTGCATAATTATATGGGGACAACCTGAGAACTATGCACTAATAGTATATATTTTGTCAAAAAAACTTGAGAACTATGCACTAATAGTACGTATACGTTGATTTTTTTTTTTTTAAGAAAACACTGTTGGTGAATAATTCTCTAACTTTTTAACAATTTGCTTCTCTTATGATAAGGTATATAAATCAGCATCATTTAATTCAAGTATACCCTATATCATCATATTATAGAATCCGTAACACATCAAAATCAAATCTTTGTATGTAGCTGACACTACAGCTTCAATTATCAATTTCTCATGAAGCTTCAAAATCAGCAGAACGAACATGATAGAGTATAATCAAAGATAACTAAATTAATATCAGCCAAAATTAGTACATCTTCTTGTCCACTAGGAAAACTAATGTTCTTTTACGGTCTTTCTCTATACGGATAAAAACTTCAATATCAACCACATAAAAACAATAATGTAGTATGAATCTTAACTTAGTTAAAAACATAAGCATATCACCATCATATGCATGAATAATGATGGATAAAACCGTACTCCGACATATTACCTGCTAAATCGCAGTTAAATTGTCTTTTATATTTTATTTGGTTACAATCATAGAAATGCTAGAACAATCAATCAATTTCCGTTCAGAAAGTTGAAAGCACGATAAAGATGTAGGACATGTATATACTGATTCATCAAACTAGTCATCATGATAAAACCTTAACATTTGTCTTTTCAGTTTGTCCTCATATAATTGTCAAGTGATACTGTTTATATATTGCTGGAATTGTGGAGAATCATATATCTATTATCAAATAATATATATGATGCTTACATGCATGAACCATCATATATAGAAAAAGATACATCCTTCTAATTATTTCACAGTTGATAACTGTGACAAACAAATCTTCATCGGCATTGCAGGGATATGCAGTGCACAACACACAACAGGAGAATCCGCATTGATATGTTAGAATGCAAAGGAGTATTTAATTATATTTTTTATTTCATGAATATATGGATCGACGGTGATCTATAAAAATCATGATGCCACCATAATTTTGCTGAAACTGTAAAGTGTAACTTTTATCAAAATCGTGATGACTCGCCGTGATTTTGATATTTGTTAAATAAAATCCATCACAAAGGATACATATTTCAATGAAAATTTAGCTTAGCATTTGTAGGTTAATAATTATTAGTGTATATTTGGAATCACAATAAGATTCACGGAGACACAATCCATAATTTTATTGAAGTTTTGAAATGTAACATTTGTCGGATGAATTACTATAACACACTATAATTTGATCAATATACCGACAATCCAAACATACAAATGAAACTAATTTGTAGCTACAATTCAAACTTGTCAATCATCTTGGAAATGAGAGGATAGAAAATAATGAATGTTGATCTTATCATGTGAAGATTTCAGGTTGAGGAAAGATGTTCACAGTGACATAAAGGAGGAAAACATTTCCAAAAATGAGCGAACCGTTTTCAACCTCTATCTTGGCTGGGAAGATGAAAAGGAAAAAAAGGAATGGAATGATATGAGGATTGTTCAATCAAATCACTTAACCAATCAGGGAAAAAGGTGGCTAGCTTCCCAAAGTGTAGGAAAGTTCAGATCTGTAACACTAAAGCTCTTGTAGGGTGGAAACTAGCATGCTGAGAGCAAATGGTCATGTGTCTCTAAATATGACCATAAATTGTCAGTAAATCGAATTATCAAAAGGAAAAAAGTGTCAGTAAATAATTTTTTTTTATTTAGCAATAAGTAATTTGGATATTCCTATGCTATATGAGTATTTCTGATGCAGTTTAGATCAATTTTGAGTTAAAAATCATTAGATTTAAAGATTAAAATACATGTGGTTTGGTTGGGTTTGAGTTAGATGACTCTTTTAAAAAATATGGTTCAATTAAATGTGATTTAGTTTGTACCGATTTTCGTTTGACCTAAATTGTAAGATGAGATTGTATTAGTATTAATGCACTGGATCCCATCAGAACTCTGCGATTAAACTTGTTTGGACAAAAGTAGTATTAAGATGGGAGACCTCTTGAGAAATTTTTGTGTTGCACCTCTTTCGTTTTTTTTTTTGTCTAAAACAATTGTAATTGTAAAAAGCACTATTGATATTAAATACGATTGTAAACCAGTTTGAGGCAACATATAACATATAATGATTGATTATGTATAATACTTTTTTTTTACAAGAATTATGTATAATACATATAAAACAGTAAAATTATAGATTAAATTAAACTAATTAATAAGTATTATTAAAAAAAATTAAAATAAACAAATAATAGATTAATGAAATAATTGTAAAAAAATATACTATTGCAATATCTCATTCTTATAAAAAAAAATTATTAAAATTATGTATTCGGTTTTGATTTGATTTGTTCTGGTTTTAAAAGAGGAATACGAAATCCGATCCAATCCGAGCAACTTTCATAAAAGGGCATTCAATCATATTCGATTTTATATGATTTTTCCAGTTTTTTTAAACTGAGTTTGCAGTTTTTGATTTGGATATGAACACCCTTACTTGAAGAGAGATTTCTCACATCACACTTTTCATGGGCATTGCAAGTATTCTATGAAATTATCTCCATTCTATGTATCTACATAGAATTTATAAAAATAAAAGTGATTTTACCATTCAATAATTTAGAGATTTTTTTTAGTGATTTTTATGAAAAACAAAACCTATTTTTTTTGTCTATCATAATAAAAAGGAATTAAATCACCTTTTTTAAATAAATTAAATTGTCTATTAAAAATGATTTTCAATAAAATCTATTACAAACAATTTCTCATTACTAATGGTGGTTGGGTCTAGCAAAAGAGGTCAGACTTCTACTGTTTTACAACGCCGTGAACTAAAGTTTGAACCCGACTAGGAGACGTATCCATTCTCATGTCTGACACGTCTCAAATAAAATAACTTTGATGAAAGAGGTCTATGGAAAACCAAAAAAGTCTCATTTAAAGTTGTTTTTAGAGTATTTTTTTCGATTCTTCTATTTTTTGAATGCGGTAACAGATGAAAGGTTTTAAAGTGATGTTTTAAATTAAAAAAGTTGTAACAAACAAGCTTTATAGCTCTATCCTTAAACAAAAAACTTTATAGCTCTATAAAAAAAAGATATTAGATTGCATAGAATATTAAATACGTTGCATATATAGAGATAGATAAGGATATTGCTATATACCACGAAAAACCAAATAACGAATTCCACGATAACACACATTCATGTGACAGTTTTTTCTAATTAAATAATAAAAAAATATTAAATTAGTTTTTGGAGGAAAACATGGGGTAGTGGCAAGTACAATTCTTGGTTTTTGTTGTTTTAAGCTTCGTGCTAAAAAGCATTTTCCGATAGATAAAGAGGGGTTGGGATCTTTGTTTCTCAAAATTAATGGAGTTTTTTTTTTGTCAAATAACTTACTGATTAAAATTTCACTGTTTAAAATATAAATAAGTGGATGTTTGACCCCTACATATTAAAATGTATTGTCCCTACAATTGAAATAAGCCTACATAGACAAATAAATGAAGGGTTATATTTAGAATGAAATATATACAAAAAACCAATAATGTATTAAAAAGTCTACTATTTAAGTCAGCTATTTTAAAACTAGCAACACACACTTTCTAACACACTCGTTTTTTTTTAATGAGGGAAACATACTCTCTTTTATGAGTTGAAATTCATGCGAGCTCCATAAAATCATGTGGATCCAATGTTAGAGAAAGTTTTTTTTCGATAGGATAGAGAAAACATTAAAAAGTAAATTTAACAATTTACATCCACTATTAGCTTTTTACCAAAAACTCAACTTCAACTATTTGAAGATACTTGAAATTAAAGGAGAGTTTTGTAATTTTCACTTTACTTTTTTTTTTTAAAAAAAACACAACTTTTTGCTCTTATGTTGACATTGTTTTGCTCCTATGTTGTCAACGCTAAATTCAGTTTTAGAGAAAGTTTTTATTTTTTATTTTTTGCTGTCTCTCTTCCCTTGACATCTATAAAAATATATTGAAGGCCGAAAAAAATGCATGTCCATCCCATCTCAACAATCATACCTTCACTAAACTGGACTTTTTCAATTGTTGTTAGTCTAATGCCCAACCTTCTTGGACAGAAGTGAGGTGGCAATTAATTAGATTCGATTTTAAATATGATAGTAAAGTCTTCTTAGTTTGTTTCATTGGACCATGTATATTTATGTGATAGTGGTATTAATGATTGTCACAACTTACTGAACAATATATTTTATGTATCCATATCTGACATTCTTATCTTTGCTATTATGCTTAGCTTTGTGCATTTTATGCATCTACAACCAAATAGAAATGAGCATAGGATTCTTATTGAAATAGTGTCCTTCTCAACATGAAAATGTTATCCTAAGGTATTTGTAAATGAACTTTTAAGACATCAATCTTTGAGAAGTTATCTTACTTATTCTGTTATTCAGCATCTTCCAATTCCAATTGTGAAAAGCTTTTGATGTTGGAAGAGATTTCTGATCACTCATTTTAAATCTGTTTGTCAGTATTTTTATGAAAAAATTCACTTATTTTTTTATTTTATTTTTAAAATAATTACATTTAGAACTTTTCAGCATTTATTACATATTTTTATAAAAAATGGCAATCTAAAAACAACTAAATTGGAAGTTGGTTTGTTTGTAGATTTTCTTGAAAAACATTTTTTATGATTGATTTTTTTTAAAAAATAATTTTCATCAAGATAAACAAACACATAATGGCTTTTATTTGTAATTTTTAAAATATATAAAAATTAATTTCTATATTATCAAATATTAAAAACATTTTTAATAATTTTATTAAACTGGCTTTTATCCTTTAAAAAGCATTTGAGAATTTCATCAATAAATTGACTTTTCATTTGAGATAGATATTAGATTTCCTACACTCTCGTGTTGCTGCTTGACTCTGTTGTGCTTTCTCCGCCAAAGATGTTCCATGCACATGTAGTTTAAAATTCATGCAACATTAATATATACTTTTATGCAAATGATGGGAGAATTTGAAAATTCTCTAAGCCCAAAAAAAGCTATACCATATAGCTTAAGGATTCAACGACACAAAAAATCAAACCTCATGGCAGCAACATGGTTTGGTTGCTATCTCTGTCTATATTCTTTAGCTGGTGGGTCCATACATTGCATTACATACTCTCATAATCACAAAGTTTTTCCCCCCTTCCCATACGTGTAGTGCGCAACGTGTAATGTTACATAATCAAGCTTATAATTTTTTTTTTACTCAATCACAAGCTTATAAGCTGAATTTTGTGAAAAACAATGCACACTAATTGTTTCAACTTTCATAATAAGTAAATCATAGATATCATTTTATTGGGTGTGCTTATCATTGGAAGCTAGGCACAGAAGCAAGAGATCTATTACTATATTATCTATGACGATATATTAAAGGATTCAGCCCAATGTTGATTTATTTTATCAAATTGATTGGTGTAAAAAGAAAGAGTAATCCTAATCATGCTTCATCAATTTATTTCAAATATTTTTAATAAAAGGTTTAAAACATTGTAATTTACGAGGTGAGTGAGGGATAAAAAAATATACTATTTTATTTGTGTATTTTATGAAATAGGTAAAGAGTGAAAAAGTGAGTTTTATTTATTTTGTAAAGTAAATAAAATGAAAGAAAATAGCACAGGCTTATAAATAAAATTGGGTGATCTTTACATTTTAAAGAACTGAAATGGTTGAACCCAACAAAATCTCAATATATCCCTCCAAAAAAAACTTAATATATTTACAAGGTAAGATCGGTTCTTTAACTTTTTTTTTTTAGTAAAGACAAAATTACTGCATTTCATTCATAATAATCATAGAAAATAAAAGGGTAACGATGAGATAAGGCGGTTCTAGCAATACTATGAGCAACCTTGTTTATTTGCCTCTTAACAAACGACACCACAAAATCGTAATTACTTAACAAGATATTTTTACATTGAATCACAAGGTCTCCAAATTCATTAAGGGGAGTAGCAGTAATATGTAGAGTGCATTCACTAAAGATCTACTATCAGTTCAAATATAACTTCATGCATATTGAAAATTGCCATCTTCATAGCTTCTAGCAATCATTGGTTTCCACTTCAAGAAAGTAGCGGAAATTTGCAAGTAATCTGATTTACCAAGTAAAAGCGGCCCCAATGAATCTCTAAAGCACATACCATACCCTACGATTGAATTGTTATTGAAAATGGCGGTATCCATCGATGCACTTGATCGTACCATTTGGATGTTTCGTCCATGAAAAGTTGTTGTCCTGAATTTGGCTGTGTGAATTTCACCTTTTGCAAGCAGCTCCACTCGCGATGAACATCATGGGCACGAGAGACGATGGCAGTAGGGAGCGTATCGATGAACTTACATTATGGAATATTTGAAAATATATGAACTTCTCTTAAAAAAAAGAAATATATTAACTTTTCTATTTTTTTTGTATAATCTTTTCTATTTGTATACTTAAAGTATAATGAAACTTTTCTCACATAAAATTTACATTTGAATCACATAGTTTTTTTTGTACTCGAAAAATTCAGTCACGCCTCTGGGTTGAAAATTCTCAACTTCGGTTCATCACTGATATGTTTGATCGATTCAATCAGGCCTCTGGGTTAAAAATTAATTTGTCAAAGTCCAAGGCCTTCTACTCAACAGATACCCCCAAGCAAAAATAAGTAGACTTACTTCCTTCATTGGCATTAGAAGCACTGTTTCTCTTGACAAGTACTTGAGCTTTCCTATTCTTATGGGAAAAGCTAAGCGTAGCGATTTTCAATTCATTATTGAGAAAATGTAATCCAAACTTGCTTCTTGGAAACATAGACTATTAAATAAACCAGGTAGAGTGACTCTGACATCATCTGTTTTTTCCTCCATTCCATCTTACTACATGCAGGTAACCTGGCTTCCTCAGAGTGTTTGTGATAGCATCGACCAAACCATTCACAATTTCATTTGGAGAAATACAGATAACAAGGGAATTCATCTGGTTGGTTGGAAAAAAAAAATTCTCGACCAAAAAATCAAGGAGGCTTAGGCATCAGAACGGCGAGGGGAATATTTGTTTATTGGGGAAACTTCTTTGGGACATGGTTCAACCTTCAAAAAGTTGTGGGTTGATATTCTCTCTGACAGGTATGTCGCTGGTCCTAATATCATGCATGCTCATACTCACTCTAGTGACTCTGTTATTTGATCATCTATTCTCCATGCCAGAAATACTCTTAAGGACAACTTTACTTGGCGGGCTGGATCGGGTTCTTCCTCTTTTTGGTTTTGCAATTGGAGTCCTCTTGGCTTCATAGGGTCCCTTGCACCTGTCATTGACATCCATGAAGACGCTATAGACTGGATCAAGAATGAAGACGCTATAGACTGGATCAAGAATGAGGTGATGGGTTCTTCCTCTTTCTCCTTTGCATCGACTAATTTGGTGGGTTTGGAGGAATAGAAACATGATGTGTTTAGGTAATGAGAACTGGTCCAACACTTAGTTATCCTTTAACATTCAAGGTATGGTTGCTACTCTCAAAGCTTGTTATCCTTCCAACTCAAATAGTACTGAGGAAGATAATATTGTCAAATGGAACAACAATAACCACTCTTGTGTCAGCCTTAATGTTGACGGAAGTTGCTTGGGATCTCCTACAAGGGCTGGTTATGGAGGAGTATTAAGAAATGATGCAAGTTTTCACTTGTCAGGATTCTCGGACTACATCCAAAATTCTTCTGATATTCTGTTTGTTGAATTCTATGCCATATATCAGGGCCTCTTGCTGACCAAAAATATGGGTATTACTGATTTAGTTTGCTACTCTGATTTTCTTCATTGTATCAACATCCTTAATGGTCCCCCCATGAGGTTTCATGTTTATGTTGTATTGATTCAAGATATAAAAGAGTTATTGGAGCAAGGAAATGTTACGATGAATCACACCCTTCGGGAAGAAAATCAATGTACGGATTTTTTGGCCAAGTTTGGTGCCTCATCAAACGTTGAGTTTCTTTGTCACTGAGTCTCCTCCAACGGATCTTTTGAATTTTCTTTAGAGTGATGCTGCTGGAACTCTTTATTTGAAAGAGTAGTTCTCCTTTTGTTTCTTTTGTTTTCTCTTTTTCTCTTTTATTTTAGCCTTGTACACCAAAAAGAAAAAGTAGCTATTCTTGACTAGACTTTCTTTTGATTCCAGATATGATTAAAACTTAAAACTTGAATTTAGAAATTTTAAATTTACCATTCAATTAACTTTTAAGTAATACATACGAATCCTTCAAAAAAAAAGTAATACGTACAAATATAAGTTATTTTACATTCGGCTCGTATTTAACCATTGTCAATTTCACAAAATTGATTCATTTAAAATAAATTTTTATGGCTACAAAACCATATGATATTAATTTTGATACACCTATAAAACTTTTTACACTATGTATATATTACTCAAATTGAGATGCACAAGAAGATACTACCTTTTTAAGTTATGAGATCACTGAACTGGTCACTCAATATGGACTGCTCTGTTGGATGAATGGGCTAGTGAAATGCATGAAATTTGGAAGCTTGCTCTTTTGACCCCCAATTGCTCATAATGTCTGCAAAATAATCATCTGGTGTTAGTGCACTTTTAACCACAAAAATTGCCTAGCGGAGTGATGACCAGGCAGGTTGAGCAATTGCGGGGCAAAAGAGCAAATTTCTGAAATTTAGGAAAGTTTTCAACATGAAAGTTTTTTGTTATTATGTATTGCTTTAGAACACGTTTCTATTTTCAACAGAACAAGTTGATCCATATTAGTGTGCAAAATAGTGAATTGCTGATCTTACAGATTAGTTTCAGTATTATTTGATAAATTATTCATGTGTTCTTCAAGTAACGTGTGGGAACTTAACTGTAATTTTTGTGTGTATAGAGTCTCAAAGAAACATACACGAAATGTCATAACTTCCATTTATTTTCATTTCTTCGTACTGATTGTGATTTTGTGAAAGCAACACATGAGCTACGTACAAGTTAACTGATTAAAACAAATTCTGGTTGAAAATCCTTTGTATTCACTTAGGGTATGTTTTCCCTTTCCTCCTCTCTTTTTCAAAGTCCTCCCTTTCTAAACTCTCCAACATAACTTTATGTTGTGAATTTGGACTCAAAATCGCACCAATAAACTTATATGTGTGGAGTAAAAGGGAAGTAGTAATCAATATCAAAGTAACCTCAAGCAGCAACAATAACAACAACAACAACAAACTTAGATCTAGTCTAGGAATCAAGTGTAAAACACAAAAGCACAAGCAAAAGATAAACAGAGAAGAGAAACAAACACACCAAGAAATGTTTACCCAGTTCGGCCTAACAATAACCTACTATTGAGGAGAGATTGATCTCTCCAATCCACTATCAATGAGTTCTTTACAAAGAGATACAAAATGGTTACTAGAAATTAACTTCAACAAGCTCACAAAAAACAAACCTAATTTCTATCCATTTTCCAATCTCTTCCCATAAACAACTCAATGATTTCACTCACCCAAGGTGTTTACAAATGTTTCTCAACCCAAGAGAACCTCACCAAAGACTCTCAACCCTAAAGTTACCTCCTTTGATTTCCCATGTTTCTCTCTCTTGAATCTCCCATCAAAACATGAAGAATGAAGTCTTATATAGTGCACAGGTCCTGTCAAAATCGTGTCACGATTTCACATTAGTACACAATACAATATTGAATGCTACCCAAAATCGTGCCACGATTTCAACCCTCTGGGCCACGATTTTTACTGAGACAAAACCTCTAGAAACCTTCTCCAAATAGTGCTACGATTTTCGCCGAACTTCAATCATCAATTTTGAGACAATTCTCAACACCTTAGTAAGTAGCGGTGTTTAATCTTTGATCGAATTACTCATATTTCAAGTGAGCTTTTTAAATGTTTATATACCCAATTCGTCGAGCTCGAAATCTAAGTCTCTGATTTGTTGACCGCTTAAATGCAGGGAATTCCTCACTAAGTATTTGTTAAAGATGTTAGATTACCTAATTATGATCAATTACTATTAAAATCTAATCCCTGATCAATTGATTAATATTAATGCACTTTTGTTATGAATGGAACCTGATGAGTTAACTCACTCTTTTATGCCAAATGGAGGTCCTTGGCCTCATCCGTATGGTTATTTAATCATTGCTCGATTAGACTATTACCTAAGACTGAAAACCTAAATAGTTAAGAAGATAGTTTGCTCTCACATTCGAGAAATATTAGTTTGCTCTCCAAAATGTTAAATCAATTTTATTTTTTATTATTAAAAAAAAAATGTCTATTTGTATGCGTGCTTATACACTACATTTGTCTTGTGGCCAAACAAGACTAGCTCCTCACACTCTACTTTGATCGGTCATTCAAAGTTCCAAGGTTTACAATTCTTGATTCATCTATAAGTATTATATATTAACATGTTATAATTTGTATCTACGATTATTACTATTATTTCATATCCTTCAATAATCTGTGATTAATTAGTACTATTTGCATCAAAGTTAGATCATGTAAGCCATTGAAATTTAACTATACTTACATAGTGGCACCACCTCCAAGATGGAAATTTCTAAATTAAGAAATACTTTAATATACTATACTTTTCTATGTACTTACACATGGCAGAATATAGTGGAATTTAAATGACCTCTAATTCTAAAATGCCATAACTTCTCTTTAGAATACAACAAATTCTCATCACAAAGAAATTCCCAAGAAAACCATTTCTCTATCATTCGATCTACATCATGTACAAGTACATCTGAACCATTCCCACCTCTAGCTAGAACACTAGCAGTGTAAATGGATGACATTCTACCTGGTGACTCGGTCGAATCACCAGTCGGTCCATCGACCACTATGACATCCCAATTCTTCTCATATACTATTGCAGGCAAATTTTTCAATGCAAGTTTACATTTTGATGTTTGAAGGTGTCTTGGGTCTGGTGCACATGCTGGATTGTTTCTTGCATGTTTGAGTAGTTTATAAGCTTCTTTTGTTGGTACATTGTAGTTGAAATTGTATATTTGAGTGTTGTTGAAGTTTTTGGTTACCTTTATTGTTGTTGTTCTGTCGTGGTTATTGTCGAGAAAGATGGTGTTGCCTGCTTCATTCATTGATGAGAGGATAAGGAATTGTGGTTGAAAACCAAATATGAGAAGGTTGCAAGGTGATTTAAGAGCAATTAAATTTGATAAAACTTTGAATTCTTTCTCTTTGAAGGTGGTGGTGATGTTGGAGAATTCATGTGTATGTGATGCAATAATTTTGTTGTAGGTGGAAAAAGATGTAGAAGTAGTTTTGATAGTGAGACTAAGAATTCTGAGGATTGATATGATTGAGAGGAACAAAACAAGGATGGGGAAGAGTTTCTTTTTTGTTAGATTCATCCCTTTTGTTACTTTTTGATATTTGTGAAATATAAAAGGTTGATTTTCTTTTGCTTGAGTTGTGTGTGGAGGTGAAAATTGAACAAGAGGACGAATATGAAGTATATCAGGGGGCATCTTGGATTTTTTTTTCTCTTTCTTTAGTGCACCAATGTTGTTACACTATATCTTTCTTATGGTGTTGTGTGCTTATGATGATGATTTAATAGCTATTCTTATGTGCACCTTGTTGAGTAGGGAGGAAGGGATGCTTTTGCTTTTGCTTTTGTTACAAGTTTCACTTTTTTTTACCTAATTTTTTTATATTGCTGGTTGAGCTTGGAAAATTAATCTACATCAACATGTGTCTTTCTTGTATAGAAAGATATGTTCAGATGAATCTTTTCTTTTGGTGCTGACAGGCGTCCTTAAGTTTGGTTTATTGTCAAAATTTCTCTTTTGGTTGTTTGGTGACGATGAGCAAGTTGGAAGATGCATAGCTGGTTGTTGTTGAATCTCTTTCAAATTTAAGTACCATAATATATGATGACTCAATAATTTTTTGTCGTTTAATCAATTAGGCTATGATAAGCAATGATTGATCATTGGTTTATATATTGCAAATTGAATGCAATAAATGCAACATATAGTTAACACGACCACCTAATGTTACAAGTGACTCAAGTCTGTGTGGGATGATGTGAGAAATTGTATTTATTATTATTATCAAATAGAAGATGAAGAAATACTAGACACACTCTCCAATAAAAAATATTTGGGCACACACATAAATAAATAAAAATTAAGAGAAAAATAATATAGTCACATCATTTAAAATTATTTTTCTTATAATTTTTTATTATTTAAGTGAGTCCAAATAAATTTTATTTAGGGTTGTGTCCATATAAGACTTTCTCGGAGATGACGTTACTTGCGGAGTAAAAAACAACTTTAAGAGAACTAAACGATTTTAATTTGAAATTTCTATTAGAAACTCTATTTAGTCCTTTTCAGTTTTCAAGGGAAAGCATTGTGGAAATTTTCTAAACCAAAAGTTATATTTACACTAAATATATTTGTTGTTTTAATGATCCTTGTCCCTGTCTAATTTTTAAAACCATATATCTCTAAACGGCCTGATCACCTCATTAGTCCTCATAAGTCATAATTAACAAAGATATATTGGTGTGGAAAATAAGTTTCAGAATTAATATAGAAAGATTGTTATTATTGGTGTATTATGCTGTGAGAAACACAACTAAGGAAGGGCATATCTAATTATCTATTCAATAATATACATTACACTTCATTGGAAATAGTATAGAGCTCTTTGTGGATTGTGCGCTCAACATGTAGCGTGAGAGACGGAGAATATTCTCACAAATCTTCCTTCAAATTTTCAATTAAATATTATGCCACTCAATTATAGTAGCACTGGTTTTTCATACCAGAAAATAAGAGTAGAAATGGTTTTCCTTTCGTATCAGATTATAAAGTTATTTACGGACACTACGTTTATCCGAGTGGAACTGGACTCAAAATTTTTAGATAAGATCTCGAGACCTAACTAAAAGTGGTCAGTCGGATCCTCGACAGATATTAGTCATCAAAAAAGTTGGTCGATACTATGCATCCGTAACACGGTTACAAAAAAAAATTGTATAAATATTTTGCTAAAATATTTTACAAACAAAGAACTAAAGGATATAAGTCTCACTAGAAATGTGTGTAAAGTGGAACTTATTGAAGTTGTATTGGAGTCTCACATTGTCATTGAATCTATATATGTGATTGAACGGTCTCATCTTATGAGCTAGCTTTTGAGTGTGTGATCCAACCTCATTTAACAGGACAAAGAACAAGTTGATTACAACTGTTTGTATAGTAATAATGGTTGTACTTGCTGAATGTGATCTCTGAAATCTGAATTGGTTTTCTGTTAAATTAATTTCACTGTGCTTGTGCATGCAGTTTTTACCAGACAAATTAATTATTTTCACATCTAAATTCTGTTCAGGTTTTTCTCCATGTCTAGCAAACAAAAGTGCAACAAAGTCTTTTTCAAACAGTTAACTAATTAACCAGCTTTTCCAGTGATTAAGAAAAATTTAAATAATTAACTCTAATCTAATATTAAGCAAAAAGATTTAGTGGCACAGTTACCTTGAAACAAGACATGTAGCCATGTACGTGTTGTGTTGACTTTCCACCAATACTAAACTATGAAATGGTCATTTTCCATCTAAAATATAAAAATTTCCATAGTGACGTTACGTTATTCAATTAACAAATATGGTGATGCCGTTGCCAATGGAAAGTTTCACCTCAAAACTCTTCTTCTAACGTGTTCTTTAATCTTATCTATACATAAATAAATTGAAAGAGTTAGAAATGGAAACCAGTTTATATTTTTTATTTTTTAGTCTGAAAACCAATAATAGATACAAAGCTTTAACTCTAGATAATAATGTGTAAACCATGGTTAAGTCCATAGGATCTTTTTCTATCACTTAATCTTTGGTTAAGGCATAAAAGACCTGTGATTTTCTTTGGCATTTTTCTGCTTGAGAGTTTCCCAAGTGTTAAACACTAAAAAGCCAATATCTTTAATTTCTTTAAGTGGTGAAAATTGAAGACAAATATTATCATGGGAACAAACAGAGAGGGTCTTGGAGGATCTGAGGTAAGGAAATCAAAATTCAAAGCAATATTATTCAATTCATGTTTGTTTCTACTTGTTAGTTCTATTTCAATTTTCATCTGCTAATTCTTGAATCATTGTAAACTATATGTTAGGCAATATATCAGGAAATGATAGAAGATGAAGTTACGGCCACTAAGAAAGTTCCTGTTGGACCTATACACAAATTAATAGCAGAGAATACCAAGTCAAACAGTTTGGTCATGAAGGTAATTTCTAAACTCTCAGTTTTCCTGAAAGTGGTACAGAGTTTGGCAAAATCTTCGTGGCAGTGTTATTTTAGTAGCTTTTGTCAAAATCGCAGTAGTCCACTTATCTGTCAATCCAAACACGCACGTAATGTTACACGTTCCATTTTGAAACTAATAATAAACTTATAATTTCTACTTAAACAGAAGCCAAATGTGGTGATTCCTGCTCATATCATAGCTGAAGCAATATCAACTATCAGAGACATTGACCTAAGATGGTCAGGTCCAATCACACAGAAAGAAATGGAATATGTAGAAGAATATGTCCTAGCAAAATATCCTGAATATGCAAATCTAATTGAAGGAGATGGAAGTGGTATAGACATGTCAAGTTTTATCATCAATGAGGAGCCTTCAGAATTACCAATGTCAGATGATAGAAGAAAGTCACCAAGATCGCCTTCTTTTGGAAGCAATCTTCCTGAAATGGATAGGACACAGTTAGAGCCATCAAGACTACTTGATATTCTCAACAAAAAATCCTCCTTCCCTGGAAGTTTCATCTCGATACCGGAAATTCAAGCTCAAAATAAGGTTTTGAAGCATTGTGGTTTGCCTGATGATGAGTATTTGGTTCTTTTCACTCCAAGTTACAAAGATGCTATGATGTTGGTTGGAGAAAGCTACCCTTTTGTTAAAGGGAACTACTACATGACTATTCTTGGTGAACAACAAGAGGACTATATCAAAGAATTTGCTTCTTTTAAGGAATCCAGGGTTCTCATAGCACCCAAGACATGGCTTGATTTGAGGATTAGAGGGTCTCAGTTAAGTCAAAATTTTAGGAGGAAATGTAAGATTAGTCCAAAAGGGCTATTTGCTTATGTGGCAGATGTGAATGGAACAATGCATTGGGTTTCTGAGGCTCATAGGAACTATTGGCATGTTTTGCTTGATGCATCTGCAATGGTTGTGGGAAAGGATAGGCTACATGTTGGACTTCATAGACCTGATTTCTTAGTTTGTTGTCTTGATAACACAAATTCCAATCCTTCAAAAATCACTTGTCTCTTGGTTAGAAAGAAAAGTTTTGACACCTCAAACGGTTCATCATAGGTTAAAGGATGAATGAGAATAGTACTTGTTTCATATTGTGGGACAGTATTTGAACTGCATAGCAATTGGTAATGTTTAATTGATATCATGAATCTCCACAAAAGATAAAACTGTGAAATTTCCTTGTGTAATTTGCTGTAGATTGAATAAATGCTTTAACATATATATGTAGAGAAAACCCTCTGATTATTGGCTGAAATGCATATGTAATCTTGATCATTTGGTTGGTTTATATTTTTAGTGATTGATATTATGATTTTGAGATGGTTTTATGGCCAAACCAATTTTCCAGAACTATTTGTTTTGAAGTTTTGTATTAATATGATCTCTATTAAGAAGGTACTCAGTGCATGGTATTAGTAGCTCCTTGATTAAAACCTGATTTAACTCTATCACTAGGAATATTTATTATTTTTTCAAAATATTTTAATCTTGACCATCCGGTCTTGCGGACGTGTTGATGCACAGTATATGTGTTATAAATCCCAGTATACCGAATTTGATTCCTACTCATTGAAGACGTAGTCTAGTGAAGTCAATATGATTCCAAAGAAGTATCATATAGGAGGTCTAGGGTTTGATGTCTGTTGTTAACAAATTATTACTCTCCCTAACAAATTAACAACATTTGCATATAAAAAAAATGTTAACCTTAGAGATACAAAGACCTGGTAGGGGAAGGAAATAGGTGGCTTGATGGAAGATCAAACTTCAGCAAAATTATTATAACCATGTTTTAGGATTTTTTTTATTAGTGCCAATTGAGAGAGCAATCAGCACCTTGACTTCAATTAATCTTTTATTTTTATTTTTTATGCTCTATTATGCTTGGCCATCCCAAATCCTTAGATTCCAAGAACTTGAAGTTTGTCTTATATACTCTTTTTTTTTAGAAGGCCAGTCTCTTACCTACCAAACAACAAAATCCAAGTGATTGTGTGCGTCCAAATCTTTTGCTGAGGAGTGTTGTCACATTTATCTTTATTAGCATTCTGATTAAAATAGTGGATGAATATTAAATAGCAAATCACTATTCCTAATCAGTTTATTTTTGCTGTCATATTCATTTTTTAAATTGAAGAGACAAAAAAAAACATATCATTTGACTTCTTATACTCGAATTGTATCACCTTAATCAACAAAACAATATTATAAAATAAAATAAAATAAATTATGAAACAAGAATGCAATTAGAGGTATGGTTTGCATAATCTGGATTTAATTTTAACAAGGGTCTATTTTTTTGTCTGAACAGTAAATGTTAATATTAGGGTTATCAACATGAACCATGACGAAAGTGGTTGAAAGATTCACCCCATGTGAATAAGTATAAACCCCTTAAGATAAGTGACGTTTCCATTTATTTCTGATTATCATTTTCTCCATTGAGTCATTTATTGTTTCAACACAGATTAAAAAATGCAATAAAATTGTCAAAAGACTTCGCATTTTTACTATACTAACCTTATTAATTATTGGACCACAAAATCAGTTGATATGAATAAATGTCCTACCTTAATCGGAACATCCTCTAAAATTCATGCAGGATACTTGAAAGAACGGTCACCAATTGCAAGGTACTGTTCGTGGGTTTCAACTCACCTACCTCGAGATCGCACAAAGCATTTTCAAAACTCATTTCACCCATCACACATGGAATAGAAAAACTTCCATGATCTTTGAGTTTAGGAGGAATAAAAAATACCACAATTTAAAAAGTCAATGTGGTATATCTAAACTAAATTTGCATTTGTCGATTCAATTCAATAAAAAAAACTGCAAGAAACAATTCTTAAATCATGAAATAGATAGAGGAGTGGAATTTAAAAGAATAAATAAGAACTAAACTTCAGTGAGAACTATTTTTAGACAACTGAGAAATTCAACGGCTCGGCGCACAATCACTTATTGTTGTCCCATGTAACATTCAAAATATTTTTAGAATATGATAGCATAACCCTTTGGATCTTGCCCAAAATCTACATACATGAGACATTGAAACCTTAATAGGATTACGTTTGGAACATGCAGAACTCCAGCAAGTGTCAACATCAGACATAAGCAAAATCAAAATTTGAAATTCTGAACTGTCATGTGATTTGAAACCTTAGCTGTTATTTGCAAACTTTCAAGCCCACAAATATCCAGTTCTTCCATTGATTCAGCTTGTAACACTGATTATTTTGATTTTAATGGTGACCTTATAAAACTAGTAGCCAAACCAGTGACAAAGATATCCTTGATTTTAATACAAGAGGCTACAGCAAGAAACGAGGCAGGTTGGATTGACCATGCTCGAACCGTATACTGAGAGACAATACAAAGTATACCTCTCAAGAACAATAAAGGTGAAGGCGATAAAAATATTAACTGCCCCCAGAAAACTATTGCCGGTGTACAATGACCAGATATACACAAAAACTTAAAAGCCACCATAACAAAGAATAATATAACTATCACTATGAGATAAACACACAGCTGCAGCAACAACAACCAAGAGACCTGTACTGAAGTATATATTAACACGCTGGGCCTATTATACTGTCAACCAAGAGCATGCAAATTCCCCAACAGGGCTGCTAGAAACTTCTCTGGCATTTTCTACACTTCCTCTTGACCATGGCTGCTACTTTTCAAGATATTGTACTTGCAGAGGGGGCAAGTAGCATTGATGTGCAGCCATTTGTCCACACAGGTACAGTGAAAATGGTGACCACAAGGAAGTTGTCCTTAGTTCAACCCCGTCATCGTAGGCAGAAAGGCAGATGCAACACTCCTACAGTTTACCACACATAAATAAATTAAATATAAAACCAGATTAATTTTTTCAAATGATTATCATACAACTATTATTCTCGTGTACATGAACCATTATGTCAAACTCCTCCCAATGTGAAGTGCAATAGCTGCAGTGAACAAAGACTCAAAGGAAAAAGGATGGAAGTAAAATAAAACCAAAATATATACATAATTCTCCAGATGAATAACGTGCTCAAAACAAGACTCTATGTTATTATAGGTTAAAATGAAGCCAGTTTGTGGAGCATCAAGTGGATTTCCCTTCACAGAATATTGAAATAATATTTAGTGCTGGAGAGCAAAAAGACCACCGACCACTGAGACAAGGGAAAATGTTATAAATGCACATAATAAAAATTTACAACATACCGCATCCTCATCGGCAAGCACGTGTTCAATTGGGGAATCAGCTTGACATTCAATCATTATTCCTCCAACAGGTCCTTGTGTATTATCAGCAAGCTTCTCATCACTTTTTCTTTGGAATTTGAATTTTGACAACTGCTCGATGTCTTCTTTCGTTGCCCCTTCCTGCGTTTTGCAAACCACCATAAAAGGAGAGACATTAAGCCAAGGAACAGTACAGATAATATATTACAACAAACATCTCACAATTAAATACCCTTAAGTTATAAGGCATTGTGAGCATGTCCACTTATAATTAGCATTTAGAAATACATTCACAATCTACCAAGTTGTGCGATAGCAAATCATATCAGGTTTGTTCTTTCAAGAAGATCCAAGAAGTTATCAATGTTGATTACAAATATCAGAAAAATGAACTTTTTCTCATACCACAACAACTATAGGATAGCTCATAGTCATAACCTTAACCTTATCTTCAACCCTGAAAAATCTATTGTACACAAGCTCATAACTAGTCTTCGTCTCCAAGGTATTCCCAATAAATCAACCTTAAGAAGTTACTTTTTAATCCCACAGCTGTGCATTCCACCTTCCATTTCATATCATCCATGTAAACGTATCAAAATTAGTTACACCTTATAAGGAAGTCATTTTTGCATTACAAGTTTAACAGAGTAGATCGGAATCCATCCCAAACTTTACGTATTAAACATTAATTCACACCCAAAAAACTACCATTCAAAACATGGCTGTAGCTGTTGTTATTCATTCAATAGTTAATTTGTTTATTTCATGGTAGCAAAACACTGCGTCTTACTTAACCTATGGTAGCAAAACACTGCCTCTTAATGTCACTGACATATACGACACAATAGTTTAATCTTTGATCTTGCCAATCATTTTATTCAGAAGTTGTACTGTCGGCAATTTATATTCTAAGGGTGCATTTGATTTGCTAAAAAACGAAGGACATGACATGACAACTCCAGTTCTACGGTGTTTAATTTGTAAAACTATTTCAAGGACAAGACAAACTTGAGGCAAGGGACGAGACAAAAACTAAAATTCTCGTCTCTCACTAAACCACAACACAACTTTTTGTCCCACGTACAAGTTGTCTAAAATACAAAAATAGCCTTTTGTCCACAAAAAAACGTATAAAACCAAAAATTATTCAATATCATAAAATTTTGTCATGTGTTGTTCTACCTTGTGTTGTGTTATTCTGTCTTGTACAGTTTTGTTTTGTCCAATACTTACTGTTTTGCAGATCAAACGCACCCTAAGGGTGTGTTTGGGAGTTTGGAGAGGAGGAGGGGAGGGCTTTGGGGGGAGGAGAGCAGAGGGAAAGGGAGAGAAATCTTTCACATTTTTTTAGAGTTGTTGTAGAGAATGATAAATGAATGCTCGTGATTAACATATTTTTTATTTTGAGAGTATTATAACAACATCTAAGCCCTCCAAAACCCTCCTCTAATACAAGTTTCCCCATTTTGGGGGGTGTATTATGAAGAAAAATATACTCCCCAAAGCCCTCTCCTCCCAAAGTCTTCCGTCTCTTCCCTTTCCTCCTTCCTTTGTTCCAAAGCCCTCCCATCTCCTCCTAAACTCCCAAACAGGGTCTAAGGCTCCACTTAGGAGTTTGGAAGGGGGGGGATGGCTTTCTGGGAGGGAAAGAAAGAGAAATCTCTCAGCTTATTATTTAATAGTGATTTTGTAGAGAATGATGAGAATACTTATATTTGATATATCTTTAATTTTGAGAGTATTATAACTGCATGAGAAGGATTTTAAGAATTTTTCTAAGCCGTCCAAAATCCTCCTCCAACACATTTTTTGAGTTCCCCGAAATTAGAGAGATTTTGTATCATGAAGAAAAATGAACTCTCCGTTCAATTTGTGGGTCTATCATACCTTAATTTTTACTTTCCTCCTTCCTTTTTCCAAAGCCCTCCCTTCCTAGACTCCTAAACAGACCCTAAAGGAACTTGATAACTTAATAAAGTCTCAACACGACAAGCAACAAAAATATAGATTTATTATTTCAAATGTTCAGTTTTGTAGGGTCAAGACAATTTTTCTTTTGAATTCAAACCCAACCAACTACCAAAAACGGATCCTATAAATGAAATACAGATCTCTCGAAATTCCAGTAATTCTCGTTTCCTCCTTCCAGTTCATTTAGCCTTGTCAAAAACAAATAATATATAGAGCCGTAAGTTCTACCAAATTCATTCAACTTTCGGCAAATGCCACTGAATAGAATCAAATTGAAAGAAACTAACACTTGAGGAACAAATTCATCTCTCATGAAAACTCAAACAAGAACAAGTAATGAACGTGACTTGCCTGGTCTGCAACTGCATACAGAAGCGCAATGATACATGGAAGACAACAGCAAACAGCAATACCAATGATGCATGCCAGCGCAATACAGAAAACGACAAAGAAAACATCAAAACCCAGGAAGACAATACATAACCTGTAAAGCAAGTGTAATTTGTCAAAAGGAGTAAATTACCATAAAAGCAGATTTCCCAAGGAGAAAATAAATCTTTATATATATATATATATATATATATACGGAATCATTAAGGAGTAAGTAAGCAACCTACACCCACTTGATTATTTACACTCACTTTTATAAGTTTTATCAAATTGTTTACACCCACTTTATTAATTTACACCCACCTTTATGTTACAAATAAACAATTGTAAACATGAAAAGAAAAAAAAAACAAATAAACAACGTTTTTTTATGATTTTTTTTTTGCTATTAAGCCAATAAACTATTAAGTCACAGTGAGAAACCAAACCATTTTTTTGTTTCATTTAAAAAAATGAGTTTTTTTTTATAATAGTTAGAAACCATGTTTTTTTTTGAGGAAATAAAAATAAAAATTGAAGACCAAAACAAATGGGTTAAGTTCAACGTCAGTGGTGGCTTTGTTTTGTCAAAGAAAAAAAAAGCAGTTGCTTGCAAAGCATTGTAAAAAAAAACGTGCAGCAAAAATCTAGGAAACAGTTACATGTGTTTTTCTTTTTGAAAAATAAAATAAAATTTACAAATTAGCTTTCAATTTCTAGTCTTACAATAGGAGAATTTGGTTTTTTTTGTCAAGACTAAGTAGGTGTAGGTTGCTAATTTACAGCCCCCTATATATATATATATATATATATATATAGAGAGAGAGAGAGAGAGAGAGAAATATCATTTGAGAACTCTTATTTATTGTTAGAACACTTTCAATAATAACCGCCAAATTAGATTTAATGATTCAGATTAGTCCCTCAAAATTAAAAGGCACGTGACCTTCTCTTTTCCCCTACTGTCACATCTCAGACCCTTCTCCTTCCAACAGTGGTGCCACAGCCTTCATCCAGTGAAAGTTAGCGATGGAAAGTGAAAACATCAAAATCAAAAATATTTTACATATATAACTACTGGTGTTCCGGAAAGAAACCCCTTCCAGCCAAATTGAAATATTACACAAGCCAAATAAGATTTATTTAGATCAAATTACACAATCCAAATAAAAGAAACTGAAAATATCTGCAACTGTTTGGTGGTTAATAATTGCATAATTCATCAAATGAAGAGGAAGAAGCATCGACATTGGAAACTTATGCCCCAATTTTAATTCTCCACGAGTATGACGTCCAAAACCAGTATCCAAAAAATCCCCCAAAATCCTCTCTTTTCCAACACCAGTTTTCCCATCTTCAAGACCCCCTATATCCATGTTTTAAAAAGAAAAAAGACCCCCTATAATCCCCCACAGTTTCCTATGACGTCAAGAGGACTCAAAGTCCAACAAGGTCGATAACATAACGAGCAGAAAGGGCCAGGGGTAAACAGTTGGAGGAAAACAAATAAGAGAAATGAGTCACATGTCTTTTAATTCTGAAGGTTTAATCTGAATTGTTGAAATCAACCCCGCGATTATTATTGAAAGTTCTTAATTCCCATAATAAATAAGAGTTGTCACTAAATATGTTCCCGTGTGTGTGTGTGTGTGTGAGAGAGAGAGAGAGAGAGAGCAAACCAGTAGAGCTTAGGAGAATCATGGATCAAATCTTGACCATCAGCTGATACCCAATAGAATCCAATGACCCACCAAATAAAAGAAAACATTGTGTTGGCTGATTCCAAATGCTTTGCCATACTACCAAGAGGAATAAAAGGAGATAAGACAGACATAAAAATTACATAATCTAAGGAAATAATTGGCCATACATAATCTAAAGAAATAATTAGCCATTATAAACCAACAATTGATTGCACTAATTTACAATAATATTGGGCATATTGTAGTGCTATTTTGACCCCCAGGCCACAACTATGTTTCCCAAGCAAATTTATAAAGTATCTCATTAATCAAGGTTAGGAGGTTAATTCATAACAAAAAGAAATCTATTAAGTAAGTGAATAGCTATTTTTTTGAAGAAGAGAAAGTGAATAGCTATTAATTTATACAAATGCATTATATGATCTTTTCAGAAATGAAATCAGGAAAATAAAGCATTTGTCCCATATCATTTAGTTTACAAATTTACATAAAGAAAAAACAAGGTGGAAAGCTGATTGACACCCTCAGGCCACAACTCTGTTTCCCATGCAAATTTATAAAGAATCTCATTAATCAAGGTTAGGAGGTTAATTGATAACAAAAAAAAAAATCTATTAAGAAAGTGAATAGGCTAATTAATTTTATACAAATGCATTATATGATCTTTTCGGAAATGAAATCAGGAAATAAAGCATTTGTCCCATATCATTTAGTTTACAAATTGAAATAAAGAAAAACAAGGCTGAAAGCTGATTGACACCCAGTCGTCACACAAGTGTTGTGAACCGTGGATCCAGAAAATGGGCGATTTGTTCAAACTCTGCTACACGACAATGCTATAGCGTCGTTATAGCCACTGTTTGACAATATTTTGTACTGAAGAGTGTATAGCGGAACAATGACAATTTGTTCAGTGATACACTATAGTGCTACAGCGCCGCTATTTAACAACATTGCATCACACTAGTTGCGAGTCAAAAATCAAAAGTAGGACAAATCCATAGGTACATAGACCTCCACGGTTACACTGTGTTTTGAGAGTTTCCTAAGAGTTTTCGATTTCAATTGGCATACCTACTTCTCACTTGATAGTGCTTGAAAACTAAGGTGTGTGGACACTCAACAATTTCACATGCACATCCCTAAGATGTATTCAGCCGAAAGCCAGAATATAATGAAACATCAATCCAAATTCGGTCTAATAATTTATAATAGTAAGGCCTAAAGCAAGTTTTAATATATGGGCCTTTTTTATCTGCATACGAGGCTTTTTCATTTATAAAATCTAATGGAAAATATTGTTTTTGCTGATGAGCCTAAAGCAAGGGCTTTAGTAGCCTTAACCTTGGGCCGACCCTGCATGCATCAATTAGTTCAATTTAGTTTTAACTTTAAACATGAAGTAAGAAATATATGAAAGCATACAGCGCAGGTGGTCCAAAGCACTCATTGTTCATGAAGAGAAGTCATGTGGGCTCAGTAATAAGAGTTTGATGTTGTAATCTCATATATATCAGTTCAATTTACACGATTGTAAAATGATCATTAGTGTCGTTCGTGCTTAGAAACTCACCTTGTAGAACCATCATCCCCATACTGCGCCAAATTCACATACTGTCCAGAACTATCCATCGAATCAAAGCTCAAATCCCCACTACCACCACCTCCAACCACATTACCACCTATTGCCATTCACCTCTCCCCGCATCCGCACCCGTCTCTGATACTCAAAACAAACACACACAACATGAAGAACACACTGCAACGCATACCCTAAAATCCACAACCTAAGCGGCGAACTCGGCGATTCATTCCGACTCAAAATCAACACAGTACCCGCCGCAATAATAAACACGAAATTCCACAGAATATCAAGAATCACCACCGGCTTCGAATAAGCCCAGTCGCTTTGCCGTTCTTCCAATTGTTCCGCCGCGGTTTCCCTCACCATCATCGACGGCTCACGCATCAACCTCCGCCCACTCGCTTGGCGTAGAAACCGCGCCGCTTGCCGGAGACTTGGCGCACGGAGAATTCTCCGTCCGGAGTTTGATTCGTCCGATGAACTTCCGATTAACGGCGTCGGATCCGTCGTCGCCATGTTTGAATTCTTCTCACTGTTTAGAGAGAAAAAATTAGGTTAAATTGTGATGATTTATTTTTGTTGAGGTTGAATTGAATAGGTGAAGAATTGAAATTGAAATGGATAGTGTTTGAAAACTGAAATTATGATGATGATTATGTTTGTTTGTTTGATTGTTTTTTTTTTTTTTTTTTGGCTTTTGGATTTGGACGTAAGAGACGGTGTCTTTTTATTGGTTTTTTGGTCCCTAGAACGCGCACCGCGTGTTTATTTTTCTCCCGCTTAAACTAAAGTGTAAAGTACGTTGCGCTGTTTTTCTTCCTTTTGTTTTAACTGAGCGATCATTGGTGGCATTTTTTCATGAAGTTTGGAAGTTTCAAGACATTGATAGAAGTCACTGATGTCGGCTGGTGTATTTAATAGATGTTGTGAAAAGATCACGTTCTTGCTTGTTGTCAAAAAATAAGTTTAAATTTGTGAGAAAGTCTTGTTAACATGTCTGTTTAAGACCAATGATGGAGTTATAATATAAATTTTAAAGGGAAGTTAAATATAAAACAAGTACTGCATTCTTTTTAAACTATATTAAGGTTTTTTATCATAGCTTACCTTTAAAGAATTGAAGGTAATTTATCCAACGACTAAAGAAAGTTAGCTGCATAATGATAAATCTTAAACAAGAGTAAAAATTAGTTTGTGGTTTCACTTGGAAATTGGTTTCTATTTAAAGTATCCATAGTGGAACTTTTCAATTTTTGGTACTTATTTGAATATATCACGAGTATTATTTATTTATTTATAAACTTTTTATAATAGCACATAATAAAAAAAAAATTCAAGTTGTCTGGTGGCTAGAGCTCACATATTTTAAAGTGGAGAAGTAGGGTGTCCGAGGTTCGAACCTCCGCCCCTGCATATATAATATGCAATATCCCTACCAACTAATGTAAACTCACGACGATTACATAATAAATACTTAATCTCTTCAATTAAACGTCTCTAAAAAATAAATGGACCTCACTATCTTGTTACAACATTAAAAAATTATTTTAATAGTTAAAAGTTAAAACCAGAGAGATGGAGAAAACATAATATAAAACGTGTACTTCATTTCCTCTCCAATGGAGCTACCTATTAGGTAGCAAGGGTTGTGAGCTACCTTCTTGATGTCTGAAACCAATATAACAATCATTAAACTAAAACCCAATTTTTGTTATTCAATATTTTGGCTCATGCCCAGAGAGAAAGAGATAAGAAATTTGCACGAGCGTTGATTGACATTGATGATAGATGTGATGCGAGATTATGTCTATAGTTGAAGAGCTTTCTAACAACATGAAAATTGCACCATAAGTTTTCAGAGTAATTTTTGACATGTAAAAGTGTTTAAAGCGATTTAGTTTTAAGTGAAGTATAACTTTAAGGTGGGGTATGATAGTTTTTTGAATTATGATTGTCGATGAAAACAATATGAAAATTCTTTAAATGGTTTAGCTTCAAGCTTAGTGTTTATACTCGTTATGGTGAAGTCTCGCGTTGAGATTGTTGGTTGAACTATGACTGTCATTGACGACAATGAAAACAAATGTATCGTTTTTAATGAAGGTAGGATTGTTGGTTGAAAATATACATGTTGAAAAAGTCTCGCGTTGTCTTGTATTGTAAAGGATTAGTTAAGGTGGAGATTGTTGGTTGAATATATATACGAGGAGGGATCCATTGACTCCAAGAGTAAGTATAAAAGTTACTACAAATCTTGACCATTAATTTTGATATTAATTCATGGTTGTGATTAATACCTACAAATCCCCACCATAAGGTTTCCTACTCCTTCTTCCTAAACAAAGCCATGATAATACACAGGTGAAAACAATCCAAATAAACGGGGAATACAGTTATGAACTTTTGCAATTTGCAATTAAATTAAAACGCAAACCAAAGCCATTTTATTCGAAAATTTGAGTCTATTGTGAACCTTTAGTGCAGACTGATTAAATTAAAAAAAAATCTGATTCAATTGTGAATTATTGCAATTGTGAACTTTGCAAGAAGAATACTACAACTTTTTATTGAATTCGATAGAAAAATATGAATTTAATTGAATCAAGAATTTTAATATCCAAGAAAGTTGTTGAATAAATCATACGTTATTACCAAATTGCATGATTTTCTAAGATTCATAGGTGTGGATCTATTATTCTTTGAGGTAGAGTCATACAAACGACACATTTCAAAAAAGTAAGCCATTTATTTGAGTAGTAAAACTTTATGTTAGGGATTAGTAGTGATTAATCCGTATAGGTGTTGGGTTGTTTGGGAAGAAGGAGTAGCAAAACTTTATGTTAGGGATTAGTAGTGATAAATCACAACCATCAATTAATATCAAAATTAATGGCCAAGATTTAGAATAACTCTTTATGCTTACTCCTGGAGTCAATGGATCCCTCCTCTATATGTATATATTGAAAAGTATTGCATTGGTTTGTAATGTAAAGGAAGAAGACTAAGACATACCTGGACTATTCTTCATTACAAGATGCATGAATCAAAAACATTTTAAACTTGTATGTGACATTTTCTTTTCGTTTATTCTCTTATCTTAGACTGTTGTGAGATATACTTAAGTATTTGCTTTTGTGGATGCGGGTGTACAAGGGGCCATGATGTAGTTTGAGAATAGTTATGTGTTGTAAGAATCTACATAGCGTTATTCTTGGTCGTCATTGTACAACTGATAAGTGGCAAGAAATGAATAAATTCATGTCTTTTACAAGGCTTTTTAGTTACTTGTTTTGCAAGTTATCTTAGGAAAAGCATGGAATTTATGAATAAATGCCAATTATTCTTTGTATACCTTATTCTTCCCCATTTGTGTAGGAAAAAGCAAGCCAGGACTTGAAAATAGCAAGAAATCATTAAGAGAAGAATGAAGAATCTCGCCCAGCGAGCGCTTGGCGAGTAGAGGCAGGGATTTTCAGGAGTTTTCAAAGTATACACTCGCCCAGCGAGTACTTGGCGAGTGATTGGCGAGTTCAGGCAGGGATTTTCAGGAGCAGGGGAAGCTGGATTTCGCTCAGCGAAATATTGGTCGCCCAGCGAGATCATCAAGGCGGTTTAATGCTATGGAAGACGTGGCAGGAAGCCACTGGCCAGAAAGTCAAACTCGCCGAGCGAAATTTATCTCACTGAGCGAGATGTCACTTATCAGTTTTAGTATTTAAGCTATGTTTCAGCTTTTAGGTTAGATGTTAAGATATTATTAAGCATATTTTTAAGAACAATTTTGAGAGTTTATTACTAGAGAATAGGGCTAAAAGAAGGGCACTTCAAAGGACAAAAAGGATCAAGATTAGATCATCAAAGGGTTTTTGAGAAATCAAAACTTGACATTGATCTTCATCTTTTCTCCAGCTTTTGTATTGTTGACATGAAAATGATCAACTAAATCTCCTTTGTTGGGATTAGAGGTAATGAATCAAGCTAGATGTAATCTTTTGATCATGTAAATATATGATTCTAGTGTTTTTATCATATTGAAATTTATTCTTGTTATTCAATCTTATGTTTGATTTAGTGTTATTGACAAATACATTTAAATCTAGGGTTAGAATAATTTTCTATTAAAACAAGTGTTCTAGACATGGAATTATGTTTTGATAATCACTTAAAGCATCAATACTTAATGTTATTGGATCGTTTAATAGATTGAGAAATCGTCGATTAAACGATACGATCGATCTCACAACTTTATTTGGACACGAATAATGTTGTCGAGTGATGTGTGATAATATCGTTAAAAAAGATTGAAACTAGAATCCGTTTATCATGATCATTAGAACATTATCGATGCTTGATTTATGAACTTTGATACCGACACTTTTATGCCCTATTACTCGTCGTATTTATTTATATTTTAAAGTCGAATAGTTTTTTAGTAAACAAAAGATGAAACCCTAACTTAAAATGATAATCGATGTTGAATGGTTTAAGATATCGCGCAAATCCCTGTGGAGACGATCCTAATATACTCACGTGTAGACAGGAAATTATAATGTGAGGAAAAACCTTTCATCAAAATGGCGTCGTTGCCAGGGATTATAACGCTTAGATATCATAAACATAGCAGCTAAAATTATTGTTTTAAGCAATTTTGCAGAAAATTCTTTTATGTATATAACTATCATTTTTTTTCCATCTTGTTGCTAATTTGTTTGGTCAGATCGTTGAACTCCGTATATGCGAGGTAAAACACAAGAAGACCAACTGCTGTTTGATTCAGAAATTGAAAGAACTGCTAGGAGAAATAATAGCAGAAATCAGAAGAAAAGGCAGCAAGTAAAGAAGAGGCAACAAGAAGGACCCTCTGTTTCTATTCCTTCATTAGTTCCAATACAAGAAATACCTATGGCCGGAGAAGGAGAAGGATCTGGAAGTTCTGGTGGTAGTGGAATGCCTTGTCATAACAGCCCATGACGCCTAGCTCAATTGGGAAAGTCGCCAAGGACTACTAAACAAACGGAGATGAAGACTGGGATTCTCCAGATTTTATATGCTAACCCTTTCTCGGGTTTAGATCATGAGGATCCATTTCAACATCTAACAAAGTTCTATGAGATTGTTGGTACTTTGGGAGCAACGGAGAAGAGGAAGAAGCCATATTCATGAGAATGTTTCCTCATTCATTGATTGGAAAGGCAAAAGAATGGTACTTGGACCAACCACTACAAGTGATGACTAATTGGAATACTCTTGAGGAGAAATTCCTTGAAAGATTCTTTCCACAAAACCGATTTATGGAGGCCAAGACTACCATTGCCGTCTTTTCTCAAGGATCAAGTGAGACACTTTGTGAAGCTTGGGAGTGATTCAAGTCAATGTTACGAAGATGTCCAAACCATGGTTTTGATGATCTTACTCAGATTCATCTTTTCCGCAATGGAATGCAACAACAATCGAAGCTTTTACTTGACGCAGCCGCGGGTGGATCATTGATGGCAAAGAGTGCTGAAGATGCAGTTTCAATTATTGAGAGAATGGCACTCAATGATCATCAAGCTCAACATAACAGAAATTCGGGACAAAGAAAAGCCGGTATTCTGGACTTGGGAACAAATGACGCCATTCTAGCACAAAACAAGTTGTTGACTCAACAAGTGGAGGAACTCACCAGAAAGATGGCAAATCTTCCACAACAAATGAAAGAGATGCAGAATGAACAAAGAAGACATCACCAAGTAGCATCTTGTGAGCTTTGTTCAGGCGATCATCCCACAGGTTTTTGTCCACCGCCAACAGAAGATGTGAGCTATGTCGGTAACCAACAAAGACCGAATCAGTATCAAGGTCAATATTCAGGCCATAACAACAATTCCCAAAGAGGAAACAACCCAAATTATGGCCAACCATGGAGACAAGATGTTGGTCCATCCAACCGACAACCTTACAATAATTTCAATCAATATCCACCACAACAAAACCGTTCACAAAGTACCGATGAAACATTGCAGCAATTCATGCAAATGTCCATGGCAAACCAGAAGAACACAGATGCTTCCATCAAAAATCTAGAAACTCAAGTAGGCCAAATGGCTCAACAACTAGCTCAAGCCACTCAACAAGGAGGAACCTTTACCGCCAACACTCAACCCAATCCAAAAGACCATGCATCAAAATGACAATCAATTCATTTTGATGCAAAAGACCTTGCATTAAAATATCATTGCAAGGCAATTGCAACAAGAGGTGGGAAGGTGATTGGTAGGGGAATAAGAGATAATCTTGAAGTGGAGAGGAAGGTTGTTGAAGAACATGAGGAAGAGATTGAAGAAGGAAATGAGAAGGAAATGGAGGGAGAAAATAAAGAGGAATTAGTTGAAAATAATAAGGAGTTAGTTGAAAATGATAACTATGAGAAGATGAAAGATGTGGTGAAGGAGAAGGGCAAGAAACAAGAAATTGTAAAGAATGCACCAGCTCAACATTTACCATATCCAACTACTCCAGCTAGAAAGGACAAAGAGAGGCAATATGCAAGGTTCCTAGACATCTTCAAAAGGTTGCAAATTAATATTCCATTCTCGGAAGCCTTGGAGCAAATGCCTACTTATGCCAAATTTATGAAAGAAATTTTGTCCAAGAAAAGGAGGTACAATGATGAGGAGACAATTCAGCTTGATGCGAATTGTAGTGCCATCATCCAAAGAACATTGCCAAGGAAGGAGAAAGATCCGGGGAAAGTTACATTACCGGTATCTATAGGCAATGCGAATGTCGGTAAAGCACTCATCGATCTTGGTTCAAGTATCAACCTAATCCCACTTTCTGTTGTCAAAAGAATTGGTGATTTGGTTGTGAAACGAACAAATTTGACGTTGCAACTAGCCGACAAATCTGTCACACGTCCATTGGGAATAGCTGAAGATGTCTTGGTAAAAGTAGACAAATTCTTGTTTCCCATTGACTTTGTGGTGATGGATATTCCTGAGGATGGTGATGTGCCACTTATTCTTGGAAGAACATTTACGCAAACGGCAAGAATGATGATTGATCTTGACGGAGGTTTAATGAAAGTCCGTGTGGACGATGAAGAAGTCAATTTCAACATCAATGAAGCTATAAAGCATCCTCGTGATAAAGGTGCATGTTTCAAGATGGATGCAACTGATGAAATAATTGTTGATACAAGAGAACAGTTGCATAAAATGACACCTCTTGAAAGAGTTTTGACGGATGCACTTAATATCATAGGCAAGGAAGATGAAAAAGAAATTGAAGAATGTTTGAAGGAGCTGGATTCATTGAAGGAAATTCCTCCTCACAAAGTAAAAATTGAGGAATTGAAGAATGAATCCAATGTTCAAGAGATGAAGCCGGAGATGAAAATTCTACCCTCACACTTGAAGTATGTTTTCCTTGAAAAAGAGGGTAACAAACCGGTTATCATAAGTAGCTCCTTGTCAAGCAACGAAGAAGCCAAATTGGTGGAAATTCTAAAGTCTAACAAAGAAGCGATAGGATGGACACTATCCGACTTGAAAGGGATAAGTCCATCTTATTGTATGCACAAGATCATGATGGAGGAAGATTACAAACCGGTAGCACAACCTCAACGCCGGTTAAACCCAAATATGAAGGAAGTAGTCCGGAAGGAAGTAGTCAAACTACTTGAAGCCGGCATGATTTATCCGATCTCGGATAGTACTTGGGTTAGCCCGGTTAAGTTGTCCCTGAGAAGGGAGGTATGACGGTGATCAAGAATGAGAAAAATGAGCTCATACCAACAAGAACCGTCACAGGTTGGAGGATGTGTATTGATTACCGGAGACTCAACAAAGCTACAAGAAAAGATCATTTTCCTCTACCATTCATGGATCAAATGCTAGAAAGACTGTCCGGTCAAGCTTACTATTGTTTCCTTGATGGCTATTCGGGCTATAATCAAATTTCGGTGAATCCAGAAGATCATGAGAAGACGGCTTTCACATGTCCATTTGGAGTTTTTGCATATCGACGCATGTCGTTTGGGTTATGTAATGCTCCAGCAACATTTCAAAGATGCATGCAAGCAATTTTTGCTGATTTGATAGAGAAGAGCATTGAAGTGTTTATGGATGATTTTTCTTTCTTCGGTTCATCCTTTGATTTATGCTTGAAGAATCTTGACACGGTACTGAAGCGGTGCAAGGAAACTAACTTGGTACTCAACTGGGAGAAATGTCATTTCATGGTCACCGAGGGGATTGTCCTTGGCCACAAGATTTCTTCCAAGGGTATTGAAGTTGACAAAGCAAAAGTTGATGTGATAGGTAAACTTCCACCCCCAATCAATGTCAAAGGCATCCGAAGTTTTCTTGGCCACGCCGGATTCTATCGGCGGTTTATCAAGGACTTCTCAAAGATCGCAAAGCCATTGAGCAATTTGCTCAACGAAGATAAGTCCTTTGAATTTGATGATGATTGTATGAATGCTTTCGAATGCTTGAAAGAGAATTTGACCTCCGCAGCCATAATCACCGCACCGAATTGGAATTTTGATTTTGAACTCATGTGCGATGCGAGTGATTATGCGGTTGGCGCGGTGTTAGGTCAACGCAAAAACAAAATTTTTCATGCTATACACTACGCAAGTAAAGTTTTAAATGATGCTCAAATCAATTATGCTACCACAAAAAAAGAATTACTTGCTATTGTGTTCGCATTAGAAAAATTTCGTTCTTATCTCATCGGTTCGAAAATTGTTATATTTACTGACCATGCAGCCATAAAGTATTTAATCACCAAACCCGACTCCAAACCAAGACTCATCCGATGGATGCTGTTGCTTCAAGAGTTTGATTTGGAGATTAAAGACAAAAAAGGGACTGAGAACCTTGTGGCTGATCATCTTTCAAGGTTGGTGAACAATGAGGTGACTAAGAACGAGAAAGAAATTCTTGAAGAGTTTCCGGATGAAAAGTTGCTAATGGTGCAAGAAAGCCCATGGTTTGCTGACATGGCAAATTATAAAGCAACGGGGTTCATACCGGAGGATTTTACATGGCAAATGAAGAAGAAGTTGATGAGAGACTCTATTCATTATGTATGGGATGACTCATATCTCTTCAAGATAGGAGTGTTGAAGCAGTATTTCATACAACAAAAGTAAGTATTTTCAATTATCGTCTCCTCAGGGATTAGGTGCTTACTTCGAACCGTTCAACAATCGGTATTGTTTTGAGTTAAGTGTTTGTACGATTGGTTTCATAAACTAACAAAATTTAAATGCGGGAATTAAAACGACAAAGAATTAGGGAATAAAAGCGTTGAGATTAAAGTTCATCAATCTTGCAAAGAATGTAATAAATAAATCATGCATATGAATTTAGCGTTTTAGCGTAAATATCACGTATCGCTCTACAATATCATTGATTTCCCAAATGACATCGTGAGATCGATCGTATCGTTTAATCGACGATTTCCCAATCAATCAAACGATCCGAAAGCATTACGATCCGAAACTTAGTGCGATTATCAAAACCCAAATCCATTTCTAGATTTTCTTATTTTGATAGAAGATTATTCTTAAACATAGATTCAAAAGTATTTGTCAATATCATTTGAATCAATCATGAGAATGAAAAGCAAGAATAACTTCATAAACATATAAATTGCTAAACCATATATTCACATAATCATTCATTACAATCAAAGCTAGAAAGATTACCTCTAATCCCAACAAAGGGATGTTAGTTGCTCATTTTCATGGCAATTATGCAAAGGTGAAGAGAAAAGATGAAGATACAAACCAAGTCTTGATTTCCCAAAGTCTTGATTGATTTCCACTACCCAATCACTTTTGATCTTTGAAGATCAAAGCTCTAGCCCTAATTACTAAGTCCTAAACTACTACTAAAGCAATCCTAACAAATTGGAAGAAAAAGTCTCAAAGTTCTCCAACTGGGTTATCTTAGAAAAAGAGCCAAAAATGCTATATAAATCTGAATATTTGCACGCTCGCTACAAGCGATGAGCTGGTCGCTTGTAGCGAGGAAGTCTGATGGCCAATAGGGATCCTCCACGTCAGCATGGAGCCTTAAACCGCCCTTGGTCGCTTGAAGCGACCAGTCCATCGCTTGTAGCGATGAACCTCTAAAAATCCCTGCCTATCTTCGCTCGTAGCGTGGCATCTGGCGCTTGAAGCGATGAAGCCTTCAAAATCCCTGCCTATCTTCGCTTGTAGCGAGGAAGTCTGCGCTTCTAGCGATGGCTTTGAAACAAACTTCATTTCTTTGCTCAGCATGTTCAAGCATGAATTTCCTGCAATAAAAACATGGGGTAAGACATAGGATCTCAAATATAGCATTTTGAACCATAAATATGAGCTTATCCTAAGATAACTTGTGAAATAAGTTACATAAGTGCCTTAATTAAATGAACAATTTAACCACTTTCAGGCACTTATCACACTCCCCAACTTGAATCTTTGTTTGTCCTCAAACAAAGGACATAACAAATAAGGAAACAAACTTTAATCATGGCTTTGAGCAAGAATGCAAAAGAATCAAAAGTTTGAAACAAATAAGTGACAGATGAATGATTCAACATGATTGCGCAAACTAGGGTTAAGTTTCTCATTAAACGAGATACATACTATGAATGTGAACTAGTTCTAAACACAAGGAATTAAATCATACAATCCTAAACAAGCAACATGTTTAAAATTGAACCAAACCTAACACACTTCTAAATAAAGTATATGAACAATTGAAATCATTTGTAAGGGTTATGAACACTCATCCAATAATCATGATAACATACAATCAAATTATGTGTCCATCTAATTATCATTTCCAAAAGCATAAAAGGCATTGATCAAAAGGTCTTTAAGGGTTGTAATTGGGCTAGGCTACAAAAGAATTGTCATATGTGGGATATTTGAATTCAAATGGCCAAGCAAAAGGAAACATTCGACTAATTACACTTCCTTCTTTTTTTTCCAAAACAACACTTGGTGAATTTCATTCTTTTCTATTCTTGATTGATCTTTGACAACTTTTTTTCTTTGAATTCTTGCAAACCTTTTCATTTTTCTCTTTTCTTTTTCTTGGTTTGCTTTTCTTTCTTTTTTCTTTTCTTTTTCTTGTTGTCAAGATCAAATAACACATTCACCCATACATTGACTTAAATATAACCTTCCTTTCTCCCCAACTTATTTCAATGACACCCTAATCGAATGTTCCTTTATCATTATGGCAAAGGTCAATAAAAACGATGGATAAGGGTTCAAAAGAAAACACTATCAGAATTTAATAAAGAGTTAACTATGAACTGAATTTTTTTTACAAACTCTGGCAATTTAAATAAGTAGATGAGCTTATTAAATTGACAGTCCACAGTTAACAATTCTGATTCAAATAGCTCAGATGGGTTAACAGATACTCACACATCTCACAGGGTAGGTTCATTTGGTCAAGTATTTCTCTCAATTTCAAAAAAATTGCCTTGATCATTTCAATGCTCTTATACAAATTAAAACAACAACAGATTTAACATAATATAACTGAGTTAAACATGATATTGGTCTCCTGCATATATATATACAAAGGTTGAGGATTCCTCACATTTTTGGCTAGTTCTATATTGGTTCAAAACTAAACACATGCTTGCTTAAAAACTGAATAAATTAACTTGTGTGTGTAAAGAACTTATTCACATTTACGAATATACCTAGAAAAACAAGAAAACGAGTACCTTAGCTGCGCGCTTTAACACTCATTCTATCATTATCACTCAGATGATTCAAAGTTCAAGCATTGGCTTTTGAATCTTTCATCTTTCTTTCAAAATTTTGTTGGGATCATTCCAAAAAAATTTACCATAAATAAACACTAAAGCATAAATAAAATATAACTAAACTAACATGTTATACCCAAAATAAATAACATAAAAGCAAAAAGGGGTACATCATCCATGGTACAAAAGAAACATAATCAAACAAAGTACAAAGCATCAATAAAAATGTTAAAGTACAAAGCTGAATAAATAAAACGAAAGAGAAAACAAATCAAGAATTGCAGCTCTGCATCATCAATCTGAATCTGTGGCCATGTCGTCCTCAGAGTCTATCAAGTCAGCTGCCATGCGATCAATATAATTTGTAGCAGCTGAAGAGTCATCATCCAGATCATCATCGACATCAGCGTCGTCATCACCCTCATCACCGGCATCCTGCTGATCACCAGCATCAGCTGCAGCTGCCCCTCCTGGAAAGAATGGCCTGTCCCCAGGCCAAGCGATGTGCTCAGAGAAGAAAGCAGGTGTCCACGGGCTTTGGCCACTGTCGTGCAGATGGCTCTGAATCGTAGTAAGTGCCCGGTGATTTGACGCATTCTGCGCCAACAGAAAAGAGCTCACAGTAGCAGAATCCCAACTCGAGAAGTCCAATGGTGGAATGGTCGGGTGGCTAGGGTGGCTAGTAGTCTGAGGTGGTGGTGGTGGTACATGAGAAGGTCCTGCTGAAGATGATGGTCCAGCTGAGGTATGAGGTGGGGCAACAGGTGCAGGTGTAGAGCAGTACCTATTGATGTATTTATCATCAATAGGGTTTTTAATTTCCTCATCAACCTGTGATGGCATGTGAACTCTAGCTCGCCTACAGAGACCCATAATCAACCCGGGAAAAGTAAGTGGGCATTTTGGTTTGCCCGGGGGTAATATGCCACTCTCAGCTACTATCCTCATCTCATTTGCTATCAGCCTAGCAACGTCAACCTGACGCTGAGTGAGGATATAATGGACAAGAGGAGTTACATCTAAGGTGGTGGAAGAGGTGTGAGATTTGGGGCGGATGTTATACAAAATAAGGGTAAGGATTACCTGAGCCTCAGTGGTCATATCCTCCCTCAATGCTCGGAAAGGCTTACCCGAAGCCCTACTCAAATCATAACTCTTCCCCTCCTGGAAGATATCTCGTGCGATGCTGTCGTGATCCCAATCACCACTCCTCTGATGCTCACAGAAATCACAAAGCGCAGTGGGTGCAAGCATATTATCCTCTTCATCTTCAACTAGCTCCAGAGGCTTGCCCAAATACGCGTTGATGGACATGCGATCAAAAGTGACGGTGCGCCCTCGCACGTAGGTAGTCCAAGTAAACTCATCAGATGGATCAGAGGGGATCGCGTTCGCGTAGAACTCGCGCACGATTTCATAGTTAATCCTGCTGGGTGGCGTGCATAAAATCCCCCACTTCCTCTCGTTAATCATTGCTGCTAAGCCTCCATACTCTCCCTCTTCAGAAATCTCAAACCGCTTCTCAGACCAAATTCGTCTTGTCCTCAGCTCCTCGTAGCGTTCCTGGTTCCTCCAGCTTAGGAAACGACTTGCGTCGTGTGGTTGAACGTTTGCTCGTGGTCGTGACGAGGAGCTTTCAACGTTCCTTTGACGTTTAGAAGAGGTTTTAGGTGCCATTCCTACAAAATGATTTAAAACAGATGAAAATCAGGTAGGGTACAAGTCAAGTTTCAATCAAAATACAAATAAAACAAATTTTTGGTTCGCTCGCTACAAGCGACAGCTTGGTCGCTGTAGCGACGAAACCCAGAAAATGCCAGTTTCCTGCGCTACAAGCGCTGTTCTAGCGAGGAAACCCATTTTCAAAATTTCTGATTTTTCTGATTTTAACTAACTTGTAGCATGCGAAATTAACATTAAAGCTAAAATAAATGACTAACAATCACCTAAACTTCCTAAATCCTCAAAAACCCTAATTTATTTTGAATTTTTACAAAGGGTTTTTCCAAAATACGATTCCTATGAACAAGAGGATTAAAAGAGAGTTTTCCTAGTGATTCTAGGTCATTTACAACAGCTTAAACTATGTATAACAATGGGTAATCAACAGGGTATGAGTTAAGTTCAAATTTCGTAAAACCCTAAAACCCTAATTTGTGAAATCAGCATGCAAGCACTTAAAAGCAGTAAAAAGCAACTAATCAGTAACAGAGAGGTGCGAAATACATACCTGAAGTGAAGATTGATGTGGATTAAACAGGTACAGAGATTAATTTTGCAGATTTTGTGCAGAGATTGAAAATGAACAATGCAGAAATGAAAGATAATGTTTACAGAAGTGTAAAGGTGCGAAAATATAAGAAAACAACGGCTATAGCAATAAATGAAAGTGGTTGGGGGTAGCTGAAGCGACAGGAGTGGCCTGGGTATTATAAAATTGTTTTCTGATACGCTCGCTACAAGCGCGCGATCCGTCGCTACAGCGACAGGCCAAAAAGCCCATCGCTACAAGCGTGGTGTGGCGCTACAAGCGCAAGTGCAAAAATTGTCGCTACAAGCGACAAGTGCGTCGCTACAGCGACGTAGTGTAAATTCCATCGCTACAGCGATGAGTTGGTCGCTGTAGCGACCATGACAGAAAACAGAAAAATAAATTTTTTTTGTTCTTGCCACTATCCCAACATGCATGGATGAATGTTACAAATCAAAATACTAATTAAAACAAACCTAAACAGTTGGGTTGCCTCCCAACAAGCGCTTGTTTTACGTCGTTAGCTCGACGCCTTTTTCGTTAGGGTGGCCAGAATGAGACGGAGATCACACCAGCTTTAGTATCCCTTTGCAGCGGGAGGAATTCCATGAACTTGAAGAACCGCTGATGTAGAGTCCATAACCTCCCTATCCAGAGTAAGCTGAGCAAGGAACATAAGCAATCTTGTACTCGTTCAAGTTCCACCTTGCTCACTTTCATCCCCTCATCCTTAGAAGTTTGTTCCTTGTTAAGAAACGGTTCCGGCCTCTCAATCTCCATACTTTCTTCATTATCAAAAACACTGGCCTCTTCAGTATCTGACCTTTCTTGAGGAGGTTCATCTTTGTGTGGTATCTCTAATTCTTCCACTAATGGTTCTATACCACATCCTTTAAACATTGGTTCTTCCTCACTCTCATCAACATCATCTTCAACAATCTCTCCACATTCCAAAGTGGATTGATTGTTGGTCTGAACATCCACGATTCTTGGTAGATAATTCATTTGAACTTGCAAAACCTCCAATTGGCATGACAAAGCTCTTAATCTATGGTTGGTGTTTTGCATGTTGATCATGGATTGTTGCATGAACATGTTCAGAATATTCTCAGTTCTTGACATTTGTTCATCTTCAGACGGATATTGTTGATATTGTTGATAAGCTTCATACTCGTATGGATCATAATAGTTGAAATAATCATGATGATCAGCCATGATTTCTTTCAATGAGAATCTGAAACACAATTAACTAACAAGAAACTTTTCTTTGCATAACAAAGAGGGTTAATGCCAAACAGTTATAATGTACAAAAGAAATGAAAGAATATTAACAAGATATATACAAAAGCTCAAAACACTACAAACTATTGCGATGTTCAAAATAAGTTAACACTAATCCCCGGCAACGGCGCCATTTTGTTGAAGCAGTATTTCATACAACAAAAGTAAGTATTTTCAATTATCGTCTCCTCAGGGATTAGGTGCTTACTTCGAACCGTTCAACAATCGGTATTGTTTTGAGTTAAGTGTTTGTACGATTGGTTTCATAAACTAACAAAATTTAAATGCGGGAATTAAAACGACAAAGAATTAGGGAATAAAAGCGTTGAGATTAAAGTTCATCAATCCTGCAAAGAATGTAATAAATAAATCATGCATATGAATTTAGCGTTTTAGCGTAAATATCACGTATCGCTCTACAATATCATTGATTTCCCAAATGACATCGTGAGATCGATCGTATCGTTTAATCGACGATTTCCCAATCAATCAAACGATCCGAAAGCATTACGATCCGAAACTTAGTGCGATTATCAAAACCCAAATCCATTTCTAGATTTTCTTATTTTGATAGAAGATTATTCTTAAACATAGATTCAAAAGTATTTGTCAATATCATTTGAATCAATCATGAGAATGAAAAGCAAGAATAACTTCATAAACATATAAATTGCTAAACCATATATTCACATAATCATTCATTACAATCAAAGCTAGAAAGATTACCTCTAATCCCAACAAAGGGATGTTAGTTGCTCATTTTCATGGCAACTATGCAAAGGTGAAGAGAAAAGATGAAGATACAAACCAAGTCTTGATTTCCCAAAGTCTTGATTGATTTCCACTACCCAATCACTTTTGATCTTTGAAGATCAAAGCTCTAGCCCTAATTACTAAGTCCTAAACTACTACTAAAGCAATCCTAACAAATTGGAAGAAAAAGTCTCAAAGTTCTCCAACTGGGTTATCTTAGAAAAAGAGCCAAAAATGCTATATAAATCTGAATATTTGCACGCTCGCTACAAGCGATGAGCTGGTCGCTTGTAGCGAGGAAGTCTGATGGCCAATAGGGATCCTCCACGTCAGCATGGAGCCTTAAACCGCCCTTGGTCGCTTGAAGCGACCAGTCCATCGCTTGTAGCGATGAACCTCTAAAAATCCCTGCCTATCTTCGCTTGTAGCGTGGCATCTGGCGCTTGAAGCGATGAAGCCTTCAAAATCCCTGCCTATCTTCGCTTGTAGCGAGGAAGTCTGCGCTTCTAGCGATGGCTTTGAAACAAACTTCATTTCTTTGCTCAGCATGTTCAAGCATGAATTTCCTGCAATAAAAACATGGGGTAAGACATAGGATCTCAAATATAGCATTTTGAACCATAAATATGAGCTTATCCTAAGATAACTTGTGAAATAAGTTACATAAGTGCCTTAATTAAATGAACAATTTAACCACTTTCAGGCACTTATCAAGGAGCTGACCACCTTTTACGGAGATGTGTTGCTATAGAAGAAGCCAAAGACATCATGTGGCATTGTCATAATTCGCCATATGGTGGGCATTTCAATGGTGAAAGAACTGCAGCAAAGGTTCTTTAAGCAGGCTTCTATTGGCCCACTCTATTCAAAGACACATATGAGCATGTTAAAAGTTGTGAGAGTTGCCAGAAAACTGGAGAAATTTCAAAAAGAAATGAAATGCCTCAACAAAGTATCCTTGAAGTTGAAGTTTTTTACTGTTGGGTTATTGATTTTGTTGGGCCATTTCCATCCTCCATGTCCAATGAATATATTTTGGTAGCTGTCAACTATGTGTCTAAGTGGGTAGAAGCAATCGCATCCCCAAAAGCTGATAGTAAAACAGTGGTCAAATTTCTCAAAAGAAATATCTTTTCCCGTTTTGGAACTCCTAGAGTGCTTATAAGTGATGGAGGTTCTCACTTCTGCAATTCACAATTGGCAAAAGCACTTGAGCACTATGGAGTCAAACACAAGGTCGCTTCACCATATCATCCACAAGCCAACGGTCAAGCCGAGGTGTCCAACCGTGAAATCAAAAGGATCCTTGAGAAGACTGTATCATCATCAAGGAAGGATTGGTCAATGAAACTTGACGAAGCATTGTGGGCCTATAGGACCGCATACAAAGCTCCTAAGGGTTTCACACCATTTCAGTTGGTGTATGGGAAAGCGTGCCACTTGCCGGTAGAGTTAGAGCATAAAGCGTTTTGGGCGCTAAAATTTTTAAACTTTGACCAAGAGCAAGCGGGGGAGAAGAGAAAGGTCCAAATGAATGAACTGGAAGAAATGCGAGACCAAGCATATCAATCATCCAAGCTCTATAAAGAAAAGGTCAAGAGGTATCATGACAAGAAGATTATGAAGAGGCATTTCAGGCCCGGTCAAATGGTTTTGCTGTTCAATGCAAGATTGAAGCTATTTCCGGGTAAACTAAAATCAAAGTGGTCCGACCCTTTCATGATTAAAGAAGTCAGGCCTTATGGAGCGGTGGAGCTAGAAGATCCTATCACCAAAGCAACTTGGACGGTGAATGGACAAAGACTGAAACCATACTTTGGCGGTGAAGTTGTTCGGCACACGACAACAATTTCACTAATTGATTCATAATCAAACATGAAACAGACGTCGATCTAATGACGTTAAACAAGAGCTTGTTGGGAGGCACCCCAATTTTGTAAGTATTTTATTGCTTTGCATTTTTAGAATTAGGCCACAATGCACTCATAAATAGAAACTAGTACAAAAACCAGAACAACAAAATTTTACCTGTCATAACTCGCCTAGCGAAGTGAAATCTCGCTGAGCGAGAATTACAGGTCAGTTTGACCAGGTTTGACCAGATTAACTCGCTTGGCAAGAAAACTCTCGCTCAGCGAGATTGTTTAATCTGACAGTTACGATTTCCCAAGCCATTAACCACTATTAACTCCCCTCTTAACTCCTCAACTGCCCCCTAACCACTCTTAACTTTCAAAAACCGGTTTTCTCTTCATTTTCACGTTACAACACAAAACTCTTCATTTTTCTCTCAAAAATTCAAACCCAAACTCATCCAAGCCAGATTAAGCACTCTCACTGCATATCATCACTTCATAGTGCATCAAATCAACAGGTTTGAGTTCTTTTCTTGCTTTATTAAAAAAATTTGAAAATGGGTTTAGTTTGTGGATTTAATAGAATAGGTTGTAAGTTGTTGTGATTTTAGTGATTAGTTTGCTGGTTAGGTTCGAATTAGTGTATGTTAGAAATGAACTAGAATAACAACAAGATTGCCATGCCAAAAATCGGATTTTTAATCACTTTTTGAGATGACCCATTTTTTGTAAATTTGAAATAAACATGGGTTTGTGATGTTTGTATGCAATGGTTGCCATTTTACTTCATTTCTATGTTACTGGGTGTGTTTTATAGATATTAGAGGTAGTACAGAGTGTTTTTCGAGCCAAAAATTTAAATTTCTGCACTTACTCGCTGAGCGAAAATCATGCTCGCCTAGGCGAACATTCATCTGGAAATCCCATAATTTTGAACGTTTTGTCGCCAAGCGAGTTACATCAGAAAATAAAATTTTTATTTTGCTCTAAGTGTTTCAATTCCATTTTATGCTAACCTCTATATACCTTGTTCTGTATGGATTTCCTGGCTGTTTTGTAGGAATGGCACCTAAGCAGAAATCGACCAGAAGCAAGAGGAAACAAGGTGAATCGTCTCAAGCATCCAGTCCATTTGATGCTAGTCGCTTTCGGAGTGCACACCACGCTGCACGGTATCAGGAGCTGTTGAAAAGAAAGTTCTGGCATGAGAAGGAGTTTATAATCAACCCGGAGGGAAAGTGTAATGGCATTCTTGGGATTTTTGAAACAAGAAAATGGGAGAGATTAGTGAGTCCCCCAACCAAGATTAATGCGGATATTGTGAGAGAATTTTACGCTAATGCCATTCCCAACGATCCTGAAGACCCTTTTGAGTTTGAAACCTTAGTCCGAGGCCGAGTTATAAAGTTTCATCGCCCTGCTATTAATGCCTATTTAGGAAACCCTATACTCCCTCGAGACTCTGAATATCTTTGTGAATTCCACACTCAGCAAGCCAAAGGAAACTGGGATCACGAGGAGATAAAGAAGGCAATTTTAAGGAAGGTAAGGATTATGATATTAGCCCGGCTGGGAGACCCTTTAGAGCCCTAAAGCAAAACATGACACTCCCTGCCCAAGTGATCCTTAACCTTATCCTACATAATATTCGACCAAAAAGCCACACCTCCTCGACCACCCTTGAAGTGACCCCTCTCATCTACTACATCCTTGCCGGAAAACAAGTGGATGTAGCCCGCATCATTGCTAATGAGATCAAAACCATTGCAATGAGTGGCATCACATCACCTAAATGCCCACTTGCTTTTCCCGGCCTTATCATGGGTCTATGCCAAGCTGCTCGCATCGTCCTCCCACCGCAAATTCATGAACAAATTGTTAATCCGGTGGATGATGCCTACATTGCTCGTCACAATGAAGATAAGCAAGCAAGACATGCCCCTCAACAACAACCTGAATCCTCTCAAGCCCAACAACAGCAGCATTCTCAGCAGCTCCAGTTTTCTGATTGGGATCCTAGGTATCTAGCTTCCTATAACTACACTTGGGATGCTATGGAGGCTAACTACAGGGGCCAGCTAGGAATTTAGGAGTCCCTTTTCAGATTGCAGCAGCAGTGGGGTGCTCCAGCAGACCCAGCTCAGCAAATAATGACTTCTGCTCTTTTCCGGTCTCATGTGGCTTACCTTGAGGACATGCCATTCTATCATGGAGGGGGCAGTGCAGCAGCTGCAGGTGATGGTATAGCTGCTGGTGGTGGATCAGATGAGGAGACACAAAGTGATGAAGGCATGGAGGAGTGAAGGAGGAGTGAAGGAAGAGGAGTTTGACTTGAAAGCTGTTGAAGCAGTATTTCATACAACAAAAGTAAGTATTTTCAATTATCGTCTCCTCAGGGATTGGTGCGTTACTTCGAACCGTTCAACAACTGGTATTGTTTTGAGTTAAGGGTTTGTACAACTGGTTTCATAAACTAACGGAATGTAAATGCGGGAATTAAAACGACAAAGAATTAGGGAATAAAAGCGTTGAGATTAAAGTTCATCAATCTTGCAAAAAATGTAATAAATAAATCATGCATATGAATTTAGCGTTTTAGCGTAAATATCACGTATCGCTCTACAATATCATTGATTTCCCAAATGACATCGTGAGATCGATCGTATCGTTTAATCGACGATTTCCCAATCAATCAAACGATCCGAAAGCATTACGATCCGAAACTTAGTGCAATTATCAAAACCCAAATCCATTTCTAGATTTTCTTATTTTGATAGAAGATTATTCTTAAACGTAGATTCAAAAGTATTTGTCAATATCATTTGAATCAAGCATGAGATTTAAAAGCAAGAATAACTTCATAAACATATAAATTGCTAAACCATATATTCACATAATCATTCATTACATCAAAGCTAGAAAGATTACCTCTAATCCCAACAAAGGGATGTTAGTTGCTCATTTTCATGACAACTATGCAAAAGTGAAGAGAAAAGATGAAGATACAAACCAAGTCTTGATTTCCCAAAGCCTTGATTGATTTCCACTACCCAATCACTTTTGATCTTTGAAGATCAAAGCTCTAGCCCTAATTACTAAGTCCTAAACTACTACTAAAGCAATCCTAACAATTGGAATAAAATGTACTCAAAGTTCTCCAACTGGTTCTCTGAAAATGAGCCAAAAAATGCTATTTAAAATCTGAATTTTTGCACGCTCGCTACAAGCGATGAGCTGGTCGCTTGTAGCGAGGAAGTCTGTTGGCCAATGGGAGTCCTCCACGTCAGCATGGAGCCTTAAACCGCCCTTGGTCGCTTGAAGCGACCAGTCCATCGCTTGTAGCGATGAACCTCTAAAAATCCCTGCCTAAGCTCGCTTGAAGCGTGGCAACTGGCGCTTGAAGCGATGAAACCTTCAAAATCCCTGCCTATCCTCGCTTGTAGCGTGGCAACTGGCGCTTGAAGCGATGAAACCTTCAAAATCCCTGCCTATCCTCGCTTGTAGCGAGGAAGCGTGCGCTTGTAGCGAGGCTTTGATAAAAACTTCATTTTCCCTTGCTTAGCATGATCAAGCATAAATTTCCTGCAATAATAGCATGGGGTAAGGCATAGGATCACAAATATAGCATTTTAACCATAAATATAGGCTTATCCTATGATAACTTGTGAAATAAGTAACATAAGTGCCTTAATTAAATGAACAATTTAACCACTTTCAGGCACTTATCAAAAGCCCGCCGCGAATAGTGAAATATTTTATAAAGCTTTCAGTCAAAATTTTTTTTTTTGATTTTATCTGAACAATCATATGGCTTGTGTACTTTTGTTTCTGTACTTCTATTTATGTACCTTTGAATTCTGTATTTTGATTCTGTACTTTGAATTATGTACTTGTGGTACTTTATGTTTATGTTTATGTTTTGTGTTTTAAAATTATGTTTGTTTTATTTATTTCGTACCATATTATATTTAGTATAGTTTAATTTACCAATTGATTGAACCCTGCTCAAATATTCAAAGTTAAATGCTTGAACTAAAGCCAAAGCATTGAACAAAGAATCAGGTGAGTGATAATGATAGAAAGTTTGTGACAAAGCGCACAGCTAAGGTACTCGTTTCTTGTTTTTCTAGGTATATACTTGAATGTGAAATGAGTACTTTGCAGACAAATTTATTTTATGCAGTTTTACGCAAGAACATATTTATGTTTGAACCAATTAGAACTAGCCAAAATGTGAGGAATCCTCAAAGTCAATGTATATATGCAGGAGACCGGCATTTTTTGTTTAACTCGATTTTTTTATGTTAAATCTGAAAGTTGTTTTAAATTGTATGAAAGCACTGAAATGATCAAGGCATTTTTTGAATATGAGTGGAAACACTTGACCACAAAAAGCCTATCCTGTGAGAAGTGAGTATATGATAACCCCATTGAGCCTAATGAATCAGAATCATTAACTATGAACTGCCAATTTTCATAAGCACAATGCTTAATGAAATTGCCGGAGTTTGTAAAAAAAAATCCAGTTCATAGTTAAATCATTATTGGATTCTGATATTTTACTTTCATTTTGAACCCTTATCCATTATGTTTATTTGTCCTTTGCTAAATGATAAAGGAACATTCAATTAGGGTATCATTGTGAATAAGTTGGGGAGAAAAGGGAGGTAGTGTATGTCAAGTAATGGTGAATTTTGAAATTGATCTTGACAACAAGAAAAAGAGATAGAAAAAGAAAAAAAAAAGAAAGAAAAGCAAACCAAGAAAAAGAAAAGAGAAAAAGAGATAAATGCAATAAATCAAAAAGTTGTCAAGATCAAATAAATATTTGTAAATCACCAAGAGTTGTTTTTGAATAAGGAGGAAGTTGTATAATTAGAAAGAATGTTCCTTTATGCTTGACCTTTTGAATTCAATTTTTCCCACATATGACATTTCTTTTGAAACCAAGCCCAATTACAACCCTCAAAGACCTTGTGATCCATGCTTTTGTGCTTTTAGAAATGATAATTAGATGGACGCATAACTTGATCGGAATGTTAGCAAACTTGCCGGATGAATGATCAAAACCCGCACAACTTGATTCCAATTTGTTCATCTACTTAAAAAGAAGTGTGTTAGGTGTGGTTCAAATTTAAACATGTTGTTTGCTAAGAATTGTGTGATATGAACTTTGTGTTTATGACTTTTGTCACATTCATGGAATATATCTTGTTGAATGAGAAACTTTACTTTTGCTCGCGCTGTCACAATTGAATCATTCATCTGACAAAATTTTTCTTCCATTACCAGATTTTTGCTTCATGCTCAACTTTGTCCAAAGCCTTGATTTTTCCATTATTTTGAATCTTTTGTTTGGGGACAAACAAAGAACTAAGTTGGGGAGTATTTGATAAGTGCCAAGAAATGAATAAATTCATGTCTTTTACAAGGCTTTTTAGTTACTTGTTTTGCAAGTTATCTTAGGAAAAGCATGGAATTTATATGCCAATTATTCTTTGTATACCTTATTCTTCCCCATTTGTGTAGGAAAAAGCAAGCCAGGACTTGAAAATAGCAAGAAATCATTAAGAGAAGAATGAAGAATCTCGCCCAGCGAGCGCTTGGCGAGTAGAGGCAGGGATTTTCAGGAGTTTTCAAAGTATACACTCGCCCAGCGAGTACTTGGCGAGTGATTGGCGAGTTCAGGCAGGGATTTTCAGGAGCAGGGGGAGCTGGATTTCGCTCAGCAAAATATTGGTCGCCCAGCGAGATCATCAAGGCGGTTTAATGCTATGGAAGACGTGGCAGGAAGCCACTGGCCAGAAAGTCAAACTCGCCGAGCGAAATTTATCTCGCTGAGCGAGATGTCACTTATCAGTTTTAGTATTTAAGCTATGTTTCAGCTTTTAGGTTAGATGTTAAGATATTATTAAGCGTATTTTTAAGAACAATTTTGAGAGTTTATTACCAGAGAATAGGGCTAAAAGAAGGGCACTTCAAAGGACAAAAAGGATCAAGATTAGATCATCAAAGGGTTTTTGAGAAATCAAAACTTGACATTGATCTTCATCTTTTCTCCAGCTTTTGTATTGTTGACATGAAAATGATCAACTAAATCTCTTTTGTTGGGATTAGAGGTAATGAATCAAGCTAGATGTAATCTTTTGATCATGTAAATATATGATTCTAGTGTTTTTATCATATTGAAATTTATTCTTGTTATTTAGTCTTATGTTTGATTTAGTGTTATTGACAAATACATTTAAATCTAGGGTTAGGATAATTTTCTATTAAAACAAGTGTTCTAGACATGAAATTATGTTTTGATAATCACTTAAAGCATCAATACTTAATGCTATTGGATCGTTTAATAGATTGAGAAATCGTCGATTAAACGATACGATCGATCTCACAACTTTATTTGGACACGAATAATGTTGTCGAGTGATGTGTGATAATATCGTTAAAAAAGATTGAAACTAGAATCCGTTTATCATGATCATTAGAACATTATCGATGCTTGATTTATGAATTTTGATACCGACACTTTTATGCCCTATTACTCGTCGTATTTATTTATATTTTAAAGTCGAATAGTTTTTTAGTAAACAAAAGATGAAACCCTAACTTAAAATGATAATCGATGTTGAATGGTTTAAGATATCGCGCAAATCCCTGTGGAGACGATCCTAATATACTCACGTGTGAGGAAAAACCTTTCATCAACAACGTCATAACTTGACCTCGATTGAGTGGTTGTGATGTTCATCGATTTGACGATTTAAATCTGAAATAAATCGTTGTTCATCCTTGTTTGCAATCTGGCAAGGGGCACACAATTGATTTTCATGATATTTTCCATTGTATTTTTGTTGTATTTAACTCTTCGATTTATAGGGGAAGAACTTAAATTGTTTCATTCACGGTTTCCTCAAATAATTATTTATTTATTTTTAATAAATTAGAATAGTACCCCTAAAAACTTTCCCACCTTTATACTTAGAAACTCCCTCCAAGTTTGAAGCCAGTTCGTCATATAGGGTTTCGTTGGGGTTTCACTGTTCGTAATCACAATCATGGCATCTTCATCATCCTCAAGCAACACCGCCAGCTACGACGTGCCGTGGGTTGAAAAGTACCGACCCAGCAAAGTCGTCGACATCGTCGGCAATGAAGACGCCGTCTCCCGTCTCCAAGTCATCGCTCGTGACGGCAACATGCCCAACCTCATTTTATCAGTAAATCACTATCTCTCACTGTTCAATTCATCATTCTCAATTACCTTTTCACTGTGCCCTAATTTCCCATTTTCATTTTTAAGGGTCCTCCGGGAACTGGTAAAACCACTAGTATTCTCGCCCTAGCGCACGAGCTTCTCGGTCCCAATTACAGAGAAGCTGTTCTCGAACTCAATGCATCAGATGATAGGTTCCTCTTTTTCTTTAAATAATGTTATGGCCATGTTTGGATAAACAACTTCATTTTCATCTCATTGCAGCTTATAGCATAATTGCTTATATAAAAATTATTTCTATAACAAACAATAAAATAAAGTTTAATTGTTTTCGTATAAGCTATAAGCTGTTTTAGGTACTTTTTGTATAAACAGCTTAATTTGCAGCTTATTACATAAGTGCTTATATATAAGCTATTTCCATAACAAAAAATAAAATAATGTTAAATTATTAGTTATAAGCTATTTTAGTGAGCTTATGAAAATGTCATAAGCTGTTTTCGTAAGTTCTCGAAAACAGTATGGCAAGTGTTTATGCCAGTAGACATACTCAAATAAGCCAATCTGAATAGGCCCTTAATAAGCTATCTTGGAGATATTGTGAAAATAAGCTGAAAATAGTTTATGAACATGTCGTAAGTTGTTTTATAAGTTCTCGCAAACAGTTTTAAAAGTGATTATGACAGTAGATAAGCCCAAATAAACCAATCAAAATAGGCCCCAAGTGTTTAACCAAGCTATTCGCTCTTTTTTTCTTTTTAATCTTTTTCCTATAGAGGAATAGATGTTGTGAGGAACAAAATCAAGATGTTTGCTCAAAAGAAAGCAACTCTTCCTCCAGGCCGACACAAAGTTGTTATACTTGATGAAGCTGACAGGTCTGTATCGAATTTTATTTTTTTGTGGTGATTTAATTGGATTAACGTTGTTACTTTGCTTATTCTTTGTTTTAATTGGCTTTTACTATTATAATTTTAATTTTGACTCAAAACAGCATGACATCTGGAGCACAACAAGCTTTGAGAAGGACAATGGAGATATATTCTAATTCTACCCGTTTCGCGCTTGCTTGCAATACATCTTCTAAGATTATTGAGCCAATTCAGAGTAGGTGTGCCATTGTGCGATTTTCGCGATTGTCTGATCAAGAGATACTCGGTCGTCTTATGGTTGTGGTTCAAGCTGAGAAGGTACCTCAACTTTCTATTCTGTGTTGAATTATGGAGTATTCATGTCTGTGTTGAATTATGAAGTATTCGTCGTGTTTGTTTGAGGAATATATGTGTAAACATCATTCTTAATTATTTTATCATCTGTCTTTGTTGAAAATGTGTCGTGTCTTAACATATTAAGTGTTTTATTATCTGTCTTTGTTGGGAATGTTACAGTTAATTGCATGACTCGTTTATCGTAAGACTCTAGATTGATATTTAACTCAATAATTCCTATTATTCATGCTTTGACACCCAAAGGGGTTGCTCTTAATTGGAAGAAAAATCATCTGTAATTTTTATTCCTGGCGTCTCACAATTTGATACTGCCTCTTAGCCTTCATAATATAACTAGTGACTCATAAGTTATCATCTTCCCTTTTCACTGTCACACACAATATAACTAGTGATATAGAGACAGTAAAGTCAGTTTTGCATAATATAGAAATCATAGAATTTCTGCATGCTATATACCGTTTGATACTTTTGAATAGTTGGTTAGAATTACTTTTGTCAAGCATATAGCAGTTAGTCAGTTTTCCACTCTGTTAATAGCCTTAGGTATGGTACATATTGTGTTATACTAGTATAGTGCCTCAGTGGAAGAATATAAACTCTCCTTCATTCCATCTCATCTAGAATTTTCGGATATTCATTGCTACTGTTATGGTTTATGATAGAACACTATGGCGTAATTTGATCCATGTAGCCAACCCCACTTAGTGAGATAAGGCTTGGTTGTTGTTGTTGTTGTTGTTGTTGTTGTACTGTTATATTGTCATCTTATTGTTTGTATTAATACCTTTATGTTTAATTTTTTCCCATTTTCTGTTTAGAACTATAGCAATATTTGCTGCATTATGTGTCTATTATATAGAAGGGCGCTCGAGAAGTGTGACAAATTTGCAGTTCTGTTGCTTTCTTGGAACTGCAAAACAAAATCTTTTTCTTTTTTTATCCCAAAAAATATTTTTCTATTAAGCAATATAAAGGATAAAGGACTTTAGAAATGGCATTAGTTGGACTTTGGCTTGTTCCATATTATAGGAAGATATGTGATATATTGATCTGATAATTATTGAATTGAAGGTGACACTGGATATCTATTGAATTGAAGGTATTTGATAGAACATTATGGCGTCGTTTAATTCATGTAGCCGACCCCACTTAGTGGGATAAGGCTTGGTTGTTGTTGTAACGAAATTTTGTAAGGTGTTTATTAGGCCGTGTATGCATTCTTTGTTTTCCTTTTTTTTATTATTTTTAAGGGAAGCCTGATATATGATGCTCCCACCATGTTGGCTTCCTTTATCATAAAACTTTTTTTAAGGTTCTTGCCATTGTCAATGCGAACTGGTTGGGAACATCCTTAGGGGTATAGAAGGAACTCCTTTAGTTGATCTGTTCGGCTTCAATAGTATTGAGGAAATGCGTGATTAAATTGTGTTATGGTTGAAGGTTCCCTATGTTCCTGAAGGACTTGAGGCCATCATTTTCACTGCTGATGGTGATATGAGGCAGGGATTGAACAACTTGCAAGCAACATTCAGTGGGTTCCAGTTTGTTAACCAAGCAAATGTTTTTAAGGTTAGAACCAACTATTATTTGCAAATTACATTTGTCACAGTTTACAAATGGTTTTGTTAAAATTGTTGTTTGGTTGTTAGGTTTGTGACCAGCCGCATCCACTGCATGTGAAGAATATGGTGCACAATGTGATTGAAGGGAATTTCGATGAGGCTTGTTCTGGGCTCAAGCAATTGTATGACTTGGGATATTCCCCCACAGATATCATCACCACACTTTTTCGTATCATAAAAAGTTATGATATGGCAGAGTACTTGAAACTGGAATTCATGAAGGTAAATGAATATCTGGTTGCCAAATTTGTATTAGTTTTTTGACGAAAGTATGGGATTGACACAAGACTTTCTTCAAATTGCAGGAAACTGGATTTGCTCATATGAGGATTTGCGACGGAGTTGGTTCTTATCTTCAGATGTGCGGTCTGTTGGCTAAGTTTGCTCTTGTTCGCGACACTGCTAAAGCTGCATGAGTAGGTCCTAAGTGCAACTGATACACATCATTACTTTTTCCGGTTTTATGGCAGTGAGAATGCTGTACTGATGAAACATGTAGATTTTAAATCCTGATTTCCATATGTTGACTGATACATTGATGCTTCAACTTATATGAATATGTTATATTTAACTTGGTTCAATATCATTGTTCCTATATTATTTGGTATAGCATTCTAATTTATAAGGAATCAAGTATCACTTCAAAAGACATCCACTTCTAACGACCAATACATGATCGAGAAAGTAACATGTTGGGAGACGAGTTATACTTATATTCATCCCTAACTCAACTCTGAATCTTTTTTTTTTTTGACAAAAACTCAACTCTGAATCTTGAAGGTCATTCTTTTGATCCTATTTAGAACAAGTCTATTTATGACGAGCTCAGTTTGATCTGAAGGACAACTGAAATCATTATAAAGTGATCATTAAATTATTCCTAAAAGATAGAAGTGAAAGATTGATATATTTTTTAGTATTTTATCATGTACTTAAACTAACCTTTACTTAAATTTTGTTTGGATCAATTTTTTTCATACTGTTTGTACTTAAACTAACATTTTTTTTATTCCATTAGGCAAGTCAAACATCTTAAATCGTAAACGCATAGCAATATCTAGGCTTATAAAAAAAAAGTTACAAAAAAAAATGTCACCATCACAAAAGTTCTGACATTACTTGATGAGATAAACATACAAATTACTTATGTCATCATAAATTAAATTATCTCTCTGTTACTTAATTTTATTCTTTGAAGGAACCATCATTATCTTGTTTAACATACACTATATGCTTTATAAATTTGAATTACACCCATTTATTATAAAATACGCATTTATTTATAGCTTATATATGCTTTTGGTCTCTGCCATTTAAGCAGAATTCGATTTTAATCCTTAAACAAAATATCCTCTTGTTTTACCTATGTAATATCATATTCCACTGCTTTTGATTCCTCGTGGAAGATATATCCTCCAAAAAAAATACCATTCTCTAATTAACAAATTTGAATAGAAATAGATGTTAGCATTTTATTTAGGTTGGGATTAATTTGCGTTCTTCCTCTACAATCATCAAATAGAAATGAGAACACGATAAAATAAAATGTGGATCATACTAACAAGTGTCCTAAGACACACTGTTTGAAGAATCTAAAAAGAGAAAATTTTGTCTTTAAAATAAAAGTCAAATACTTGTCAACATGATAAATACATAATTTTCTATAAAAAAAAAACATTGTTTTGATTCTTTAAACAACTTACCTTCTTCCTCTACATTCATCTAGTTAGATGGCGATCAAACCAATTTACCTCCTTCCAACAATCTTAGGAGGATAGTTGGTGATGGGGTTAATACTTCTTTTTTGGACAGACACTTGGATTGGTGGCGCCCCTCTTTGTGACAGATATATGCGTTTGCATGAGCTGTCAGAAAACAGGTTGTCGATTGTTGCAAAGATGTGTTAGTTAGGTTGGGGTGAGGGGGGAGAGGCTTGGAAATGGAAGCATAGGTTGTTTGTGTGGGAGGAAGAGATGGTAAGAGAGTGATGTGCTTTGCTTCACAATTTTATTTTACAGTTTGATGTGGCGGATTAATGGCATTGGTTTTTAGATCCTATCAATGGGTACTAAATCAGTGGTGTTTGTCAATTAATAACTGTTGCAAAAGCGCCTAATGATTCATCTTTTTCGATAAGCATTTGGCATAAAGAGGTCCTTCGGAAGTCTCGTTATTCGTTTGGCGTCTTTTACTCAATTGTATTCCAACAAAGGATAATTTGATCAGACGTGGCATTCTTCAACATGACTCTAATCATTGTGCTAGCGGGTGTGGTATGGAGGAAACGACTGAATATCTGTTTTTGTGTTGTGTTGTAATTACTTCAGCAATATATGGTCTCTCGTTCGAAATTGGATTGGTATCTCTTCAGTTGAACTATCACCATCACACATATCTCATCACTTTATGCAGTTTGGTAAGATGGGAATAGCAAAATCTTTAATCATAAGAAGGGACAACTGCATCAATTGATGGACAAAATTAAACTCCATTCCTTTTGGTGGTTGAAAACAAAAGAACATATCTTTTGCTTTTGCTTACCATAATTGATGGCTTAATCTTTTGCTTAGCATGTAGTTTTGCTTCCTTCTTTGTTTTGTTTGGTTCAGAACTGTAAATATTGTTAAACTCTTGTTGTTTTATTTCGCACACCTTGTGTTGGGTATAACACTTTCTTCGTATCAATATATTTCATTTTAGGTTGTTCAAAACAAAAAAAATGTCCCTAACCCTGCTAGCATTTTCTGCAAAAATATTTACCAAATAGAAATAAAGTTTAAGGGAACAGCAATCAATTACAGTGAGTTCCTTCTTGGATTTATTTACGCACATAAACTGACATAGCTTGATGATTTTTGTATGAAAAAAAAAACCGGATTCAGAGTTACACACCCAAAAAAAAACAACTAAATAAATGGCTTCGCCCGGACTCGAACCGGAGACCTTCAGTGTGTTAGACTGACGTGATAACCAACTACACCACGAAACCTTGATGTCTGTCTAATCGCTTTACGAATATTCACTCTCGTTTTGAATTACAAATATACAAAACACATTACATATGTGCTTGGCTACACACATACAGTGTATCTTTAAAAAAAGCTAAACGAAATATCCTTGGGGACCTAAACCTTAAAACCTTCTCACATGAACATAATTGGTTATAAACAATTGAATTGAAAATTAATAATAGAAAAAATTTGTACACTAGACTTTTGACCCGTGCTATTGAACGGGTCCTACCGAGCAAAATATAAACGAATAAGTTATAACGTAATGAATATATAGTATCTGATAGAAGTAGTCTGATAAATATTAAACATGGATATTATACCGTAATGATAACATATTAATTATTATTAAAGTTGTACGTTCATCATCATACATTACGAAATACTTCATGATAAACAACATTTGAAGTCGTAGTGGTATTGTCAACATCTTCATCAGTTATTAGAATCTTCGACTCATCTCTTGAAGTGACCCTTGAAATTGCAACATAGAGTTGATCATGTGAAAACACAGGACTTGGCAAATAAGTTCTAACATTTTTAAGTGATTGCCCTTGACTCTTATTAATAGTCATTACAAATGAAACAGCTAATGGGAACTGTTCGTTGAAACTTGAAAGGAATTTTAACGTTAGACGATGAAAGAGATAACTTGGGTATAAAAACTTTCTCACCAACATTACTTTCAAATATCACTTTTGCACAAACTTTTCCATCCTGGTTATGATTAGTCTTGTTCCATTGCATAATCCTAATTTTTTTATCAATATTCCTCAAAAGCATCACTGGCGCTCCAACCTTTAATTTGATCTTGTGATTATATAGTCATATTTCATAACATGATATACTTTTTATATTTTTTTACCAAAATACTTTTATTTATTTTAACACATTTTCTCTCATATGTGTAATTTTTTTTAATATGTCAAAACATTATTATTTAAGTCCATACTAAAAACAATTTATAAACGACAATTTTAGTAGAATATAGTGTATTCTTACAAAACAAATTTCATCAACAAAATGGGCCGACGAGATTTAATTCCAATTCCAATTCCACATTAATGGGCCGACACATATTAATTCAGCCCAATTCCAATTTTCCTATTCTCAGCATCCTAATAAAAAATTACTAATAACATTAACACTCCATTAAACCATTGAATTATGATAAATCAATAACTACATCCACTACAAAGGGTGTATGTATTATTGCTATTCAATAACTAAATCCCACTATTAACATTATTACTCCACCAAACCAATGAGTTATGCAAATTAAATTATGATACATACTACCTATTCTATATTTAGTCATTTCTCCAAATACCATTAATTTCATAAACTATCCATTAACCTTCCCCACTAAATTTCGGATCACAATGCAAAAACTGGAAAGACAAAGTTGCAAATTTTTGTATATAAGCAAACCACACACATTCATAACAATGCAACACAATCAATCTTTATTCCAATGGCTGCACTTGATCAATACCTTGGACAAACAAGCAAGGGAGGGTTCTTAACTGCACACATATTGAATGAGGTAAGCAATTCTTCAACCTTTTTGTAATTATTTCATGATTTTGCTATATTAGAATACTTCTTAATATGCTATAACTCCTACAATTTTTTCTATATAAACACATTTTTATAACCTTATGGAGAGATACCAACATCTTTTGTTGATGAATTCTATCACGAACTGGGAGACAATTTTGTGTTGGTGAATGTTTTCAATCACCAAATCTCAGTTAAGTTTAACAAAAATAAAGGACATGCTATGATAGCTGATAATTGGATCCGCGTCAGAGAAGTATTTTGAATATCTGGTAACAGATTAATGCTGTTTACATACCTTAGAAATGATGTTTTCTTTGTCACCGTATACTACGACAAAACTATGAACTTGAGCAGATTGCCTCCTGAACACTCATACCGCATGGTCATCGAACAACCACAACATTTTGAAGTGACTTTGACTAACTCTTCTGCAACCGGAGAACATTTGATAATTAACATGCAAAATTTATTTCTCTTTTTCAATCATTATGTACTTTCTCTATATCAAATTTAAATTATAACATAATTTATCATATTTTTTGTTGGAACAAAATGTGAACAACTCTCTTCTGAATAAAGGGGGAGATTGTTGGAACAATTTGTATGAACATCTCTCTTTAAGGTTTTGATGATAACAAAGTGTTAAAAAGAAAATTGGTATTGATAATGCTTTGTTCTAAGTTATGCAGAACCACGTTCTTAATGATTGGTATTTGATAATGGTTATGGAAGAACAAGCTAAGAACAAGAAGGAAAGCTTAGAATCAATGTTGCAAGTTGAAGGAAAACTGAGTCTGAAGGGTGCTTCTGAAGGCTGAGTCTGAAGCCTGCGTCTGAAGGCTGAGTCTGAGGGTCAACGAAAGTCAACGTCTGAAGGGAGCGTCTGATGAACAGTGCGTTTGATGAACAGTGCTTCTGAAGGTCAACAAAAGTCAACGTCTGAAGAAGTGCGTCTGATGAACAGTGCTTCTGAAGTCTGAGTCTGAAGAGAGCTTCTGAAGTACTGTTCACGAAGAAGCTTCTGAAGTGTGACGTGGAAAGTTTCCTTCAGCATTTAATGTCTACAGTGTCAGAACAACTCCAATGGAACAGTTGTCTCCCTGACTCAAACATTCCCCAGCTTTTAAGGAAAGCAAATTCAAAAATGGTTGTTGCTCTGGTTTTCTGCTGAGTTTAGCTCGCAATTTCAGCCTGGTCTAGTTCTCTACTTGCAACGGCTCTTTGCTTAATTCCTGGATATCTTCAACAGCTCTATTTTCCTCTATATAAGGAAGAAGAATTGAAGAAGAAAACTGCTAAGACTCTTGAAACAAAACTGTCTGAAACTGTGCTCTGTTTTGCTGTAAAAATACGAGTGTCACCAAAACTCTTAAGAATTTCTACAAACTTGTAATCTTAGAATTTCTTAAGTCTAGAGTCTTATTCCTGAGTTGTATTAAGTGAACACCACTGATATTTGATCAAGTGTTCAACCCAAACTTACTTTCTTTGTAATTCAGTTTGGTTCAAGTCTCAGTCTGCGTACTGAGCATTTGCAGTCTCATTACTTAGTGTTCTGAGCAATTAGAAAGTCTCATTCCTTTGTGGTCTGAGCAGGGAAGTCTCATTCCTTTGTGGTCTGAGCAGGAAGTCTCATTACTTAGTGTTCTGAGCATTAGAAGTCTCTTACTAGGTGTTTGAGCATTAAAGTCTCATTCCTTTGTGGTCTGAGCAATTGTAATCAGTTTGATTATAGTTCAAATCTCTTGTTAGTAACAAGGGGACTAGACTACTTCCAACTTGTGGAAGGAACTAGTATAAAAACATTGTGTGTCTCTCTTTCCTTCTCTCTTTTCATTTGAATCCGCTGCATAAACACTTTGATAAAAGTTCAGAACTTGATTCTGAACTTAACATATTTTTGAGAAGAAAAAGAAACCTAAGTTTTTGAGTCCACACAATTCAACCCCCCCCCCCCTCTTGTGTGTTTTTCTCACCTTCAGTTGGTATCAGAGCTCTGGTTCTGATATTAACACTTAACAGTGTGTCAGTGAGATCCTGAGAAAAACATGTCATCAGAAGGTTCACCTCCACCCCCTCCCAGAAATCAAAGAGGTACTGGAACTTCTGTATTATATGACTATGGTACAGATGATAGAAAATCCAGGTCACACAATAAACCCCCTATGTTTACTGGTGACCCAGAAAAGTTCTCATGGTGGAAGAGCAAAATGTACAGCCATATAATTGGTATTGATGATTCACTATGGGATATTATAGAAGATGTAATAACTATTCCAGTTGATGAAGAGGGTGTTGCTGTCAACAGAAGAGGTTTAAGTGATGCAGAAAGAAAGATATAAAGAAAGCATCACAATGTGAGAGGAATCATTGTGGATTCCCTACCTCACACTGAGTACCAGAAGCTGAGTGACAAATCTACAGCAAAGGTCATCTTCACATCCCTCTGCTCTAACTATGAAGGTAACAAAAAAGTTAGAGAAGCTAAGACTAATATCCTTGTTCAGCAATATGAATTGTTCAGAATGAAAAAGGATGAAAATATTGAGACAATGTTCTCAAGATTTCAGACTCTGGTTTCTGGACTTCAGATTCTGAAGAAGAGTTATACCACAGCTGATCATGTGAACAAAATCCTGCCATCTAAATGGAGACCCAAAGTGACTGCTATTGAGGAAGATAAGGATCTAAATACTCTAAGTATTGAAGATCTTATAAGCTCCCTCAAGGTGCATGAACTGGGACTTAATGAGGATGAGTCTGTTAGAGAACCAAAATCAATAGCACTGAAATCTAAAAGAAAGCCTGTTAAAGCTCTGAAAGCTATTGAATCTGAAGAAGAATTTCCTGAGGGAAATTCTGAAGAAGATTCAGATGCTGAAGAGCTTGCAATGCTTTCTAAAAGAATTCAGTATCTAATGAATAGAAAGAAAAAATTCTCTAATAGAAGCAGTAACTTTAGAGGATCTGGTTCAAAGAGGGAAAACCAGAAGAAATGCTACAACTGCAAGAAACCTGGCCACTTTATTGCTGAATGTCCTGATCTTCAGAAGGACAAATCAAATGAAAAAGCAAAGAAGAACAGCTCCAAGTCCAGTAGTTTTAGAAACAAACTTAAGAAGAGTCTCATGGCAACATGGGATGATCTGGATAATGAGTCCAAGTCTGATGAAGAGGAAGCAAACCTGGCTTTGATGGCAACTACATTTTCTGATGCAAAATCTTGTTCAGACCCCGATGATGAAGATGAGGTATATTCTGAACTCACTAGATCTGAATTAATTGAAACAGTTAAAGATCTTATGAGCCACCTCAAAAACAAGTTAGGAGAAATAAAATCTTTGAAAAATAAAACTAACTTGCTGTCTGAAGAAAATCTCAAACTTCAGAATCAAATCATTGAGTTTGATGAAGAAGTTAGAGAACTCAGAGATGAGGTTCATAAGAAACCTGAAGAAATTCCTAATGAACATGAAATTGCTCTTCAGGACTTTATTTTAACTGGAATCAATAGAAGTAAGATTGCTTCTATGATTTATAGTATTTATAGAAACAAAGGTGAAGGGATTGGTTTTAAAAATGATTCATTCAATTCTTCAAATGAATCAAAAACATCACCTTGTTCTAAAAATATTTTGAATGGCACTGAAATATGCTTTGTGCATGCTTCTGATAATTCTGAGAAACAGAAATTAGCAGAGACTGAGGCTGAGTCTGAAGTTCTAAACTGCTCAGACTCTAAAGTTTCTGAGCCTAAGGGAAAGATGATGGCAGATGATAAAACCTTGCCAAAGTCTCAACCAAAAGGTCCTAAGCCTAAGAGTATGAGAAAATCAGACTCTAGACCTGAAAATGTTCAGAGTCTGAAGGGTTCAGAACCTGAAACTAGTAAGTCTCATCAAACTTTACAAAGATTGGGTTTATGAAAACTTCAAAAACTACTAAACCAGTCCATACAAAACATTTTCAATCTCAGAATGTTAGGCAAAGCAAGCAAAAGAAAGCTAATCTGCCACATGCTTCTGACTGTTTTAAGAAAGGTCAAACTGAAGCTTGCCTTGTGTCTGAAGCTAACAAAATTAGAGTTCTGAAGAAATCAGAACCAAAGTGCTCAATGGTTCAGACTCTAAACAACTCAGAACCAAAGACTCTCAAGTCTCAGGTTCTGAAGAAATCTGAGTCCAGACCTTTGAGAACTCAGGTTCTGAAGAACTCAGTTTCTAAAACCCAGACTTATTCAAAATTTAAGGATTCACATCCTAAGTATCTGAACAATTCTGAGTTCTATAACTTCAGACACAAGATGAAAAAGCCAAAACCTTTCAGGAATAACCACAAAGGACCCATGAAAATCTGGGTACCTAAGTCTGAGATCATTTCTATTGCAGATATGCTTGTCATCCAAAGAAAAGGAAAGGTCCTGGTACCTGGACAGTGGATGCTCGCATCATATGACATGAGACAAGTCTATGTTCCAAACCCTGACTCTGAAAGAGGGAGGAACTGTGGGGTTTGGAGGAAGTCAGAAAGGAAAGATCATTGGTACTGGTAAGATAGGTAATTCTTCCCTGTACATTGATGATGTTTGGCTGGTAGATGGACTTAGACATAATTTACTTAGCATAAGTCAATTATGTGATAGTAATTATGAAGTCTTGTTTAATAAGAACACATGTACTGTAATCAACAACAATGATAAATCTGTTGTGTTCAAAGGAAACAGGAAAAACAATGTTTATAAAATCAATTTTTCTGAACTGGTTCAGCAGAAGGTAGTTTGCCTTCTGTCTGTGAGTGATGAGAAATGGGTATGGCACAAAAGGTTGGGACATGCTAACTAGAGACTCATCTCTAAGCTTAGCAAGTTGCAACTGGTCAGAGGCCTGCCTAAAATTGATTATCACTCAGATGCTCTTTGTGCAGCATGCCAAATTGGAAAATTTTCTAAAACTTCTTTTAAACCCAAAAACATTGTTTCCACCTCAAAACCATTAGAACTGCTTCACATTGATTTGTTTGGTCCTGTTGGAACAACTTCAATCAATGGGAAGAAATATGGACTTGTAATTATTGATGATTTTAGTAGGTGGACTTGGGTTAAATTCCTTAGAACTAAAAATGAAACATATGATGTGTTTTACAAATTCTGCAAACAAGTACAAAATGAAACTGACTTAAAAATTTTAAAAGTCAGAAGTGATCATGGTGGGGAATTTGAAAATGAACCTTTTGAAAATTTTTGTGAAGATCATGGAATTCTCCATGAGTTCTCATCTCCTAGAACTCCACAACAAAATGGAGTTGTAGAGAGAAAGAACAAATCTTTGCAAGAAATGGCCAGAACCATGAATCCAAAATTGCAAAGTACTTTTGGGCAGAAGCTGTTAACACAACATGTTATATTCAGAACAGGATCTATATCAGACCTATTCTGAATAAAACAGCATATGAACTGTTTAAAGGAAGAAAACCAAGTATTTCTTATTTTCATCAGTTTGGTTGTACTTGCTACATACTAAACAATAAGATCTACCTAAAGAAATTTGATGCTAAGGCTCAAAAGGGTACCTTTTTAGGATACTCAGAGAGATCTAAAGCATACAGGGTGTATAATTCTGAAACACATGTTGTTGAAGAAGCTATACATATTAGATTTGATGATAAGAAGCCTAGTAATGAAATACCAGAGCTGGTTGAGAGTTTTGCAGATTTCAGACTCTCAGAAGAACCTTCAGAACCTGGACCTAGTTCAGAGTCTAAAGAAAGTTCAGAAGCTGAAAATTCTGAAGAATCTGAGAAACTCTCTGATAATGACACTACTCTTGAAGCAAATCAAGACCAGCATGGTTCTGAACAAGTCCCTGATGGTTCTTCAGAAGCTAATCCACCTAGAACATCATTCAAGTACAAGTCTTCACATCCTGAGGAGCTGATTATTGGGAACAAGAACAGTCCAAGGAAAATAAGATCAGCATTCAGTCAGGATGAGTCTATGCTTGGCCTGCTATCCATGATTGAGCCCACAACAGCTGATGAAGCACTTGCAGATGATGGTTGGATTGTAGCTATGCAGGAAGAACTGAACCAGTTTCAAAGGAATGATGTCTGGGATCTTGTTGCAAAACCTGATCATAAGAACATCATTGGAACAAAATGGGTGTTCAGAAACAAGCTCAATGAACAAGGAGAAGTGATCAGAAACAAGGCAAGACTGGTTGCTCAAGGCTACAGCCAGCAGGAAGGAATTGATTACACTGAGACATTTGCTCCAGTTGCAAGACTGGAAGCAATCAAGTTACTTCTTTCTTATACTGTTAATCATGATATCATCTTATATCAAATGGATGTTAAGAGTGCTTTCTTAAATGGTGTTATTTCTGAAGAAGTTTATGTTAAACAACCTCCAGGTTTTGAAGATGTTAAAAATCCAGATTTTGTTTTTAAACTTAAGAAATCTTTGTATGGTTTGAAACAAGCTCCTAGAGCTTGGTATGAAAGACTAAGCAATTTCTTGATTAAAAATGATTTTGTAAGAGGTCAAGTTGACAATACACTTTTTAGAAAAACTGTTAAGAAAGACATCTTAATTGTGCAAATATATGTTGATGATATCATATTTGGTTCTACTAATGCCTCTCTTTGCAAAGAGTTTTCTAAGTTAATGCAGGATGAATTTGAAATGAGCATGATGGAAGAGTTGAAATTCTTTTTGGGAATTCAAATCAACCAATGCAAAGATGGTATCTATGTTCATCAGTCCAAATACACATAGGAGCTTCTGAAGAAGTTTCAGCTTGATGATTGCAAACTGATGACAACACCAATGCATCCTACCTGCACCTTAAGAAAAGAGGACAATGACTCAAAAGTATATCAGAAGCTGTATAGAGGTATGATAGGTTCTCTGTTATACTTAACTGCTTCTAGGCAAGATATTTTGTTTAGTGTCTGTCTGTGTGCTAGATTCCAGTCAGATCCTAGAGAATCTCATATGACTGTTGTCAGGAGAATCTTTAGGTATCTGAAAGGAACAACTAATCTGGGACTTCTGTATAAGAAATCCTTAGATTATAAGCTAGTTGGATTCTGTGATGCTGGAGACAAGATTGAAAGAAAGTCCACCAGTGGAAACTGTCAGTTTCTTGGTGAAAATCTGATATCCTGGGCCAGCAAAAGACAAGCAACTATTGCTTTGTCAACAGCAGAAGCAGAATACATCTCAGCTGCAAGTTGTAGCACACAACTGCTCTGGATGAAGCATCAATTAGAGGATTATCAGATTCATGCAGATAACATTCCTATTTATTGTGATAATACTGCTGCAATATGTCTGTCTAAAAATCCTATTCTGCATTCTAGAGCCAAGCATATAGAAATAAAACATCATTTTATAAGAGATTATGTTCAGAAGGGTGTTTTGGATATCCAGTTCATTGATACTGATCATCAATGGGCTGACATATTCACAAAACCCCTAACAGAAGAAAGATTCAATTTTATTAAAAAGAATCTGAACATGCACTTTATCTCTTGAAAATATGCTTGAATCTGAATGAAAACTAAGATTCTGAGTTCATCAGAAGCTAAGACTTATCAGACACTCATTTTTGAGAATCTGAAGAAAGTTAAGCCCTGAAAACTTCAGAGTCTGAAGGTTCAGAACCTGGATTTAGGTGTGTTTGAGTTCTAATTCACTCTAAGCCTTTAGGTACGAGTGTTATTCATTGATGTATTGAAGTTGTGTTCAGAACTGGGTTAAGTTCATAGTTGTTTTTGTAACTGGGTTAGTTACTTGGATAGGAAGTTAGAAGTGTTCTAATACTCAAGGTGTTGGGTAGAAATCTTAACTAGGAGGAGATTGATTGCTTAGGCTGGGAACAGGGGGTTCTTGTCTTGAGTCTTAAGGATTAATTCCTATAGTGGATTTCCTTCCTGGATTGGTATCCTCCAGACGTAGGTGGCATTTACACCGAACTGGGTTAACAAATATCTGTGCCTTTTACTTTCTGCACTGTTTTATTGCTGCTTCTGTTTATGTTTGATTGTGCTCTGTTTTAGTAACTGTTGTGCCCTGTTTTACGTAATTGTTTAGTTCCAGCCAGAATTTCAATTGGTATCAGAGCAGGCACCCTGCCTGTGATTGGGTGAGCTCCAGGGAAGAGTTTTCTGGCAAGCATGGACAGAGAGGGAGGTTATGTCAACAGACCACCATTGTTGGATGACACGAACTATGAATACTGGAAGTCCAGGATTTGTGCTTTTCTAAAATCAATTGACAGCAGAACTTGGAAAGCTGTGCTCAAAGGTTGGGATCATCCAGTTGTTTTAGACAAAGATGGAAATAAAACTGAGATTCTGAAACCAGAAGAAGAGTGGACTAAAGCTGAAGATGATCTGGCTCTTGGAAACTCCAAAGCCTTAAATGCCCTATTCAATGGAGTTGATATGAACATGTTCAGACTCATCAAGCAGTGTACTGTTGCAAAGGATGCTTGGGAAATTCTGAAAACCACTTATGAAGGAACCTCTAAGGTCAAGATGTCCAGACTCCAGTTACTTACCACTAAGTTTGAGAACCTGAAGATGATGGAGGATGAAAGCATACAGGATTTCTACATGAATGTGCTGGATATGGCAAATTCCTTTGAGTCTTTTGGGGAGAAGATGTCAGATGAGAAGATAGTGAGAAAAATTCTCAGGTCTCTTCCCAGAAGGTTTGACATGAAGGTAACAGCTATAGAAGAAGCTCATGACATCACCACTATGAAGGTTGAGGAGCTGATTGGGTCACTGCTGAACTTTGAGACTGCTTTTTGTAAACAACCTGAGAAGAAAGGGAAAGGTGTAGCTTTTACTGTCAATTCTGAAGCTGATGATCAACAAGAGTCTGATGAGGATGATAGTGATTTATCAGAAGCTCTAGTGTTGCTGGGAAAACAATTCAACAAAATTTTGAAGAATGTTGACAGAAAATCCAAAACCAAAGGTCAGAACTTCAGATTCAACAACAAGAAGCGACATAGTGATGTGAAAAAGACCAAGACTGAGGAGAAGAGTAATCAAGCTAAAGGTGTGCAGTGCTTTGAGTGTGAGGGTTATGGACATATCAAGTCAGAATGTCCTACTTTTCTTAAGAAGCAGAAGAAGAAGAGCCTAGTTGTTTCATGGTCTGATGATGATTCTGAAGAAGATGCTGCAAGTGAATCAGCTAAGTGTGATACAAGTCTGATGGTAAAGTTAATATCTCAGAAGTCAGTAGCTAATTCAAAGACTGAAGCAGTTTTAGAGTCTGAGACTTTTTCAGAGTCTGAAGCTTCATCTGTGTCTGAAGTTGCTAAAACCTCATATGATGAACTGGCTGACAACTACAGGAAGCTATACACCAGAAGTGCAGAAGTTTGCAAGCAAGTTCTGGATCAGAAGGAGACTATATGTCAACTGGAGGCTGAGAAAGGTGAACTTTTAGTGCAGAATTCAGAACTGAAAGAAGAAGTAAGCCAGCTAAATTCCCAGCTTGAGAATATGAAAAAGCAGGTCAGAATGATGAATACTGCTACTGATGTGCTGGATGAGATTCTGGAGAATCAGAAACAAGGAAAACAAGCTGGTTTAGGTTTTGTTAATCAGACTCAGAACCCCAAACAGATGAATCCAGTTAATAAGTTTGTTCCTGCTAAAAGGTTTGTTCCTGCCACTAAAACTTATAATCCTATGATTGGGACATCTAAGATGAGACCTCAGAAGCAAGCCCAGATGCAAGGTCAGAAGCAAGCCTAGATGCAAGCTCAGAAGCAAGCTCACATGCAAACTCAGAAGCAACCCCAAAAGTTTAACAGAAACAAAAGAAGAAATCATCCATGGATCTGTCACCATTGTGGAAAGAAGGGGCATATTAAACCTTTTTGCTTTAAACTATATGGCTATCCTGAACATTTTCAGTATAGAAGAGTGGAACCAGTTACAACCAGAAATAATGTTCAGAAGGTGTGGAAGCCCAAAGTCAAGAATGTTGGCCTCATAGCTCATACATCATTGAGAGCCACCTCTAAAGAAGACTGGTACTTTGATAGTGGGTGTTCAAGACACATGACTGGTGTGAAGAAGTTGTTGAGTAATATAAAGCCTTATTCCAGAAGCTATGTGACATTTGGAGATGGAGCAAAAGGTGAGATTCTGGGTATTGGTGACTTAATCAGTGAAGGTTTGCCTAGACTTAATGATGTGCTGTTGGTGAAAGGATTAACATCTAATCTGATCAGTATTAGCCAGCTTTGTGATCAAGACTTAAAGGTGAATTTCAACAAAGAAGAATGTGTGGTAACTGATCAAGAAAGTAAGGTTCTGATGAGGGGCTGCAGGTCTAAAGATAACTGTTATTTATGGGTGTCTGAAGAAGAAAGAAGCCTGACTTCCTGTCTTATGAGTTCAGAAGAAGAAGTCAGACTCTGGCACCAAAAACTGGGACATTTGCATCTGAAAGGCATGAAGAAAATCCTGAGTACTGAAGCTATCAGAGGTATACCTAATCTGAAGATCAATGAGGACAGTGTTTGTGGTGATTGTCAAATTGGAAAGCAAACAAGAAAGTCTCATCCCAGATTAGTACACCAGGTAACTACTAAAGTACTAGAACTATTACATATGGATTTAATGGGGCCTATGCAAGTTGAGAGTATTGGAGGCAAAAGATATGTTTTTGTAATGGTTGATGACTACTCAAGATTCACATGGGTTAGCTTTGTTAGAGAGAAGTCAGATTCATTTGAAGTGTTTAAAGAGTTATGTATTCAGTTACAAAGAGAGAAGGATTGTGGTATTGTCAGAATCAGAAGTGATCATGGCAAGGAATTTGAAAACAAGAGATTTTCTGAGTTCTGTGCTTCTGAAGGAATAAAACATGAGTTTTCTGCACCTATAACACCTCAGCAAAATGGTGTAGTTGAGAGGAAGAATAGGACATTAGCTGAATCTGCAAGAGTCATGTTGCATGCTAAAAAGCTACCATATATGTTTTGCGTTGAAGCTATGAATACTGCCTGCTATATCCATAATAGAATTACTTTGAAGAAGGGAACAACATCTACCTTATATGAACTATGGAAAGGAAGGAAGCCTACATTCAAATATTTTCATGTTTTTGGAAGCAGATGTTACATTTTGGCTGATAGAGAAAATAGGAGAAAGCTGGATCCTAAGTCTGATGAAGGTATTTTTCTGGGTTATTCAGTGTACAGCACAGCTTATAGGGTGTTTAATTCCAGAACCAACGTTATGATGGAGTCCATTAATGTTGTGATTGATGATCTGTCTGCTGAGAAAGAAAGAGATGAGCCTGAAGTAGTTCCTGAGTCTGAAGCATCAGAAGAACAACTGTCAGAAGCAGAAACTCATCCAGAGTATGAAGATTAGAGTTCAGAAGGATCATCCTAAAGATTTAATCATTGGAAGCTTAGATCAAGGGGTCAGAACCAGAAGTTCAGATGCTGTTGCTACTGATTCATGCTTTGTGTCAAAATTTGAACCCAAAAATGTGAAAGAAGCCCTAACTGATGAATTTTGGATTGAAGCCATGCAAGCTGAGTTGAATCAATTCAAAAGAAGTGAAGTGTGGGATCTTGTTCCAAGACCAGAAGGTTTAAATGTGATTGGCACTAAATGGATTTACAAGAACAAAACAGATGAAAATGGTACTGTGGTCAGAAACAAGGCAAGGTTAGTTGCTCAAGGTTATTCTCAAGTAGAGGGACTTGATTTTGATGAGACCTTTGCACTTGTGGCCAGAATAGAGTCCATAAGATTACTGTTGAGAGTATCATGCATTTTGAAGTTCAAATTGTTTCAGATGGATGTGAAGAGTGCATTTCTAAATGGATATCTACAAGAAGAAGTCTATGTTGAACAGCCTAAAGGGTTTGTGGATCCTAAGTTTCCAGATCATGTTTACAAGTTAAAGAAGGCCTTGTATGGATTGAAGCAAGCACCTAGAGCATGGTATGAAAGGCTTACTCAATTTCTTGTGACTCAAGGATACAGAAAATGAGGTTCTGATAAGACATTGTTTGTGAAAGATGAAGATGGAAGTCTGATGATTGCTCAAATATATGTAGATGATATTGTGTTTGGTGGGATGTCAAAGAAAATGGTTCAGTTGTTTGTTCAGCAGATGCAATCAGAGTTTGAAATGAGTCTAGTTGGTGAGCTTACATATTTTCTTGGACTGCAAGTCAAGCAAATGGAAGACACAATTTTCATTTCTCAGAGTAAATATGCCAACAATATTGTGAATAAATTTGGAATAGAAACTGCCAGCCATAAGAGGACACCTGCTGCTACTCATCTGAAACTAACTAAAGATGAACATGGAGTTTCAGTTGATCAAAGCCAATATAGAAGTATGATAGGGAGCTTATTGTACTTAACTGCAAGCAGACCAGATATTACTTTTGCTGTTGGAGTGTGTGCAAGATATCAAGCTGATCCTAAGATGAGTCATTTGACTCAGGTGAAGAGAATTCTGAAGTATGTGAACAACACTAGTGACTATGGAATCATGTACTCACGCAGTTCAAGTTCTGAATTGTTGGGATTTTGTGATGTTGACTGGGCTGGAAGTGCAGATGACAGGAAGAGCACTTCTGGAGGTTGTTTCTTTTTGGGAAATAACTTAATCTCATGGTTCAGCAAGAAACAAAATTGTGTGTCATTATTTACAGCTGAAGCTGAATACATAGCAGCTGGGAGTAGTTGTTCACAATTAGTTTGGATGAAACAAATGCTGGAGGAATACAACATAGAACAAGGAGTTATGACATTGTTTTGTGACAATTTGAGTGCTATTAACATTTCTAAGAACCCCATACAGCACAGCAGAACTAAACACATAGATATCAGACATCATTTTATCAGAAATCTTGTGGAAGAAAAGATTGTTCAGCTTGAACATGTGGATACTGAGAACCAAATTGCTGATATTTTCACAAAAGCTCTGGATGCTAAAAAGTTTGAGAATCTGAGAAGCAAGTTGGGAGTGTGTCTGCATGAGGATTTATAGCAATTACTGTAAGCTGGATGTGAGGAAGATAGAGTACCTACCAGTATTGCAAATGCTAAGTGTGATCCTGAACCTGAGTCTGAGTCTGATACTAGGATAGATTTTGAAACATATTGTGTAGTTTTTATTCCCCATGTTAAGTCTGAGTTTTGTCATAATTTTGTGGCTAAAAAGGGGGAGAAAATCTTGTGTTTGAGCTGTTCAAAATCAGAAGATGTGTTGCTCTCAGATTTCAGTAGTGTTCAGATATTAATTGTTTTGTTCAGAGTTCAGAACCAATGCAAGAAGTGATGTGAAGTTGTGATTGAGGGGGAGTTTATGTCTCAAGGGAAGTGCATAAATATTAAGTTCCTGAGTGATGATGTGTTTCAAGTTTCAGAAGTTCCTTATCTCAGAAGTTTCTACAGTAGAATTAGGGGAATATTGTATGTATGCTGAGTTGCAGGGGTAGAGTAATGTGTTCAATGTTGCTAGTTGTTATGTGTTTGTGAGGCTTCAGGGGGAGTATTCTTATGAAGATCAGATATGCTGAAGTTTTCATGTGTTGATAAGAAGCTGTGAGCTATCAGAAGCTGTTGTGCAGGGTTTACCATAGCAAACATAGCATTTGTCCGCTGCTTTTATCTCTTTGTTATGTTTGATTATGTGGAGTTCTTCATTGCTGAGTTTGTCTATGTTGAATTGAAGAACTTGGTTTTTGTGAAACATTGATTTTAGCCAAAAATTTGCCAAAGGGGAGATTGTTGAGTATTTTGAAGTTGGCTGCATGTTTTGGTAAAAGCAATGTGTTCAAGCAAAGCATCTCCATGTATATAAGAAGTCTTCAGTTGCAAGAAATTGGATTTGAAGTGGTTCAGACACACTTTGGACCTTCAGAAGCTGAATGAACCTTCAGACGCAAGAACAGTGCTTTCGACGCTGAATGGCCTTCAGACGCACTACAGTGCTTCAGATGCACTATTCATACGTTGACCCGCGTTGACCCGTGTTGACTTCTTCAGAAGCTGGGTTTTTAAGAGTTCTTTCTATGCGAATCTTTGTAAGATTTATCAAGGTTTTATCATGGCTAAAGGGTTCTAGAATGCAGATTAAATTGATGAAGATTTTATGAAGATTGGTCTCGTGATTATATTTACTGAAGCAATCTTTTCAAGATACATTGCAGTTTTATATGTTTCCTTTTTAAGCCATTCATATTTCAGAAACATATCAAATTTAGAAGATTGGATTCAGATTAATGTTGCTTGCTGAAGTCTATTTAAAGGAGATTGCTGCTATTGTTGAAGTCTAACGAATTAGAGAGTATTATTCAGAGAATTGAGTCATTGTGTTTTTAAAAACTTAGAGTTTTATTTGTACACCACTCAACTGAGTTGGTTTAGGTGTGTTTGAGTTGTAATTCACTCTAAGCCTTTAGGTACGAGTGTTATTCATTGATGTATTGAAGTTGTGTTCAGAACTGGGTTAAGTTCATAGTTGTTTTTGTAACTGGGTTAGTTACTTGGATAGGAAGTTAGAAGTGTTCTAATACTCGAGGTGTTGGGTAGAAATCTTAACTATGAGGAGATTGATTGCTTAGGCTGGGAACAGGGGGTTCTGTGTCTTGAGTCTTAAGGATTAATTCCTATAGTGGATTTCCTTCCTGGATTGGTATCCTCCAGACGTAGGTGGCATTTGCACCGAACTGGGTTAACAAATATCTGTGCCTTTTACTTTCTGCACTGTTTTATTGCTGCTTCTGTTTGTGTTTGATTGTGCTCTGTTTTAGTAACTGTTGTGCCCTGTTTTACGTAATTGTTTAGTTCCAGCCATAATTTCACTTTGAAAGTTATACTTTGTCCCTCCCAAAGTCATCAATATGAAAATGTGTTTTTCTGTTTTTGGTATCAAATGCTCAAAATGTTTTAACACAGACACATTTTTCAAATGCTCAATTTGTATCAGACATGTTCAGTCTTTCAGAACTTACTTAAAAAATTGATATCAGTTTTATCTGAAAGAATTCAGCAGCACTAAACCAAATGTTATATCTTGGTATCAGCACTGAACCAATTTTGGTATCAGGTTCTGATATAAGTTCAATAGTGCTAAAACCTTCAAGTTGGTATATGATCTGAACAATTTTGCCTAAAAATAGTTCAGTGATACTGCACAAGATATACTGAACAACTATGTCTGAACAAAGAATGCTCTGATCAGAAGCTTTGAACTATCTTTTTCTGCTTCTGAACATCATTCTATTTTTCAAATGCAATGTCATATACTTCATGAAAAATCAAGTCTGCTCTGATGTACATCTTTGCCGCTTGATTACCTATATGATTGCATGATTATCTCACATGTTTTTCAAAACTCTCTCAAAATTCTGAAATTTTTATGAAACTTTCTTTTTGTTGATGACAAAAGGGGGAGTAGAGGTAAACAAGTATTAAGGCTCCTGAGCTCAAAAACATAAGTTAAACTCTGTCAGTAATTAACTTATGAAAGGGGAGTAAAAGGTATTAAAGCCTAGGCTCAAAACATAAGTTAAGTTCTGATTGAGTTTAACTTATGAGAACTGTTTTTAATCTCTTGCCTCTGAATTGAATCTCTTTGAGATACATTACTCTTAGTGAGTTAAAATGAATTTAAAATAACTTGGATAAGACTCAGGGAGCTTACAAAACTCATCCTGTGGATTATCAGACTTAGGGGGAGAGCTTACAAACCTCAGAACCTGAAGTCAGCAAGTTATTTATAATTCTGAGTGTTAATTTCACTTTATTGTTTTAAGTTGAGTTTAATTAAATTGGATAAGAATCAAGGGGAGCTTACAAACCTCACCTTGTGGACTGTCAGACCTAGGGGGAGCTTGCAAACCTCTCCTAAAGTCAGCTTGTTAATTAAACTTAACAACAATTCTGAAATTTTCACATTTGTGATTTAAACTGAATTTAATTAACCTGGATCAGACTCAGGGGGAGCTTACAAACCTCATACCCTGAATTCAACTTGTTAATTAAATTAACAACAATTTTCTGATTAATACTTATGTTTGTCATCATCAAAAAGGGGGAGATTGTTGGAACAAAATGTGAATAACTCTCTTCTGAATAAAGGGGGAGATTGTTGGAACAATTTGTATGAACATCTCTCTTTAAGGTTTTGATGATAACAAAGTGTTAAAAAGAAAATTGGTATTGCTAATGCTTTGTTCTAAGTTATGCATAACCACGTTCTAAATGATTGGTATTTGATATTGGTTATGGAAGAACAAGCTAAGAGCAAGAAGGAAAGCTTAGAAGCAATGTTGCAAGTTTGAAGGAAAACTGAGTCTGAAGGGTGCTTCTGAAGGCTGAGTCTGAAGCCTGCGTCTGAAAGCAGCGTCTGAAGGCTGAGTCTGAGGGTCAACGAAAGTCAACGTCTGAAGGGAGCGTCTGATGAACAGTGCGTCTGATGAACAGTGCTTCTGAAGGTCAATAAAAGTCAACATCTAAAGAAGTGCGTCTGATGAAGAGTGCTTCTGAAGTCTGAGTCTGAAGAGAGCTTATGAAGTACTGTTCACGAAGAAGCTTTTGAAGTGTGACGTGGAAAGTTTCCTTCAGCATTTAATGCCTGCAGTGTCAGAACAACTCCAATGGAACAGTTGTCTCCCTGACTCAAACATTCCCCAGCTTTTAAGGAAAGCAAATTCAAAAATGGCTGCTGCTCTGGTTTTCTGCTGAGTTTAGCTCGCAATTTCAGCCTGGTCTAGTTCTCTACTTGCAACGGCTCTTTGCTTAATTCCTGGATATCTTCAACAGCTCTATTTTCCTCTATATAAGGAAGAAGAATTGAAGAAGAAAACTGCTAAGACTCTTGAAACAAAACTGTCTGAAACTGTGCTCTGTTTTGCTGTAAAAATACGAGTGTCACCAAAACTCTTAAGAATTCTTACAAACTTGTAATCTTAGAATTTCTTAAGTCTAGAGTCTTATTCCTGAGTTGTATTAAGTGAACACCACTGATATTTGATCAAGTGTTCAACCCAAACTTACTTTCTTTGTAATTCAGTTTGGTTCAAGTCTCAGTCTGCGTACTGAGCATTTGCAGTCTCATTACTTAGTGTTCTGAGCAATTAGAAAGTCTCATTCCTTTGTGGTTTGAGCAGGGAAGTCTCATTCCTTTGTGGTCTGAGCAGGAAGTCTCATTACTTAGTGTTCTGAGCATTAGAAGTCTCTTACTAGGTGTTTGAGCATTGAAGTCTCATTCCTTTGTGGTCTGAGCAATTGTAATCAGTTTGATTATAGTTCAAATCTCTTGTTAGTAACAAGGGGAAGAGACTACTTCCAACTTGTGGAAGGAACTAGTATAAAAACATTGTGTGTCTCTCTTTCCTTCTCTCTTTTCATTTGAATCCGCTGCATAAACACTTTGATAAAAGTTCAGAACTTGATTCTGAACTTAACATATTTTTGAGAAGAAAAAGAAACCTAAGTTTTTGAGTCCACACAATTCAACCCCCCCTTCTTGTGTGTTTTTCTCACCTTCATTTTTCTCTACACAGAAACTCAGCCCAGAATTTGGAGATTTCTGGCTACTCCAGAGTGCTGCTGTATGGACCTCAAGGCACCGATTTTTCATGTGATATCTTTAAGAAGATCAGGGATGATAAGACACAATGTCAACTATATATAATATTATTTTAATTATTGTTTCACAACATGATATACTTTTTATATTTTTTTACCAAAATACTTTTATTTATTTTAACACATTTTCTCTCATATGTGTATTTTTTTTTTAATATGTCAAAACATTATTATTTAAGTCCATACTAAACACAATTTATAGAATAACGGTTTTAGTAGGACAATGTATTCTTACAAAACAAATTTCATCAACAAAATGGACCGACCAGATTTAATTTCAATTTCAATTCCACATTAATGGGCCGACACATTTTAATTCAGCCCAATTTCAATTTTCCTATTCTCAACATCCTAATAAAAAATTACTAATAACATAAACACTCCACTAAACCATTGAATTATGACAAATCAATAACTGCATCCCACTACAAAGGTTGTGTGTATTATTGCTATTCAATAACTAAATCCCACATTAACATTATTGCTCCACTAAACCATTGAGTTATGCAAATTAAATTATGATACATACTACTTATTCTATATTTAGTCATTTCTCCAAATATCATTAATTTCATAAACTATCCATTAACCTTTCCCACTAAATTTCGGATCCCAATGCCAAAACTGGAAAGACAAGGTTGCAGATTTTTAGCATATAAGCAAACCACACACAGTTATCACGAATTGGGAGACAATTTTGTGTTAGTGGATGTTTTCAATCACCAAATCGCAGTTAAGTTCAACAAAAATAGAGGATGTGTTATGATGACTAATAATTGGATCTGCGTCAGAGAAGTCTTTCGAATATCTGGTAACAAATTAATGTTGTTTACATACCTTGGAAATGATGTTTTCTTTGTCACCGTCTACTACAACAAAACTATGAACTTGAGCAGATTGCCTTCTGAACACTCATACCGCATGTCACCGTATACTGTTTTTTTACATGTCATAATAATATTATAGACAAATTAATAGAATGATTAAATATAAAACTTTGACAGAAAGATTTCTCAATGACAAATGTAAAAACCACCATACCAAAAATTGTAATTTATAATTAATTTTTATAAAAAACACAGGAATAAGTTTTGTCAATGATAAACATAAAAACCTGGATCAAAATTTTGATTTAATAAACATAAAAAAATGGATCAAATTTCTAAACAAAAAATATGATAAAACATTAACCAAATTATAAGTTTGAGTTTATATTTTTCTTTAATTGTAATATTAAATAATTTAAATATATATTAAGATTAAAACATTTTTTAACAATTTAAAGAACCTAACACATATACTAAAATAAATTATATATATACAATTATCATATATTTAAGTTTTTACTGTATAAATCATCTCCGACCAACGGGTACCCGGCATCCACACGAGTATCTTACTAGTTGATAACAAAATAATAAACGTAGTGTAGTTGAGTCACCACTTCATTCCACCTATTGTATTTTCTATGGTTTGGGCCTTCATAATCATAACATTATCTATCCCATCAAAATCAACCTTGTCCTCAAGGTTGTAAAAATTGATGCTAGCACAATTTTTTTTGCGGATCCCATTGCTTGAATTGTGAGGACCTAGCTGCTATAGACAAATCAAGTTGTCGGAATTAGGGGTGTTTGCAGTGCGGTTTGGTTCAGTTTTTAGGTTAAAAGTCATCCGAACCGTAAGATAAAAAAACATGTGGTTTGGTTTGGTTCGGTTCGGTTGACTTCTAAAATAAAATCCGAACCAAACCAAACCAATGTGGTTTGGGTTGGATCGGTTTGTGCGGTTTTTATCGAGCCAATACAATTTTTTTGTTTTCAACATTAATATCAAGTTAAATAGCTAAAACACAACAAATTTCCAGCAATATTCCCAACAACATAAACCAAACTAAAAACGTGTACAAAAAATAATCTTATTATGTAAGAAATGCAAATACTAAGATTTTATCATTCTCTAAAAGTTCAAGTAACACATAAACATATTGTTGAAATAAAAAGTTAAGAATAAACTTAGCAAGAGGAAAAATATGTCATTTTATAAAAGTTTTCATTGAGTTTCTATGAATATTGGTTTAGGTGACATATGTTTAACTAGTGTTTTTCGTATGTTGCGGTTTGGTTCGGTTGATAAAACAAAAACCGCAAACTGAACCAAACCATGCGGTTGAGTAAGAAAGCGATCCGAATACATCCGAACCAAATGCGGTTTTTTTGCGATTTCGGTTTGGATCCGAATACATCCGAACCAAAATAGAAAATTTGACATTGACTAACCAAATACCACGGCAAAAAAAAAATTCTTTTATATATATCAATGATTACTTACACTAACCAAAATGATTTTTTATAAGAAGCTATTTGAAATAGCTTCGTATTTTAAAGATTTTTTAAAATCTTAGTGTTAAAAAAAGTTATAGCAAAATGATGAAATACTTAAAATGACATTTTAAGAGAAGCACCAATTTTTCATTTGAATTTTTCTTTAAAATTTCTCTGTTATAAAAATTATAGTAAAAAGATGATACACTATAAAAATCATTTTTATGGTCAAAGAGTATAAAAAAGGTAAAGGAAACAAAATGGCATTCATGCGACAAAAATGCTTGCTCAATTTGGAATTTTGTTACATTACTATAGTGTTTGCATAAGAGTGATGAAATCAAACACAGTTCGCAAAATTTAAAGAAAATTTTACGATCAACCTTCTCCTATAAATATTAGAGTATTATCTCAAAAATGGTGAAATGAATGTTGACATTCTTCTAAATTGTAGGATTGATATTCAATATCATAAAGATGAGTTTCATTCACTAACTTTACGTAAACCAAATTATTATGATGAGTGTGCCTTGGCTAACTTGTTATTGCTTATAGTGATCATTAACTTTCTTTAAAATAATTTAGCTTCTCTAAGGCTTTGTTTGGGAGTTGGGTTTTGGAGGGGAGGAGAGGGGAATGGAAGGCTTGTGGGGAGATAAACCCTTGTTTGGGAGTTTAAAAAAAACAAGGAAAGGTTTTTGAAGGGTTTTGAAGGGCTTATTTGGTCCAATTTTAGAGTTCCCTCATATTGGGGGTTTTGGGGGGTTAAACATACAAATTGACAATTTTAACCTTTTTAAAATTAATAACGAAATTTATACCCAAAATAAATGAATTATTAATAGGAAATATAATATGTATGTATATATATATATATATATATATATATATATATATATATATAGTGAAATTAATTTGTTATTATTTTTTCAATTTTTTAATAAAAATATAAAAAAAACTAGATATTTAACTAAGGGATGGGATCCAGAGGCTCTACGCAAAAAATAAGCTCCTATATATGTCGTTTAATGGAATGAATGTTGCCAAAAGCACCATAAAGACCCCCCATTTTTAAAAACTATTTTTCTTACGTATAATATAGTTGAAGTTAATTTAAGAACAAAATCAGTTTGAAAAGTTTTTACCAATCAACTGATTTCAATATGAGAGAGCTTATGAACCACTTTCTATATATCAGTGAAGAACACTAAGAAATTGATAGACAAAAGAAAAGCTAAAAGGACGCAACCTCTCACTATTATTACAATACCTGTTAATTCAACAAAAATATAGCAAAAAAAGATGGAAAAACCTATTAATTAGAACCTTCAAGTTTGAAACATGTTTGCTCCTTGTGAGTAATATGGAAAAAAAAAAACATTTGTGTACTTTCAGCTATTCTGATCCATTGTTATAACTCCAATCATATTTCTTAACCTAGACCAATATTAAAGATGAGTTAAGGAAAGAAGTACACATAGTTATGCAGTAGCAGTATAAGAAATAATTTGCCACGCTGGAAAATAAGATTAGGGCTAACTGAGGAATATTCTCAAATAAGTTTAGTTTTTAATATTTCCCAGAATATTAAAGATGAGTTAAGGAAAGAAGTACACAAATAACTCCCTCCATTTTTTTCTATGTTTTAGAACTTTAATTATATTCCAAAATATTTAATGTTTTAGTATATTTAATATTATTTTCTCAAGTTTACTCTTGTTGGAAAACTCATCATAAAACTATTAAAGGAGTTGTGACATTTGACTCATCACATGTAAATTAATTATAAATAATGACATTTTGGTCCAAATCATACAAATATTTATATGTTTTAATTACTCCTTAAGACTTGTGACAAAAATTAAAACATCAAAAGATAAAAAATAGAGGAAGTAAGGGATTAGCCAAGCTAACAAAAGTTAATAGTGGCCATGTAAATCTCTTGGCTTAGGATGTCTCTACAATGAACCCAGAATTGGAGTATTTGTTGGATCTTGGATGTACACTCACATAAGGAAACTGTTGCTAAATCAATATGGGCACTGGTCACAAGTCACAACAAAAGCATTGAAATGATTATTGAACTATGGTAGTGAGGTTTCACCTCAAACACCTTCATTTCTTAAGATTTTCTGACTCCCTAGGACTCTTGTTGAGAGTGGATTCTCATTCTTTTTTAGTTTACGTGTTTTCTTTGTTTTGGGATTCTAGTCCCATCTTTTTTCTTACAAAAATGGAAAATCGTGCAATGCAACAAACTAACAAAAGCCTGTGAAGAATATTCACTTTCAAGCAGTGCATCCAAATACAAGTGACATACAGATACATACCTAAAAAACTACTCCCTCTGTTCTTTTTAAAGAATTTTTTTTTTCCTATTTAACTGTCACTTTTAATGTCACTTTTAAAGTTCAATGTAATATTAAATGTTGTTTTACCAATATTACCCTTAATTATTTATTGCGGAGACAAAAATATATAAAATGAAGTTTGCTTCATTTTATCAAGGAATAGGAAATAACTCACTGACAAAAATGCTAGAGAAACTAAAGTAATTTCATCTCTTGGCATTATATATAATATAGTTAGAGTATTCTAATGCTGCCACAACCACAAAGATGAAGTTTCACAACCCAACAAAGTACAACCAGTTAGTCAGTAAGATAAATGTTAAGACTTCAACAACACTCAAATAAAGCTACAATAACACCCTTTTAACAGAAATTAACATTAGCATCAATATCTATACCCTACAGGCATTCCAAGCTTATCCAAACGACCAGAACCAGGATAGCCTTTGCTAGTGAAGCTTGCTTGCAATGCAGATGTTCTCTGTGCGGCCAATCTTGCCATGTCGTGTCCATTGAGTGAGTACCTATTTGACGAACCCGATTTCTCATATTGAGGCCTTTGTTTTGGTGCACTCAGAGATCTAACTTTGGCCTTTGATGACTCTGTATAAGCCATGTAACTTGGGTAATCAGAGTAGCCTCTAACGTAGCTTCTTGGGCCATCGCTTCTTGTAGGAGTAAAAGGACTTCTATTGTAGCCATCATCTTTTGAAGTTGCAGATGATAAAAGTTGAGGACTATTGTTTGCGGTACAAAACGAGTTCTCTTCAACTTCGTTAAGTTTTAGTGGGTTGTAATAAGATTGAACCTCACAAGATACACTTTGACCAAATTGATGAGATTTTGATTCCTTTGAAGGGGTCAAATTCTGACTATAATAATAATCAGTATCACTTGTGGAGTAAAAGAGGTTTCTGCGTTTTGCATTGATGTGTTGTTTTCCCGAGTCAATTTCGACAATCCTATCACTTTTTTCATCACTCCTGCTATATGTTCTTATCAGTGATCTTACTCTATTCCATGATTGTTCGTCTAACTGATTTTCTGATATGTTGCCGCCATTGGAGAGACACGATTTGGAACCATTTCTCTGCAATAATATATAATTGCATCCATAAGTAGGACAAATAATTTGAGAATGCACCAAACTCACACTTGTTTGATAAAAATTAAGAAATGGCATTGTAACAAGAAAATACCTTAAGTCCAGGTGAATGCTCAGATTTCATGCTCCTAGATCTAACAGGGCTTTCAGATTTTTCTGGTGTTGCTGGACCCTACATATGATCATTTGGAAAAACTATATGATCAAATCGAGAACATGATGTTGACAGCATAGGCTTTTTTATCAAGAAATTTAAATGATATTCAAGCATGAATGTGATAATATTAGTTAACAAGATTCAACCTTCACATTAGCAAACCAAATCAAAGGCAAAAATCCACAAATGTGCATTTACAAGATAAAAAATTGCTTCATATACTACATCAACAACTGTGCAGTTAAAAGCTACTTTGAAGAATCACCAAAAAGAGTGGAAGAGCAATTTATAACTACACTTACATGGAGATGGAGTATAGATGATTTTGCATTCAAATGTGAGGTTTGCAGGGTGCGTGCTGCATTAAATCGTGCCTGTGCCCGTAAAAGTGATTGCATTCTTTTGAGCCACTCTGCTGTTCGTTTCCTCTCAATGTGACCTCTCACCAGTGCCTGGAGTTTCACCAGCCCTTTTAATGCTCGTAGTGCCTTCCTTGCCTAACAATTTCAATATTTAAAAGTAAATGAGCAGTATCAGTATCTCAAATATAGTAAGGTTAAGTTCAAAGTAATTGCAGGAAATAAATTGAAGCGATGGTTATTAATCTGTAGCGCTCAGAGCTACACTACATTCTGTATAACAAAGCAAATAAAGATTGCAGATATTTGTATAACAGAATCTTGTATAAGAAACATCTTAGGGAATTATTTTTAAATTTTCAACTAGGTGTTTTAGTACAATATCAGAATGACAGCACAGTCAAAAGACTTAGTTGCAAAATTATTCCATATCTGCAAAATGAAAGTGCAGAAAAAAGCCAAGTGAAAATTACTAAGCGCCGAATGAAATAACTTCTATTAAGGCATTCATGAAATATGAAAGACACTCTTTGACTGCAAAAGAGAGCAGGGGGGTTGATTTTTTATACTGTTTTAGCAATTAAAATATTACATGATAATAATATATCATCTCATTCATCTTTAGTTTAAAAAATTTCATCTAAAAATCTTTTTAAAAAAATAGGAGAAACTACAAGTCTTTCCTTCAACAACTTCCCTGCCCAAGTATAAGCTAAGAAAACAAAAGTACAATACTAGTTGCCCCACAAAATCAAAACTTGAGCAAACATCAGAACACAATCACAAAAGAATAAGTCTACATCAAGGACAATAAAAGTGTCATAATGATAGTCAAGGCAGGCTCCACCAGAAATTGTAAATCAAAACACCCCTACACTACCCCATCTTTTTTATTAGTCTTTGGAAAATCATACAACAAAGTAAAGTAATAACAACAAGGCCACCCACCCTCCCTCATTCACCTACGCCAACATAAAAGTCTCTTCACACATACTACTAAATTTATATTCCCTGTAGATTCAGTGGCTGGTGTGGTGGTGGTCCATTGTCCCCACAACCAAAAGGCCAAAGTTGAATGTCATTATTTAACTACAAAAAGGACGGAGAATTTTTATGGGACATGGTAGTAGAAGAATAGAACCGTGGTGGCCTATCAAACATTCAATAACATCTACCATCGTTGACAAATAATGATACAAATTCCACATTCATTAATAAAACTAAAATATTTCTACATTATTTGACACCATAGAGGGATTTCATTCAACTTCAAGTTTTTTATTTTAACTATGAGTTCCGTAACATTTTACATGGAACGAATTAATGGCTAGCAGTAGCACCTAAGAGGCTAAGATAGATACTTTCATACTATCATTGATCCATTAAATTGTGACAAGGAAATACAATGATGACAATGCAAATAAAGGAAACATCATCAATGACACGTTTTGTACCAAAAACATTTTTCAGGGTAACCATAGCAATACGACATTAAAAAAAATAGCTCAGATACATAAAATAATAGAATTAGAAGTAATCAACTTCTACCAAACCAGTTTTTTTTTAAAAAAAAAAAATTAAAATCAACTAAAGGATTAATAATTTATTGGTGTGTAAACTTAGGGATTAGTCAAGATAAAAATAAGCATTCACACTAACACATACACACGTGTATAGAAAACAAAACTTAGAAATGAAGGAATGATGGGAATGAAAATGTTGGTTACGAACCAAAGTTCCACGAAAAGCGGCTTGGATCTTAACAGCAGCCCATTGTTCGCGTATCCTGACGATGCCATTACTGCTGTAATTAAATCTGACAACCTCGGCAGCATCTTTAGCATTTGCTATGGCAGCCTCCGCAGCCGCTGCCGTGGCAGCGGCAACAGCGATGGCCTGTCTGTTGTTTTGGATATGTTCTGTTGGAAACGAGACGTGGCTGCTATGTTGTTGTTCTTCTCTATATGATTTAACGAAACTCCATCTACGTTTCTCCTTAGGTGGTCTTTGATCAGAAGAAGAAGAACCATGTTCCGTTTTTTTGAGACCAAAAAGGCCTCGAAACCATCTTGATGCTTTTCCCATTGATATGTAGAAAGTGGAAACAAGAGTGATTATAGGATTATGAAGAGTGAGTGAGTGAGTGAGAAGGATGGGAAGGAAAGAGAGTGAGATGAGAGGATGGGGGGCTTTGTTTGGAGGAAAGAGTGTGAAGGCAAATCAACTTTATTAACACACTTTCCAATTATTTCTAGCTTTTAACTGCAATCATCAGATTGTATCTATAGTGTTTACTTTTGGACCGTCAGGCCAAATCAACTTTTACTAACTCATTTTCGGTATTTGGAACTTAAAAGTCTAGTCATCAGTTATTTAATGGCATTTTACCACATTAATTTTCGGTATTATTTTTTGTAAGTTCTAAAGCACAGTTTTTACCTTAAATAAATCTGTTTTTTTATCCCAATTATAGTTTTTATTAATGGTAAAAATCCAAACATAAATCTCTTTTGAGATAGTACTTCCTTAATTTAAATGGCTCGATGAGTCCTTTACTTTTCTTCTAGATAACAAGTATTTGCATTTGAATTTGATTCAATATTTAAATTTAGAGACCACTTGAGTCTCGCACTCTTGTTTTAGATAAAATGTATTTGTATTTAACCTTGGTTCAATATTGAACGATGTGTTTTATTTCAATTATTATTTACGATATTAAAGTATCATAAATTGTTTATAGATTTCTAATTTTTTATCAAAAGTTAAAGCAATTGCAACTATATGTTTAACATTTAACATTAGAATTTTTGCATTCGCTTTGGTTATGATTTTTTTATCAAAGTTTTAAAATATAATTGATATTAAATATGGTTGAGCATACCAATATGATTTGATACAAGTGATAAATATTTGAGTTTACTATATATTTGGTCTAGAGTTTGATCCTTAATCGATGCGTATTAGAAAATATATATTGGAATATGTCAACTCCTTATATGAATTTGAGTTATCTAAAGAGATAAATATTTGTAGTTGCGTGTGAAGGATAAATTGAATTAACAAACAATATACGTGAACTCTACTTTGGAGAAACAAATAAAAAAAAGTATCTTTAAATCAATCATTGTCTTCTTCGTTCTATCTTGAAAGTAATTTAGAAACAAATAAGGTAACAAACAATATACTTGAACTCTACTTTGGATAAACAAATAAAAAATAATGTATCCCAAATTTACGCAAAATGATTTAGAAGATTTACATACAACCACACAATTAATCTAACAGTAATTTACATCGTAAAATGTATTTTGAGAACTCGGTTGCAAACACTAACGCCCTTCAAACCATTTTGACAACCCAACTTAATCACACATTCACTCTAAACCTTCTAACCACAACTCTGCTAAAACAAGATACTAAAATTGTTGATTTAAAAGTAAGGGATCAAAATCCAAAAATTGTTAAAATAAGGAGACCAAAATTGCATTAAGCCAATTTTTTTGTAGTCTATCTCTTCTTATGCTTCTTTAGCCATGTTGTCTAATTTAAGTCAAGGAGTTTTTCATTGTTTAGTTTGGTTTTCTCTGTTCTTGTGTTGGACTAGGTCTTTTCAAAAGTGAAAAATATATATGATCTAAGTAGTTTGATATTCAAATAACACAACTATTCATAATACGTGTACAATGTTACCATTTTGGGTATTTTTTGTCAAACTCGGTTGAGGTTACTTGACTGATTTTAGGTTTATGCGACAAATCTACTTCAAATTATAATTAATAATTTTTTTTAAGAGGAAACAATTTTTTAACAATACAAAAACCTAAATTAAATTCAAATTTAAATTAATCAAACCATTTAAATTTCTTGATTTTTAGTTCTCAAACCTAGAAATATTGACGTGGGTTTGTAGGGCTGTAGGGTTCACAAACAAAGAAATTATTGACCAATTCAATTCAACCCCACGAAGCAAAACGATATGACCATTGACCCACCTACTCGTTTGTCTATCCCGTACAACATGATTATAATACTGAAATGGTAGATGAATGATTTTGTTCCATCACACAAACACAATGAAGGTCTCACTCTCACTCTCACTCTCACCAGCAGAATAAAAAAGGGAAACGGGAAGGAATAGACTTGCCTACATATGAACAAATGTAGCTAGTGTATCATAATCACACACATGAAAAACAAGCAGGGACATAGTTGAATTAATTAATTGTAAACAATTGATCTCACCGCTAAGGTGCTAACATAATAATAATCAAATAATTCGATCCCAGCAAAGGAACGAATCACAAGCGGAAGATGACGGATTGATACTCACATAATAGGGAGGGACCACTCCTTGCCTTACGGCTACTATTTCACACGCATATGCATTTATGCTTGTCTCATTCCTTTTCGATTTTTGACATATACACTCTAAATTCCTACTAATAAAAAATAAAAAATGTTAATGCTTGCTCTAAGATTATTACTGTTGCTCTTTTAAAATTGATTTTTATATTGCTTTCTCACAAATCCTAATCCGTCGCATAATTTTTTATATTTTTTTTATGACAAATGATAGTATGTTATTTACATTGAAACAAAACTCAGAAATTTATATCGTCAAGATCGGACGTGGATGGAGAAGATTTTGTCTTACTACTTTAATATATAGTAATAATATTTTGGGGTTTAAATGTGATTCTATAATGACAAGCAACATTGTAATCGTCTTAAAATATCATCCACGTTAATTGTTCGTTCATATTGCTATTATATTCCAATTTTATTATATATCCTATTCCAAGTTTCTTTTTTTTAAAAGATATCCTATTCCAAGTAAATTCGATCCTCCCATTCCAAGTATATGAAATTGGATCCCCCCTTTTTGTCCCGTCATCCCTCCTTTTCCTAATTCAATGATTGATTGACTCACCAAGGAAAAAACAAAACAAAGGAGATAGAAAAAACATGTGGGCTGAATGGTTGAGATTGATGCAACACCAACAACATGAGAGAAATGATAGAAGAGAATCCAAATCCCAAGTATATCACAACTTATTTTTATTTCTTTTATAACTATTCAAACTAATATCTTTCATAGCTACTTATGTTGTTCTTTATGTATAATATTTATAACAGTTTCAATGTAATTTTTATGCATGTTTTTTAGCTTCAACTATTATTCAGTACTACATTTCACATCATTGCAAAACGTCATACAAGTCACCGCGCGGCGCAGCCGCACGGCTAGTGCTATAGCACATGTTAACGACTAGTATGACATCAAAGTTAACATTTAAGATTGCAAACTAATGGAAATGACTAATAAGGAACCATAGTTAAACTACAAATAAGATAAAGAAACAAATATGTAATTTGGAAGAAAAAAAGTATAACATGTATTATTTTTATTTCCTTTCATAATTCACGGCGTTTATACATGTGTTTTAAAACTACATTAATACTATATCACAATTTTAATACTATATAAGAGACGGATATAGATTGTCTCCTGCCGCTGGATTGTCCAGCGCAATCTCGGACATTGATTTCAGTCCACCGCTAGCTGTCAACAACACATGATGGTGAATGGATGGTTCAGATCAACACATGACAAGAAAAGTGACGTGAATGGCAGGAGAGGATCCGGATCCATAAGAGACATTGGTTACCTTGTCGTAAGCTCTTATTTTTTTAAAGTTTTTTTCTTTTTATCATTTAGAGAATGATAAATACAACTTGGTGAAAGAGAAAGACAAAAAAAAGATAAGGGAAAGAAGAAAATCCAAGTTTCATTCCAAACATCTGATAAATTTAGAACGATAGAGAGTAGATTAGCATGACCTCTACTCAAAAATAACGCGCACAAATTAAAAAAAAAGTCATATTGTAGTAGCTTTATAGACCAATGGTTAGAGTGGTGCCATATCCTAGCATACTAGTACACTACTGCTAGATCACGTGACCCACAAAATGGGGCCATGGTTGATGTATGATGCCGACACATGACAGAACGAAGGTTGGTGTTCGTACAAAAGAAAGAAGAAGAAGCACGCACGCATCATTGTTTTAACCTTCTGATCAAATCTGCCACAGTATCTTTGCCTCCTATTGTCTTACGTTTCTCCTGCTTCAACTGCTGTTTTTTTATATTGCTTTGTTTCGTAGTAAATGAAATAAATTGTCAAAAAGAAAGTACCGTCGAGTGGTCCTTACTTATTATATTAGAGCCTTCTTGATGGAGATGTTTTCATCATTTAAGATTTGGTATTTAATAGGTATTTTTATTAGGGAAAAAAAATTCGAAGTTTTCTAAGACCTATGATCTCACTTAAAACTTCATTCTTAAGTAGATCTCACATTACTTTTTATAAAAATAATATGTTATTGTTGGAATGTAAATGATGAAGAGTTAATAACGTGACCCATTTAAACCTTTTGTCAAATGGTCTCTATTGAAGTGACTAAGTACTTATTAAATACTATTATTAAAAAATTATAAAAAAAAATGATATGTACGTATGAGACCCGTTTAAAAATTCTAAATTGTAAAACGAATATTTGGTGGATTGCAAGCCAACAATTATGGTCAAAATATGAATGGTCTTTCACTCCACTTTCTTTCTCGCTTTTCCCCAAATTCCTAAACTAGACTAGTGTCTCAGAGCATATGCAAAGAGGCTTCTCTTTATAACCTTTGTTTCGAAAGAAATGCTAAAGCCTTTGATACCGATTAAGGACTTTAAACAGTAAAGTTTTATAAAATTATGTAGTAAATGTATTGAAATTTAAAGTGTTTGACTTATTTAAAGAGTAACTTCTAAATTTATAATCCTTAAACAGTGTTCGGAACACTCGTTAAGAGGACTATGTTACAAATAACATCAAATAGTATCTCGTGGTGAGAAAACAAAAATTGTATTTACTAAAACAGATGAGTTTTATTAAACTCTCTAATATATTTTGAAAAAAATATTGATATGTTTTTTTACAAACAAATTTTAGTTTGTTAGTACATTTTTAGAGTGAAGGAGAAAATGTAAGAAGTCAAGGATAAAGTGTGGACCTCATTTTTAAACTTCTTCAATATCACAACCTTTTAACCATTAGGTTACATTTTGGAGGACTAAAAATATTAACCATATTAAGTTATGAGTTTGTCTAACATGTGCAATATTGCACATATTAAAACAACTAAAAATAGCAAATTTTTATTGAAAAAAACAATTATGTATTAAAAAGTTATACATTTAATACAAAATATACAAATTCCAATACAAAGTTCTATTTAAAACTTCTTAACATATGCAAATTTGTACATGATAAAAAAAACCATTAAGTTATTAATGGGTGATATATTTGTTTGAATAAAAAAACATATGATAAAAAAGATGATATACAATGATTAGTTAGATTCATTTAAATAAAATTTTTAGGCACGGTGTTTGAGAAATAAATTGTTTAGTAAATACTATTATTAAAAAACTATAAAATAGTGATAAATACGGTGTCTATTAATGGGTTGTGCAAACAAACCAACCACACATTACTCAATTTTGAGACCTAAATTTTACATTTTTGTTGCTTCATTTAGTAAAAATATTATTTTAAAATAATTTCTAAACTCACATTTTTTCTATCGGGGGTTTAATTTGTAAGATTAGAACAAACTTTCAAAGTGTATAAACAATCCTAGCTGTATACACGTGAGATCCTATCCAAAAATAGGATTTTCCATTGTAGTTGCTAAAACTAGAAATTGCCTTTATACATCATTCACCTATTTTTTTTTAAATGTTTTTTTCACTTAATTTATTCTATAATTTACTAAATAGGAAATAAAAATTTACCTTTTTTCTCCTTCTATTTTCACTTCTAACCAATAACTTTTCCCTTAAAACCACCTCACTATCCTTTACCTCATTACCCTTCTTTTCTTACACTTTTTACTTCAATCCAGACATACACGTAGACTTTCTTTTAGAGGGAGATTTTAGAAAGCTATATCTATATTTTACTGTATATTTGATATTTTCACAAAATAAAAAAATATAATACTTTAATCATATTTAATTTATTTTAAAAATAGTTTATACTATTCTCCATTTATTTAAAAAAGAAAAGAATGTTCTCTCCTCTCCTTCAAAACTCAATCGACAAACAAAGTCTTAGAAACACAAATAAGGAGAGTAGTAAAGGAAAATCAAGCAAAGCCATACTCAGAATCAAAACTACAGTAGAGATTTAAATTTTAAGAATCTCTTAATTACACCGACCACACTAGAATATTATCTTCTCCTTGTAAAAAAAAAACATTATTTTCTCCTTTGATGCATATAAATAACTTCAGATAATTCTCGTAAGGATATTTCAGTTGATAGATGCAAAAAAACATTTGATATGCATAAGTCTAAGCTTCAACTCAGAATTTCCCACTTCTCTGCATTTAAGGTGCAAGTTTAACCACTAAATAATTTTATAAAGAAACTTCGGCTCAGAAAAAAGACGCACGTGCTATCTATGTTTGAAAAAAAAATTGTGTAGACTTTTCAATGAGTAAGAGCATTTTGATTCTAAGGTTAAAGAACGCCAATTTTATCTCAAATATAGCTCCCTAATTTTAAACGTTATATATATTTGTCATGAAACCTTAATAAATACAATATTTGTCTTGAAACAGCAAGAAACTGTTCAAAACAATACACATGTCTATCTTATAAATAGATTATATTGATGAAGGGATAAGTTCACGACGTTTTTTTTAATTTAAATGACTAAATGTCCATTTTATAAATATGATTGAGTTACACGGCAATTATAATTTGGAAGAACAAAATGGTGCTTGACTCGCAACTAGAATGCTGGCCTACTTATTTGAGCATTTAACTGGGTCTGTGATACAATACAGGTATACAACCACGTAGTATGATCCTCTTACACGGTCTCATATGGCGGAACATGTCTTAATCTTAAGTGTAATAGTACATAATTGATTTTTTGTCACCTAGTTGGGGCATGTCCGACATGTGTAATACCAAAACATTATCGTGCTCTTATCTCACCACAGATCACACTGGTGTTGTGTAGAATAATGTTTTACCGTAAATGTTCTACTTCAAAGAAAAATCACACATTCTCTATTTTCACATTTAAGTTATCGTTTTGCTTTTAATTTATCTATTAGCACAAGAACGTCCTTATTGACCGTGGAAGCTCTCAGATGGCAATGCAGTGTGAAAGCAATAAACTAGTCTTAAGACGCAACGCAAGAGGGAGTTTTTAAGTTGTAGGGACGATTCTTTCATAAATTTTGAACGACGTTTTTTGGGTCAAAGATTCATTTCCCATCTAACTGAGATTGTTCAATAGACATACGGACTCAGAGACAGGATCCTAATATGAAATCCATTGTCCCTTCTACATCAAAAAAGAAATGAAATGCATTGTACATGCCAGCGTCAGTGAAGTCGGTGATGAGTGGGGACTGAGGTCCCACACCCTGATGAACCTCGGAATCAACACAATCAGGCATTCTTCCAAAATTAAAACAGACTCAAGAACAGTGAATCTAATGTAACATAACAACTTGATTTTGGCGGGAGCATCAAACGCAACAAAAAAAGTTGTACAACAGAATTCGAATCATCATAAAACAGTGGGTCAAGCAAATTCAAACTCAAACGCAAACCCATTGCTAGATTTTTTGGGTAGACCGAGCATGTACTTAGAACAACGGCGCGTTTTGCCGGTATGAAGCCACAACAGCGTCAAAGCTTTACTTTTGTAGCTTCTCTATTTTTACAGTGAAAATGCCTCAAGACACGAAAAACAGTTTGCAAATGCAGTTCCAAACACATGCTAACCCGTCGCATGCTACAAACTCTGAAGATGGTCAACCCATTAATTTTGATTTGCAGGCGAAGCCTAAAGCAAATTTTAATATATGAGACATTTTTTAGTCTACATATGATGTCTTTTTGTTTATGAAATCTAATGAAATATTGCTTTTTTGTTGGGAGGCCTAAAACGAGGGTTTTAGTCACCTTACCCTTGGGCCGGCCTTGATTCTGAAGCCATGACTGTAAACGTGACCATGAAAAGCTACATACCAGTCATGAGGTTGAGATCCTCTCCATTTCAACACGTTATCGTTTCATTTACCTGGTTTAATTTGATAAACTGCTGGTGTGTGTTTTTTGAATTTGCAAAGAAGAGTTTACAAATTCAAAGAGTCCACCTAAAACAACCTGGTAGCAATACAAAAAAAAAAAAAAAAAAACAGATCTACCACCCGACCCATACAAATATTATCATAATATAAAATAAATAAAAAAAAAACAACTCAATACCATGATTTTCTCACTCCAGCAAGCTAGATGATATACATCATATTCATAAGCTGCTGGTGTTGGTGGTAAGGTATGCTCAGGATATTCTGAGCAGCAAGTGCAGACAATTGGAACATATAAAATAAATAAACACTTGCTGTACTAGGATGTGAAGAACGAAGCTACCAAAAATTTCTTAAATGACAGATTATGAGTTCTAACGTCTAATTGCCTTAAGAAATTAATCACTAATTCACTATTGTTTATCCTTATAACAACTTATACTTTTTTACTGGCAATCAGCAAATTAATCACTATTGTCTATCCTCATAACAAGTTATACTTTTTTACTGGCAATCAGCATTCTGCCTGTGGAGCCTTGCGTTCAAATACTAAACATTTGTATCCAAGGAAACACACATCATAGATAAAAGGAATTTAAGGACAGCCCAGCATTCCTATCGTGGAATTAATATATTTTATCTGTTTTGGACCAAAATCAAGATCAAGTGAACTCCGGGACACCAAAGAAACTTTGGATGCATTGAAATCATACTCCAAAAAAAGCTCTCAAGATTTGACATTTTGAAGGTTTGCAGTAGATAGCTTCGTAATCATTCTATCATGATTAAGCATGGCGCTAACACTTTCAACCACCAGAATGATCTGCCCACACGAGAAGAAACTTAAGTTTACAGAATGACAATGTACTGAATCATTTAAATTGAACAACTTGTCAGCTCCAAACCAAATGATTCAAATTCTTAAGATAAGCATTTTACAAAAGCAATGAAATTTTCCACTAGAGAAATTAATTGAGATGCTTGATTTCTAACGTGTCAAACTAGGAGCTTGTTAATTAATTGAATATAATAAGGTTCACGGGGTCCCGTGGCATAGCTATGTCAGCAATAAACTGATGACGTTACAGGGAGGGTTTGATTCCTACGAATATTTTCCAACCCTTTTCCTTGCACCTTCCTTCCCCCACTCATGGCCCCACTAGAGGTGCCTCCCTCAATCGTGCCCAGATAGGAGGAACCTCAGTATTCGCCCAAACCAAAAGGTTCATGAACTTACTTCACTCTTCAGCTCTCAATATAGCAAATATACAAGGTAAGGTAAATAATTTAATCTAGGTTCACACTTGCTTAGTATTATTGTTGAAATTTGGGGCCTAACTCATCCTTACAAAACCAACTTGTAAGGTGAGGAGTGCCTCCTCTTTATAAACTCTTATCAAGCGTCCTATCTAACGGATGTGGGACTAAATCCACCCCCTCAAAGACAAGCCAACACAAAGCAACTAGGGGCAGATCGCAATTAAGGTGGGATTACCAACACACCCCCTCACGCTCGAGGCGGGATTTCCAACACGCCCCCTCACGCTCAGACCCAATGGGCATGAAGCGTGGCAATGCGGAATCCCAACAGTAGATCTTGGATAGGCTATGATACCATGTTGCTTAGTATTAATGTTGAAATTTGGGGCCTAACTCATCCTTACAAAACCGACTTGTAAGGTGAAGAGTGACTCCTCTTTATAAACTCTTATCAAGCGTCATATCTAACCGATGTGGGACTAAATCCACCCCCCTCAAAGACAAGCCAACACAAGGCAACTAGGGGCATATCGCAATTAAGGTAGGATTACCAACACACCCCCTCACGCTCAGGGCGGGATTTCCAACAACTATCTTAAAACTTGTATGATTCAGTTTATAAGCTACTCTTATCCGGATAAAATAAGTGAAGTGTGAGGTAGATTTAGTGACCAGGGCCTTCAATTTGAAAAGAGCAGGGGAGAAAAAAGAGACACCAACAATATTAACAAGAGGATCTAATATCAATGAGAAGAGATAAAGCACCTGCAAGCAAGCATAACCAATTGCAGTAGCAAAGTAGAAGTTTGCATTCCCAGTACCCTGCCAATTTCATTACAAGTTCAGGAAATGAGGATAGCAAAATAATTAATCTATTTGAAAATTTAGAACAGCCCAAAACTCCATACCCTCCATATCCATAGGTTGTGCATCACAGGGCTAAGAAGTGAAACTCCAACATAACCAGAAAACAGGAAGAATGAAAACTGCATATCTGAAATTGAGAAAGTTGATTATTCAATAAAAGATTAATTATACTCAACATAAAAGAACAGTGAGAAAGCGAATTTACCTTTGAGTTCATAAGAAAGATTAATTATACTCAACATAAAAGAACAGTGAGAAAGCGAATTTACCTTTGAGTTCATAAGCAAATAACCCCAGTAAACCCAAGTACAGAGCAGAATCACCGACCTAGTTAAAACGGAATACAAATATAACATGGATCAATAAGATTGCATCAGGATGCAAATTCACAACATGCCTGGTTACTAATAAGTTATAGACAGATAGAGTATAGTTGACAAATTTCAGCAATATTCAATCTTCTTTCCAAATTGTAGATCCACATTTTCAACCAAGTTCTAATTCTGTATGAGCATGTGCAAAGTGTGTAGATGTCATTATTTGTGCACTTTTTGGGACAAATAATCTTTACAATATCAAGGTTTGAATATTTAAAATGATAATAGCATCTTTCATTCTAAATTAGAAGAATATATTCAGCAACACCCACTGAAATCTTCATGCATAAATTTAAAGAGCTAATTCCAATCAAGGTAAGAGTAGAAATTACAGGAGAAATAAACTTACAGAAGGATAAGACTTCAACATGGAGGAAAGCACAATGTATACAAAAGCTAGAAAGCATGGCCGGTGATTAAGACGTAAGGCTAATGGCACTATCATCAATAAAATATTCCCATGGAATACTATAAGGAAGAAACTTCTGAAGAAGTCAAAAACTTCTGCGAAGAAGTACCTGTATGCAAAAATCACGAGACATAAATAAGTGTAAAAGTTTTTAGGATTAATTAAAACAGTCCAGTCTAAGTAGTACTAGTTCCTGCAGAACATACCAAAAAACTCCAATGTTCGGAGACAGATCTTGTATCGTAAGAATGAAGCCATAGGTTCTGCATAAACAAGCTGGGTTTATTAACAAGATGTTGAAAAACTAGCAATTCTCGAAAAGAAATAATTTTGAGAGAATTGACAGTCTTCATTAATAACATTTAAATAGAAAATAATAGGAAAAAAGAACATTTCAAAATAAGAATCAATGTTTTTCAACAGAGTATAATACAAAAAGTCATCAAACAAAATTCAGCCAGAATCACAAGTTACTTCTTTAAAATTAACATTGAAAAACATGCATAAATACTTTGGGACTTGGGTGATAGAAGAAAAACTCACACATAGTATAAACTATATAAATCATATACACGTGAGTAATATGGGAAATGAATGATTTGATTTCCAAAACTACATTTAATTTTTTACTTCACAATAGTTTTCAACTTTCAAGCAATGCATGAACTAGCATTGCAGGCAATGTATTTACAAAAACTTCTAGGTGGCTCCATACATATGTACAGTAGTTACAATGTCAATAACTCGGTACTTAATTAATAAAAAAAATAAAAAATCAGTACTACTGCAATTACTTTGGAGTGACTTTAATGGTATACAATTTTCTTCACATGATATTCCACACACTCTTGTTTAGTTATTGAAAAAGCTCCACCAGAAGCAATGTAGTTTGCTGAAGGAAAGCCATTGGAATTGCTAGAAGGTTACAGATTCAAGTTGTGAAATTAGCCTCTAGCAAATGCAAGCCAAGGATGGATGCCTATAATAGACCCATTATGAGTTTGACCCTTTCTTCAACCCCATCATCACAGGAACTTTATAGCATCTAGTTGCATTATAAGCAATGATCTTAATGGTCTACAAAGCATTAAATTCTAGCAGCTACTATAATAACAAGCCTTCATACTGACCAATAAGAAGTATACAGACTCATTACACAAACAAATATCCAGATACGTTTTGTCACTTGCAAAACAAGCCTTCATACTGACCAAAGGATGGATGCCTATAATAGACCCATTATGAATTTGACCCTTTCTTCAACCCCATCATCACAGGAACTTTATAGCATCTAGTTGCATTATAAGCAATGATCTTAATGGTCTACAAAGCATTAAATTCTAGCAGCTAATATAATAACAAGCCTTCATACTGACCAATAAGAAGTACACGGACACATTACACAAACAAATATCCAGATACGTTTTGTCACTTGCAAAATTGTCATCAGAAAAGAATAATGGTCATAGGATTTAAATAAAACCTTTTGAACAACTCCTGTAGACCACCGTGCTGTTGGACATAGATGCCACAAAGGACTAAAACGTAGGATGACCACAGCAAAGCCCAGAATAAAAAAAGCACAACTGGCCTCCATGAGAATACATTCCCTTTCTCGTTTACCAATTCATCTTCTAAACAACTCCTATCGCCTGAGGTGGAATCGTCAACTTCAAGATTTGTCCTTTGCCGGAATAATTTCCTAGGAGGAGCATCAGGACCATAACCAAATAACAATACTACCTGTAACATAAGATAATAGATGTATCTAAAGATTCCTTCAAAAAAAAAAAGATGTATCTAAAGATAAAAAAAATGATAAACTAGGATTATATTGCATATGCTATTAAATGGGTTTGAGCAACAACATACCGGGATAATAAGGATTGCTGGGTACAGGGACAAATGAGTAGCCATGACCCATCCAAAAGCAGCCAGCGGAGCTAGTCCTGTTGCACATCAGTACAGTTTTAACATTAAATGAAGTATTAGATGAAGATCGAAAGCCAGATAACACAACACAGACATTATGTTCTATTCATGCATTTCAATCTTTTATGATTTACCCAACCCCAAAAAATTTAATTTCTTTATGAGTTAATGAGTTCTTACAAGCATTCTGAAAATCTGATCTGCTTGTTGACTATTAGCAATTAGCAACAATTTTACTCGAGTGGATATCAGCTTGATGAATACTAGTCAATTCAATAGTAATGATTACAAAATTAAATAATGCCCGTGAAGCAGATGAATAAATTTGAGAAAATCAAGTTAATAAGATGGAACAGAGATGTAAGGTTTCAGTATGTCAGATAAACCAGTGGAGTTCTCCTAAAACTTAGTCAACTAACTTAACGGAAAATGGGGTACTGGACATCAAATTTGAATCCGATAGAATGCTTTTGTATCAAATATACACAAGAAACAATGGACTGATAATAAAACAACAAAAACAGTTTTGTTAATTGGATTTGCCTTGTGTACTTTGTCTCAGTACATTTCTCACGTACATGGGTTCAAAACGCATTAGTAGACTCTAGTCCTGTAGTATTGGTTTTATCTCAAAAAAATAATCACATTTGTTTCTATCCAAAAGCAACCTAAGATCATAAATATTACCAGGTAATTAAAAATAATAGACACAATAACCAATAGAAAATTTTGTTTATTAAACTCTAGTTGTACAAAAGAATTCCTTCAACTAAAAACGAGATTCCTACCATTAATTCTTGCAATCTCATTAGAACATCCCCAGGGAACAAAAGACTAACTTCTATTTTCAGAACTCACGTGCATTGTACAATATTACTTTTTTTTTTCAATATAAGGGGGCATGACACTTACTAGAAAACAAGCAATAAATACCAATACGACTTCAAGAAGCAGGTCATTACTAGTCAGTCGAATAAATGAAATATCTTAAACTAAACTAAAAAGCATAGAATGTTAGCTGCTTACGCGCGCATGCTCCATAAAGGGTCAAGACAACCATCAAGTTCTCGATTGCAGAAGTGGACAAACCAACACATGCAACAATTGTAAAAGGATTCCACAGGTATACAAGAGCAGCGAAGTCCCCTGAAGGAAGGACATCTGAAAACAACGAAGATATTATCAAAAAGGATGTTCACGAATTTGAATAGAGCTTGCAATAGATCCATAGCCTGACAAGGAACTTTAAACATTAAATTATATGATTATAATCATAGCTTACTCATAATCTGATTCTTAAAACCTAGATAACGACCAATTAGATGTTTCTTATATATATATATATATATATATATATATATATATTGTGTGAGAATTACAACTCAATTTCTAAGATTTTAGAGAAAAGGATAATTTTTCCCCTTTTTGATACATATGCTTAATTCTTGCTTAATCCTTGATTCCAGTATGTTTTATAGATTAAAATGAGTCTCTGACATGTTTCAAAGATCACTGGGCAGTTGGGTACTAAGATTTTTGAAGTTAAAACACGATTTCTGAACTCTGAGTTCTGTTACGATCTCAGAACCTCAGACTCTGGACCTTCAGACTCAGAACCTCAGGCTCTGATACCAATTGTAACACCCATACTAATTTTATCTAGAATATTAACATGCGTATTAAATTGATACTGGATACATAAAATTTTTCAATAATAATAATAAATCTCTATACATATGTGTCATTATTATTATTATTGAAAATTTTTATGTATCCAGTATCAGTTTAATACGCATGCTAATATTCTTGATAAAATTAGTATGGGTGTTACAATTATATATATATATATATATATATATATATATATATATATATATATATATATATATATATAAGAACCTTAATACATATTTCACATTTATCACTTAAACACAATAAACAAAAACAAGAGAAGCACACCCAACCGTAACATCTGAAATTTGAAAGAAAGAATCAAACTTGTAGTTTATGCTAACAACCTGAATCCTCTGATAAGTGATGAAGGTCAATGGATTGTAAACTTGAACTGTATGCCGCCTGAAGTTTTTTACCAGCAGCACAAATGAGCATTGCAGTGACAACATCTGCTATCACAAAAACCAAACTATATCCAGAAATGAGTTGATATTTGTTGCTTAATCAAGTACACTAAACACATCAAGAGAATAACAAGGGCAAAATAACTAAATACACAAGTTATGTCAGAAAAAAGAATAAAGACCAAGATCAGCATCAATGCCAATCAGGAAGATCGATCACATGGAAAGGTCATTTAGCAACAGAGTACACAACAACCAATCCTTGATCCACTAAGTGGAGTCGGCTACATGAATCAAATGAAGACATAATGTTCTATCATATCTCTTTCAGCTCATTAGTCTCTAGAACTTTCTCAATAGTTTCTTTACAGTTTTTCTAGGTTTTCCTCTGCCCCTAGTGATTTGACTACTCTGTATGTATCTGATCTACTCTCCTTGCTACAGAATCTACAAGTCTTCTCTCTACATGGCCAAATCACCAAAATCGAGTTTCCACCATCTTTTTTATGATAGGTCCCCAACTCTTTCTCTAATGTTGTCATTTCTAATACTATCTTGTCTAGTCTTCCCACACATTTAGCAGCGGAGTATGCATAGATTAAAAATGTAAGTGAGTATTTGCAAATCATTCATTTACAACGATATATATATATATATATATATATATATATATATATATATATATATATATATATATATATATATAATTAACAAGCAACAAAGATCATAACAATTACAGTTCATAAGATTATGAAGTAAAAAACTTTGACGGATACTAACTACAATTAAAAGGCAAAGACAGTTAGTTACCTGCATAAAAGATGATCAGGTTGTCCTTCAATTCTGCATCACCAAAAAAGTTTTTCAATGTCATTACACTTCATTACACCATACAAAAATCATTCTAAATTTTAATTGCATCTCGAAGTAAAAAAAAAAAAAAACTAATAGAATTTATACCTTTTAACTGTGAGTGGACCGAGAAGTGTCAACAACAAAGGAGAACCATGGTACATTGAGCCTGCGTAGGGTGACATTGACGATTGCTTCAACCAGTAACCCTCGGCCACTGCGGAAAAAAAAAACAATTGAATTGAAGCGAAGAAAAAGAGCGTGTAGTAGAAGTTAAGAAGATGAGAAAGAAAAGCGTGATTACGGCGACGAATGCTAGTGAGAGGGGTGGAGACTTCAGGCCGAGAAGAGAGGTTGAGGTTTTTGGGGAAGTAGATGAGAATTAGTCGAAGAATCACGGAACCGATTACCCAACTCCAGAAACATTGTATCTTCTTGTGATTCTTCTTTTCTTCATCGGCGTTTCAGTTTTCGTTGACATTCTGAACACTTCTCAGATCGGAACTTCCAGACTAAGCAAACCCCTTCGCCGGCGCTACTGTGTATTTCTGACGAGGAAGACGAGACTGGATTACCCCTCGCGAAACGACTTCAATTGCCGTCGTTTTGTTTATTTATTTAGGTTCTGTTTGGCGATGCCAAATTTGGAGGATTATAGCGTATACACCACTACGACAACAAAAGACTTTTTTTTTTTTTTTTTTAGCAAAATTACTACAAATTCTTTTATCTATTTATAGGTTTTTCTAGTTACCTTTTAAGAATGGTGGGTATTTACCCACAAACCAATGAAAATGAGCAATTTATTGGTGGGGCAAGATAGTCATGGATACCAGTAAAAATGTTTTGATGTGGCTAATCAGTTTATTGGTTGAGGTACACTACCCACCATTCTTTCCATGGGTACCATATTAGTCACCTTATTTGTAACACTTAGGTCCTTTATTTATTTATTTTTCTATTTAAGTCCTTTATTTTTTTAAATGTTAGCCTGTTAATCCTTTTTTTTTTATTAGAAAAATATTGAGGTGGCTCTTGCCATGTCATATTTATTATAATAATTTATTTTTAATAAAAAACTTGAAACCACCCCAACAAAAAATAAACCCACTTTCATCATCCTCTTCATGTTTTTCATCCAAACCATTAAAATTCAAATCTAAAACCCAAAATCTCCAAATTGTAATAACTCATATCAAGACCCAATAAAAACTAACTCCTTTATTCATCTTCTTCCCTCTTGATATTCATCTTCAACCTAGAAATTGAAGAAAACATATTAAACCCAAAACCCGTAACATACTCGTAGAGGACATAACCAAAACCAAACTGGATACAATCTCTTAATTAAACCCAAAACTCATATTCATCTTCATTTTTTTTATCACCAAAGTCATATGCATTAGAACATAATATAAAGAATCTAATTAAATTCCTTAATACAATGAAAAAGTCGTAAAAGTAAATTCAGATCTTGCCCCACTTCCTCTTTGCCATCTCTTTCCCAAGCGCATAGCAGCCTCAATTGTACACTTCACACTATCATGCACAGCTTTGGGATTACAATTTGAAGATTTAGGATTTGAATTTTATTGTTTTGATGAAAAAGATGATGATGAAAAATGAAGATGGTTTATTTTTTCTGGGTTTCAATTTTTTTTCATTAAAAATTTTATTAAAAAAAATTATTAACAGTAATTTGACATGGCAGACCACCTCAACATTTTTTCTAATAAAAAATGAATAAAAGGACTAACTTGTTAAAGTTTAAAAAAATAAAGGACCTAAACGGGAAAAAATATAGATAAAGGATATAAGTGTTACAAATAAATAAGATAAATGACCTTTGGAGTAATTTTGCCCTTTTTTTTTTACAGAACACAGCAAAAGACTTGAGCCTGTTTGGTAAAAAAAAATATTATGCTATTACTTTTTCCACCCTATGCGTTTCTCACGCGTCATATTTTTTCTCTAAAATACCTTTCGAATTTTAAAATCCGAACACATCCAAATTAAGTTTGGATTTTATAATATGAAATATGCTTATGTATAATCAACAATAAGAATCTCTCATATTTCAGCAGTTTTGAATTTGCTTTTAAAAACAACCAAAAAACAAAGTAAAAATATGATAAAAACATATCAAATAAAATCATAAAAATATAAAAATACCATCAAAAAATTCTAAAAATCAAATAAAACTAATGCAAATTTTTTCGGATTTTTCTGAGAATATGAAAAATTAAAAAAAAATTAAAAATGGGTCTAAACGATGGAATTTTGAATTTTGAGGGAGGAGTCTCGTAAGAAGTCTCTACTAAGAGAGTCTTGATCCTTGTTTTTTTTTTATTTTCTGGGGAAGTTTCAGAACAATCTGATCGAGTAGCCCGAACACCGGATTTTTTACTAAGAACAGCTAACAATGACCTAAAACAAAAGGATGAGAGTTAAGAAGATTAATATTGTATTTAAATTGGTTGTCCATGTTATAAACAGACTCAGAATTTGTGCTGATACAGTTTTTCCCCTGAAAAGGGGTGTTTTTGGGGTTTTTTTATTATATAATCCGAAAAAAACAAGAAACGCGCCCTATTTTTTGAGGTTTTCAGATTATAAAATCCGAACTATCTCAGCACAAAAACAGAAACTTTGTTTTTTGGCTGAGACATACATATGGTAAGAATTTGATATAAACATGCATTCGTGGTCGTATAAAATAAATACTTTAATAGAAACGATAAGAAACAACACAATTTTCAAACATTAAATTTAAAACATAAACCAAATGTTCAAACATAAAAATGTAGAAATGTGGAAGTTACTGTCTTTGTTTTATACACATAAAGGTTTCGGATTTTAGAATCCAAACTAGTTTCGGATTCTAAAATCCGAAGGGCATTTTTGGAAGAAAAAAATAGGGCGCGCGAGAACCTCATAGGGTGGAAAAAGTAATAGCCAAAATACTAATAAATGATAAGTTAGTTTGTAAAAATAAAACTTATAGTTGATAGCGAATAAACTAGTTATTAAATATGTAGTGTTTAACAAAATTAACAGTTGAACTAATTTATAAATATGAACCGACATAAAAATGAAATATTTATTTTTTTATCAATGAAGATTGCAAATGTTATATTGTGTAAGAAAGTGACGGTCATCAAACATGTATTTTTTAGTCAAATGAGTTTAGAAGACATGAGTTATAAGTTATAAGCTCAAAAATATCTCTTGCCAAGTTGACCCTTGGAAATAATTTTTTTACCACGAGCTTATAACTTATTTTTATTATCTTATAATTTAAAGCTTAATAGCTTATCATTTTTCTCTCAATTTTGCCAATGTAATATTACTTGAAAAAATTAAATATTAATTAAACATGTATTTTTTATACCATTACATACTTGTAAGTTAGTCCAATTGTTAATTTTATTAAACACAATAATTTATTTGTTATAAGTTCATCCGTTTTCTGCTAAAAAAAAGTTCATCCGTTTTACATTACCTTATCAACTTTCCGTTATTTTTTTTTCAAACACAGCCTTATTTACTCTTGAATGGTTTCTCGATTGCAAAAAATTTAGCTTGGTCAACTCAAGGTTATAGCCTTGTTTACTTTTGAATGGTCTCTCCATTGCAAAAAATTTAGGTTGGTCAACTCAAGGATTTTTTTTATTTAAGGAAACCCAAGACTTGGTTTAGTGACTTTCAATTCACTAGCAATATTTATTTGGTCACAAACCTAAATTAAAAATAAAAATACGGACGCGCATACATCAAATACATATTATTTGATTGTTTAAAAACTATATATAATTCAATTAATTATTATCCCACCTACATGTGCCTAAATCCATTTTATTTAGGCTTCTGAGCAACGAGTATTTCTCTAAATTCAAATGTTTTGAATTCAAGCAAGCTTATGTAAATATTTTGTAAATTTTGTAAATACTTTGAATCCAAAATTATTTATTTTCTTAACCTAAAGCATTTCCCTACCCTACACACATCAATATATACCCTTCTTTAACACATCAACCTCACAACAACAATCTCTTAAGAGCACAAATCACATTCTCATAATATTGGTGAACATTTAAAGGCTCATCCATCGACTGGATAACATGGAGCGAGACATGAATAATACATAGTACTCTTGAAACCCAAAGTTTATGAAGGATAGACTCTTTATTCCAATTAATGATAGCATCTTCTTCGGGCGAATTATTCGCAATGGATTTGGTAATATAGTTAATTATTTATATTCCAAATCAAGCTTCATTAATGTGTTAACATTGTAACTAATGACTTTGAACCACGCATCCGCCTCACGCGTAATCTCTCCCTCAATTATTACAGTAAGTTTATTTATCGTTAACTAAATTCTATTTCTATAAAAAGAACTTGCTTAGAACATATTTTAAGTAACATTTTACAGTTGCATTTATACTTTAGCTCCTTATAACTTTTTAAGTAACACTTCTCTCTATGTCTTACTCCACATTAACCTTTTTATACAAGCAAGAAAATTACATATTTATTGAGAAAATATAGAGTAAAATACTAAACTTGGCCTTCTTTGTAATTTTCCTAAAAATAAATAAAATCTATTTAATAAACCGATAAAAACACACTAAAGTTAATCATAATAGTTAATAACTTCCTATATTGCCGTTAAACTTAATTATAAAGGCTCTACTAGTCCAAAGGTAAGAAGAAAAAAAATAGTGGAAGTGTAAAGTTGGTTGTTTGGAAGTATCTAAGCATGCTTGTTCAACAAGGATAGTTGGCGTATATGATTAGAATTGTAGTGAGATTTTTTCACCGTATGATTAACCTGATTAACCTAAAGTAAAGGGATCACTTTTGAACATAAAAAAAAACCTTATACAAGAATCATGTACTATTAACCCTCAAAAACAACAGAAACTAGTATCATTCTTCTAAACTCCACGGCGTACGGACCCACTTGAACGTGATTTGATATTTTTCAGTTCGGTTTTATATATACCCAAAACAAAACCAAAACAAACGAAATCCTCTTTGTTTCATCATCAAAACAAAGCAAAAATTCGATTGCGATTTCGATTTCCATGGCGACACCTAATCAAGAGACGATTGACACATTCATCAGCATCACCGGTGTATCTGAACCAATTGCACTGCAAAAGCTCCAGGTACCTTTTCCTTTTTCACTTTTCTAATCACAAAATTATTATTACTCTTTAGGTTTTAATTATATTGATGTAAAAAAGCGATTGAATTTTCAATTATGGTTTATCTCATCAATAGGGTTTTTGTGCACTGCTTAATTTCAGTTATTTTTATTTAATAAAAATTGTATTTTTTTTCTGTGGAATTATATTTGTGGACTGATCAATGAGGCTCGATTTGTATATAATTTTTCTATTATTTTTTAAGTAAAATTGTATACTTAGTTAGATTAAATTTATTAAAATGTGTTGGTTAGATTGTCTAGTACTTGTTGGTGTCACTATAATCAGTTCTATGATGTTGGATGAATCTGAGAGAATGAGCTTAAAATTCTATGATCCCTTGCTGTCAATTTGGGATCTTGTTGACTAAAACTAGAGGAGAAAAAATTCCTAGATTTAATTTTGCTTTGTTATTGCTGATTTGTGAATTTTGCCTTGTTTTTAAATTATCTTATTTCACCATTACAATTTTCTTCTTGTTTTTGCAATATGTCTTTGGGTAAAAAAATCGGGGACATACGAAGTGAAGTAGCTTCAGCCTTTAAGGCAATTAATTTAACTGTTTTATGTGCATTGGTTCGTACTATTGCTAGAAATTTGTATTGGAATAAATCAGAATTCTTGTTAACTGATAAGCTTTTAAAGATTTGGCATACCGCATGATCAAACATATGTGGGTCTCTTCCATCTAATAAATTTATCTCGGATGATTTAGTTTCTTATATCATTGATCAGATATTTACATGTGAGCTTGCGATCTCACTTTTGCTGCTTGTGATTGAAGTTATAGACAAATAATCGGTCACTCTTATGCTAGTTAGCTTCTATGGCTACTCTACACTGATATTGTTTATTATCTTATAAGACTAGTGCATAGAGGTTGCTTATAAATACTATATCTCCTCTTCATTTGTGAACATTTTTTTTCATGGCAGGAGCATGGTGGTAGTCTTAATGAAGCTGTTAATGCATATTTTAGCGAAGGAGACAGAAGTTTGATGACCAGGTACATCTGTTTTCATGCATTAGTAAGCAAGTAATCATTTAGAAATGTACCTTGTCACTGTGGTGTTACATTGTATTATTAATATTTTCAATCTACCTATTCATCTTTATTTTTCTGATATTGATGGCCGGCCTCTCATGACAGCTCTGCCGCAGTTCCCCAAGGAGATTTCATGGATATAGATGATCAACGTGATGATGAAATTCTTAGACCTCCATCTCTTTTATCTTTTGCAAGAAATCTCGATCCATTTTCTCATCTTGATCCTACAATTGGGAGAAGTATACTTGATACTCATCTCGGTACAACAAACCAGATGCCGTTTGTCACCCATCCAAGAGAGGTAAGGCAGATTCCGATAGAGGTTAAGGATGGTAGTCAATCCACTCCTCATGTTCCTATAGTTGAAGATGTTACTGGAACTGTTCATGCCCAAGGTCCAGATATACATGGGAGTGTCATAGTACTTGATGATGATGATGATGACAATACACCACCTGCTCAGACTCATTCTTCACCTGACAGTAGTGTGAGACCTAGTGCTCCCACATTGGAGAATTTACCAGATAGCGGCAATGACATAGAAGAAGAAATGATTCGTGCAGCCATTGAGGCATCCAAACGGGAGGCTGAGGAAAATTACAGCAATCATGAACTTGGGAGACAAACTGTATGCATATTTCTTAATTGGTTTTTCCGGGCTCCTCTAATCTTATATCTTCTATTAATTTGTATTTCCCACATGGTGCAGGACTTAAGTGAATCTGGGCCTAACCCAAGGCAATCACTTTTAGAGGATCCTGAGCTTGCTCATGCAGTTTCATTGTCCTTGAAGGTACACCTTTAATTTGTCTTCTCTTGTTTCTTCAGTCACTATTTTGAGAAATTTTACCAGTGGTTTATAACCAGAACAGCCCAGTGCTGTAACTTTGACTTTTCTTTTATATTGGAAATTTGGAGCCTGAATTGTTTCTGACATGAAATAAATCCAGACAGCAGAGCAAGAAAAAGCACGGCGTGTACACGAAGGTGATGTTGGAGCACCTACAGCAGGGCCATCTAAGGCACCAGGAGTTGAATTGGGGGAAGTATCTTCAAATGGAAGGTAAATTATTTTTTGTCCTGCTTGTTGTGCACCTGTGGCTGCTGCAATGAACTCAGCAATAGCATTTTCCTTTAAGACATTTATCTTTTGATATGACATGGTACTGTGGTAGTAATCATGGTCATTGTAGATTGCAGGCAGGAGAAGATGAAGATGAAGATGAAGAAGATGAAGATGTAGAGGAGATACCTTTGGTTAGGAACAGGTCTACTAGACATGTGTCACTTAGCTCCACAGGGTCGGGCAAAGATGCTGAATTAATCGAGTCTAGCACACTGGCAAGCACAACAGTTCCGGAAAGCAACAGTCCTCCGCATAATGACATTTCCTTCCAATCTGATGAAGTATAGTCCTTCACTTTATGAATTTTCGAAACGGGATAAAACTCTATTTACTGGTCATGTCATCTCAACTTGTACTTGCATCCTAATTTTCAATCTTTACAGTGGGGTGGCATGTCTTCAGTGGAACATGATGAAGCAGTAATGCTTGAGGCTGCAATGTTCGGTGGAATCCCGGAAGGAAGTGGTTATCGCCATGCTTATGCACCACATGAGTTCATGCAGAATAGGAGTTTCCATCCTCGGCCTACACCTCTTGCATATCGCCCTCCTTCACCATCATTGGAGGCTCAGCGCTTGATAAGGGAACAACAGGTGTCACTTATTTCTTGCATAGGTTAAAGTTATAGGTTTTTTACGAGATGGTCTAATTGTTGTCTATGTTTATTTGATGCAGGATGATGAATACCTTGCATCATTAGAAGCTGACAGAGAAAAAGAATTGAAGGCCATTGAGGAAGCTGAGGCTGCTCGCGAAGAGGAAAAACGGAGAGCAGAAGAATCTCAACGAAAGTTGCAGGAAGAGCGGGTAATAATAAATTTGTAACTAATTGCATGGTTTTTTCATTGCCCCCTGATTATATTGGACTATACAAACTCTATCTAACTCATACTTTCTTATGAATAGAAATCGAATTCCTATTTTGGTGTGGCTTACTCTTGCATTTTGCATAAACTGTCAGGAATTGGAAGCACAGTTAGCTGCCAAAGAAGTCTCTCTACCACCAGAGCCATCCTCAGATGATGACAATGCTGTGAATCTGATGGTAAAAATGCCAGATGGCAGCCGTCGTGGGCGCCGATTCCTAAGATCTCATAAGCTCCAGGTAAAGATTTCTGTTATAAAATATGCTGCTAGCGTTTTCCTCCTTTATTTCGGTGCATACATGCTAAACTAGTCTGATCCTGGAAATTTTCAGTCTCTTTTCGACTTCATAGATATTGGTAGACAGGTGAAACCAAGCAGTTACAGACTGGTGAGAAATCCCAACTTTCAGCCTATCATTCTTATCTTAAGTTTAGATCCTAATTATTCAGAAAAATGATGAATTTTGTTGTTTTTGATGGTTATTGTTGGGGCAGGTGAGACCGTATCCTAGGCGTGCCTTTGGTGTTGAAGAAAGTGCTGTGACATTGGATGAACTTGGCTTAACCAATAAGCAAGAAGCTTTGTTTTTGGAGTTAGTCTGATCCCTGATGAAGAAAAGCTAGAAGATAAACTATTGAACTCTTTAGTTAGTTTATTAAATATGAACCAATACACAAAAGAACGTTGCATTTTAATCTGGTTTTGTGCTATATGATGTTATTTATGAATTTAAAGATCTACAATGAGCGTGTGCATTACTTATCATGGAAATATTCGTGGATACTTTCTGCAGTATCTGCATATGATTAAAATAATCCATGATTAATAAAATTGCAACCATCCCTTCTCCTGCAAACAATTTAAATCCAATTTAGATACTGCTCGTGTTTTATTGATATTTTTATTAACCAAGGAAAAAAACTCTTTGAAATTTTACTCATTTTTTACACTCAATTTATATCTTCAAAAGAGAATTTGAAAAGTGAACAAGAGAGAAAGGACTTAAAATCCGTTTTTCCTTAAAATCTAGTTTTTACACTCAATTTTTTACAGTCTATACCATAAGATGTATTACTCAACCAATTTCCTTAAAATCTGTTTTTCTTGAATGATATTCAAGTAAATTTTGGACTGGCTCTAATTCCATTGATTAGTACCCAATACTCCACCACAAGAGCAAAATGTGGTGCATAGAAGGGAAATGCGCTTTCCGTGCCAAATTGATCTCTTATTCGGACTGATTAAAACTTAAAATGGTTTTCTACTTTAAAAGTGGCGGAGTTTGCCTTGCCAAACAAATGGGTGTGTGTGGGGGATGGGGGGTGGTGGTGGGGGTAAAGTACGCTAAGGGTCCGTTTGGTTCAACGGATGGGAGGGGAGGAGAGGGAAGGGGAGCGGAGGGGACGGGACGAGAGAGATATTAATTAAAAATGTGTTTGGTTCACATGGGGAGGGGAGAGATTTTAAAATTAATTTACTGTTTTACCCTTAAACTTAATTAAATATACGATGATGTTTGCTTTTACATATAACAAATAAGTGTGATAGATAACATGAAAATAAAAGTTGTTACAACGGTAATATAACCTAATAATAATAAAAGTTGTTACAAGGATAATATAACTTAATAATAAAAATTGTTACAAAATAGTATAACCTAATAATAATAAAAGTTGTTATAAGAATAATATTGAGATTTTAAATTAATCTAAATATAATTTTGGCAATGTAATAAAATTTTAAAGAGATCCCCTCCCCTCCCCTCCCCTCCCCTTCTAAAAATTGAACCAAACACATCAAATTAAAAATATTCACTCCCCTCCCCTCCCTTCCCCTTCAAAACTCTCGAATCAAACGGATCCTAAAAGTCACGGTCTATTTTATGAAAGAGTACAAGAGAAACTTAACTACCAGCACGAAAAGATTTTACTCAAACTTAGTTCAAGTAGCTTTACATAAACTCAATTCAAATACATTTAGAGGTTTAAGTACGTTTGCACAAATTCAGATCCAAGTACATTTACATTTACTATTTTTTTAACATCAAATTTTTTAGATAATAAGAGAAGTACAAATAGTACTTAGGACCCGTTTGGATTAGCTTATTTTAGAGCTTATATAAAACAGCTTATGCAAATAAATAAGTTTTTATGTATTATTTATAAGTTTTTAAGGTAGTTTATGAAAAAACAGATTATGAAGATACAATTTTCGTTAGTGAGAGATTATAAATTAAATAAAAGCTAATTTATTTACATAAGTTATTTTTCATAAGTTCAAAATAAGCTCAAACCAAGCGGAGCCTTAACCCACAAGCCGAAAAAAGTACAAGGGATATTCGTTCCACATATAACAAACACTCATACATCAAACATTAAGACATAGAAGAGGATTAAAATACCATTCAAAATACATACAAGGTCCCCCTTTTTTTCCATACAAGAAACCATCTCTATGATATTACTTTGATGACTTCCACTATTTCCTCACCCCCAAATGTTTTGAAGAAAAAATGGCTTCATTCCATTGCTTTCCAAATCTTCTAAATTGTTGCGTGCCAAATAAGCCATGGACCTTTTTCATACTTTTTAGCCAAAGAGGAGGATGAGAAATAATCTACGAGGACAGTAACCAGCAAAAGTCATGTTATAAACATCAATCAAATATGTATTTTTTACATATATATTATTGAGAATAATTTTTACGATCACAAAACAAACACTTCCTTCATAACTGTTAGATATTTTGTAAAGTGTAACCAGGAAATTAGACGTGTAACTAGCAAAAGTCATGTTATAAAAATCAATCAATTTTTTTTGTTATAAAAATCAATCAAATATGTTTTTTTTACATATTACTGAGAATAATTTTTACAATCATAAAACAAACTGTTAGACTTTCCTTTCTAAAAAACTGTTATATTTTATACTGTAAGAAAAATGGCTAGATTTAATAAAGAATTTTAAATGATTGTAATTAAAAAAAAAAACAAATCTCTACTACTTATGATTGAATTAAAGAACAATCTCTACTACTTAATTATTTATAAATAATAAATCAACCATAATAACAAAATAAAATAAAAAACAGGTGTATATTTTTTAACGGTGTATATCTTAGATTACATCCTCTAATCTCAAGGAAAAAGTATCCTAGTATACTCTAACAAAAATATTGTTAGGACACAAGATCTGCATCAACACCATATATATAATCGCTTTTATCTCTCCTCGATTCCAACGTCACACACATTTGAGTTGTATTTTATATGATGTTGGATATAATTTTGACTTTTGTGTGTTTAAATGACACATCTTATAGACTAATTATAAGATTTTACACTTTAGTTCATAATGACTAATAGATAGTCTAAACTTAGTCCACGTCAAACTCAAATCATATCAAATTTTATTTTTTTTAAAAAAATTGATAAGATCGTTTTTAGAAGTCTTTTAAGCCAACTAAATTGATTCTAGCTCAAAAAGAGCGACTCACCAGACCAAATAGCTCATATAGTAAGCGAACAAAATCGATCAAATTCATCCATGCACGTTGGCCCACTAGACCTGAAACGGGTCGGGGCTAACCCATCTTACATCTCTTCTTCTCTAGAACATGCAAATGCAACCATGAATGATGATGACAAAAAATACACTACCCTGGAAATTGTACCCCAGAAAAAATAAACTCTATAGTCTGTATAGCAAAAGTAACGGTCATGTGTAAACGGATATTAGGGGACAATAAAATGGACGTGGCACGTGACAAGCATCAGTTTCATGATATTTATCCGTACACCAACTCCTCCAACTCCAACGGTAATATTTGACCGACATTCATCAACGGTCATATATTTCCCTCATTCACCTCTTCACCGTTAGATCTTCATCAAAGGCCCCACAACCAATCCATTGATCCTCTTCCCTTTTACAAAACCATGCCGTCATCTTAATTTTCATGTTGGTAATTCAACCGACTCGTAGGGCCATAAAAAAAAGAACAACAAATAGTTTTCTACTATGATCATGATGGAGACATGAACAACAACAACAACAGCAACATCTTCAACAACAACAACATACAACAACGTAAGATATTAGTGTTTTTTTTTTGGGTAAGTGTGAGTGTGCATGCACAAAAAAAAGGTTGCATTGCAAGGTAGCTTCAAGGGTTGGTTGCAAATGCAAAATGATGAAGTTGCTCAAAGTTGCTAATGTGGGTTTCAATATTTCTCAGGACTTGTTCATCAGCCACAAATTCCAAGGTGTATGTTTCTATTTCTCTTCCTTTTTTCTCCTTAAATTTGTCAAAACAACACACCATTTTCAAATGAACTTTGTTTGAGTTTTCTGGAATCCGATGATATTTTTTTGTTTGTGCTAGGTAATGTTGTTTTGATTTGTTAAACTTTCAAAATTCTTTCATTCTTTTCTGCATATAATAACTATATATTCTTTTGTTATTATTACTACAAATTCATTATAGAACTAGCACTCACAATCACAGATTCAATTCATATAGGAACACTTTGTTTGAATTTGTAAAGGAAAAAAAAAATTAAAGTTTGATTGGATTTTCTTTGGATTTTATACATTCATCGGATTCCTTTTTTTATAATCAGAATTTGAAAGGATTTTTTCACACACACACTTAGATTGTGACACTGCATTTCTCTTCTCTTTTGTAACATACACATGCAAATTGAGTTTTAGGGGAAAAAACCGAAAACAAAAACAAAATTTCTTCCACATTTGATCACTAAATTGAGAGAAAAGGGAAGAGAAAAAAAAGAAGCAGAAGCATTGGGGTGAGTGAAGAAACAAAGGTGACAAAAACCATAGACGATGTTGGCTGGTTGTTCTAGCTCGACATTGTTGTCACCAACTCACAGATTAAGAAGTGAAGCATCAGCACAGTTTCAAGCTTGTCATTTTCAGCTACCATCAATGAGCACACAGAGATTGGACTTACCTTGTAGCTTCCCTCGGAAAGATGGTTCTTCGCGTTCGCAGCAGCCGTTGAGGCCGGTGGGGATTTCAGTGGAGAAGCCTGAAGCCAAGAACAACAGCAGCAGCACTTGTTCTCTGCAGCAGAATATTCGGTTACCGCCTTTAGCAACAACTGCTCAGACATTGGGAGAGATCAAGGATGAGGAGTTTTGGGAGAAGGGTGGGAGGAGTTTGAAGAGGCTTGCAGAACATGGATCTTTGGATGAGTCTTTTGCAAATAGAGCTAAGAGGAAAAAGGGTAATGGTGGTGATGAGAATTTTGATGAATTTGAAAGGGAAAGTTTCAGTTTGGCACAATTTGGAGCTGGAAACTTTTGGTCTGTTCACAGTTTTGGAGGGTTTAATAGCCCTTCACTTCCTTTCTCTTTGAATTGTTCTGGAGATGAGGAAAGGGTTTGTTTTGCTCCTGCTGAAGTGATTTCTGCACCTTTGCCTTTGTCTAACAATCCTTGGCTTGAATCTGCTGTAACAAAGATCACCAATTTCGGTGAGGGCAGCCACCAACATCAACATCATCATGTCAATGAAGGTTCAGTCTCCAATGGTTCGTCAGAGAGTCAGAGTTTGAGCCTGAGGTTGAATGAGAATGCATCAGAACACGAAGAGGGTAATGGTTCAGGGAATCCTTATCAGCATGAAGGAACTGAAGTGGAGACAGGAGAAGAGGACGAAGAAGAGGAGCATCGCGGCTTTGAGCTTTTGAGCTTGCTTACTGGTTGTGTTGATGCTATTGGATCAAGGAATGTGGCTGCAGTCAACCATTTCATTGCAAAATTGGGTGATCTTGCATCTCCAAGGGGAACTTCGATAAGCCGAATATGTGCTTATTTTACAGAAGCCTTGGCCATCAGAGTCACCAGGCTTTGGCCTCATGTTTTTCACATCAGCGCCACTTCTCGCGATTTTGACAGGGTGGTGGATGATGATGAATCTGTCACTGCATTGAGGCTTCTAAACCAGGTTACCCCAATTCCCAAGTTTCTTCATTTCACATCAAATGAGATGCTGTTGAGAGCTTTTGAAGGGAAAGAAAGGGTTCACATTATCGACTTCGACATAAAGCAAGGACTACAATGGCCTAGCTTATTCCAAAGTTTAGCTTCAAGGGCCAATCCTCCAAGCCATGTTCGAATCACGGGCGTGGGGGAATCGAAGCAAGAGTTGAATGAAACCGGAGACAGACTTGCTGGTTTTGCCGATGCACTGAACCTTCCCTTTGATTTTCATCCAGTGGTGGACAGACTTGAAGATGTGAGGCTTTGGATGCTTCATGTGAAGGAACGTGAAACTGTGGCTGTGAACTGTGTTTTGCAGCTTCACAAGACACTTCATGATGGTAGTGGAGGAGCATTGAGAGACTTTTTGGGCCTCATTCGTAGCACCAATCCTACAATTGTTGTTATGGCAGAACAAGAAGCGGAACACAATGAGGCAAGGTTGGATTCAAGAGTGTGCAATTCATTGAAATATTACTCAGCGCTGTTTGATTCAATTGATCACAGTGGCCTTCCACTGGAGAGTCCGATGAGGATCAAGATAGAGGAGATGCTTGCTAGGGAGATAAGGAACATCGTTGCCTGCGAAGGAAGGGACAGGTTGGAGAGGCACCAGAGTTTTGGGAATTGGAGAAAGATGATAGTGGAGCATGGAGGGTTCAGATGCATGGGAGTCACTGATAGGGAACTGATTCAGAGCCAGTTTCTGTTGAAGATGTATTCTTGTGATAATTACAGTGTTCAGAAGCAGGAGCAGGAAGGAGCAACAGCACTTACTTTGGGTTGGCTTGATCAACCTCTCTACACAGTATCTTCTTGGACACCAGTTGATGTTGCTGGAAGCTCATCCTCTTTTTCTCAGCCAGCTTGAATTCATTCATTGCCACAGATTTTCTTTACTTCATACATTGTTTCAGAGTCAGATATATACAAAGACAGCAAAAGGGTAGGAGTCAGCAAGGGAATTCTTTGTTGGTAGAAAATTGTCATTATTATTCTTTCATTCTTTATTGCAGATAAGATTTACTAGTTCAAAGAGTAGTTAGTGCAATTTATTTGTATTAATACAGCAATATTTTCTGTTCTTAATTTTATAGTCAAGTCAAGATTTCTAGATATACATTTGAAGTCAATTTCTGCTTCATTAATTCATTTTTTATGTATTCATTATCAAGTCCTTGTACTTTTGAAGGTGAAATGAAATTCATTACAATTCATTATTCATTCTCAAGTCCTTGTAAGTTGAAGGTGAAATGAAATTATTTGCAATTCATTAATCATGTTCACTTTAACTTTAACATATCTATTTCTCATCTATGTATTCAGTTTCAAGTCGTTGTACTATTTGAAGGTGAAATGAAATTCATTTCAATTCATTATTCATTCCCTTGTACTATAGTTGAATGTGAAATGAAATTCTTTGGAATTTATTATTCATGTCTACTCTAACTTCAACATAACTATTTCTCATCTTGCAAGTGAAAATATTCAGTGCTTCTATAGAACATTTAACCTCAAAACTAATATCAAATCGAGATGAGCGGCGGACACAGGTTCAGCTATGAAACTAATTCAGGATTTAACATCCAGGTTGAAGCAGAATTTTGTTGCAGCAGAACTGCAGAAGTGAAGTAACTGTCCCTAATACAATCTTAACATGATTGTTTGTTTCTTGTAATACAAATAACAATATGAAGCTAATCCTAAAGTGTACCTTGACTTTAAAGAAGCTAAAACCGTACGTATTTCACATCTCATATCTTTGTTGCCCACAAGCTTCATTTCATATCTCAAAGGCAGTCCTATCATGGACCTTTGCTTCATTCATTAGCCTATTTACAGATTTGTCCCTTCAATTTGTCATCAAATTTAGGAGAAGGCGCAGCATAAACCTTCTACATATTGTACAGCTAGTTGATGCTCATACCAAAGTAATCAATCATACAACTTTTTATTCAATAATTACTTGCTGGGTGTAAGATATTAATGCAATTAGATGTTAGTTTCTGTTCTGTTTCCACCTCTGTGTAGTGACAATTGTTGTTGCAACTATTGTTGTTACAACCTACAACATATATAAAAGGAGTTACTATCGAATAAATGAATAACATTTCTTTCTCTTAATAATAACATAACATTCTTTGAAAAGCTTTTTTATTTGCCTATCTATTTAGAAACTTAGAGATTAATTTCTTGACATATGATCAAGTACCGAAAATGACCAGAGCAATTTTTTATACAAGTGAATTGACAATCCAACTTCTCTGTACACCAATCAACTGATTTTCCCATTTCTCATTTTTTTCTCTCTTCTTCAAGTATATCTACTCTGACTTCCTCAAACAAGTTGCTAAAGAAAAAATAAAGTTGAATGAGATTACTCTTATTTAATTACCCGTGCAATTTCCTCTTGATATACTATCCAAGATTTTTTTTTATTACAAAGAGGGCCGAAGCCTACCATACAAGATTTTGTTTAAGAGAATGTTGACACAAGATCGGTTAGCTTGAGTTAGATTAATTGAAATACCATATTTTTTTTGTGCAAAAGAGGACCAAAGGCCAACTATGAAGTTGAATGCATATTCCTAGGTATGCACGCTCCAGAAATATCATCAAACATGAGACTTTGAAGCTCATCAGGAAGAGACTCCAAAACTACCAGATTCCAAGAATCCGAAGATAGGCTAAAATTTGCGAGCCATCATCACATCTGTTGCTTTCACGCCAAGTGTGAATAACTTGAGTGTGTCAATCTTGTCGAAGGATCTCTTGAATACGCCGAACCAAAGAAGGAATGGTTCCATTGATCTTACAATTGTTAGCAACATATCAATAAGCACCTTTGTGCCAATCTTGTTGAAGGATCTCTTAAATTCGTCGAACCAAAGAAGGAATGGTTTCATTGATCTTACAATTGTTAGGAACATGTCAATAAGCACATTTGAGTCAATCTCAACAATCAAGTGAGATAAACCCTCTCTCCAAGCCATATCAAGCCCCCAAATAAAGACCACACATCTCAGCATGCAGAGCATCACTAGTTCAAATTTTACGACTAAAACCCTTAACCCACCAGCCATCAGATTGTCAGAGAAGCTCGACACAACCTGCAAGCTCACCATTACCTTTGCACACTCCATCACAATTAAATTTCATCCAACCATCTAACGGTATTTTCCAACCAATATACACAATTTCCTTATGATGAAGATTGTTATGCAAATGATCTTGAGAAACTTCTTCAATGGTCCTGATAGAATTTTGGATGACATAAGTTAGATTATTCGGTCTTTGAGATCCTTCTTCAATAATAGCTTTGTTTCTCCAAGTCCACAGATGCCAGCAGGTAGTTATGAAAGGTGTCTGACGTAAGCTTGGAATACCATATGTAGGTGATGTTTTTTACAATTGCATAACTAATTTTAGGGTCCATTTACTTCTCATATTTCTTGTTTTCATTTTTAATTCAATTAATAAATATAAAATAATATAAATTCAATATTTTCTTCACCATTTGATTTTACAATTTTTGAAATTAGATCTAGGATATTTGAAAATGACAAAACGTTTTCACTGTTTCTTATAATGCTTTCCTTTCTAGCTTCACTTTCATCTTCACTCTATCACAATTGTTCATTACACAGGTCTTCAATCCCCTTATTAACAATTTTAAAATGATCATATAATTTACGAAATAAAAACTGAAAAATGTTTTTTTTAAAAGTAAACAAAGTCTAAACCTTCATGTTGCCTTTAATGAAAACACTCTCAACAATTCCTATGATACTGCAGCTAATTAAGTCTCTTTTTTTTTTTGATAGGCAGCTATTAGTTTTGTCCTATACAAAATCATCCAGATTTTTAATTTTATAAATATATCAAAATTATGCAAAAGGTTTATTTTTGTATTAATACTAGTAAGTATTAACTATTTTCTTAAATGGTGATTAGCAAGCTGCTGAAAGTGACCTCCTTAGCTGTACATTTGTACTCCATCATTAGCCGTTGGTGTCTGCATCAATGATAATTATAGGCAGGAAATGTTACACTTGGGTGGGTTTGTTCAATTTCGCACCTTCCTTTTGTTTTTGTATTTTTGTTTTGAGAAAACATCTTCCTTTTGTTGCCACCACTCATTCTACGATGAGAGAAAATATTCTTGTTCTGATAAGACGCAAAGAATTAATATCAGGGTGCAAGTTGGCGGCGAGGTTATCATTGGCCACCTTCTTCAAATTTTTTTCGTTAAATCCGAAGAAGTGATAGCTGAAAAGATACTTGATTTGAAGTGGATGTTTGATGTCACAATGATCAGACTTTAGAAAATTATAGAGTACATCTTTTTTTTTTATGTGTGAATAAATAAAATGGTAAATGTCGTTGAAACTAACGGACACAAATATAAAGTCATGGTTTAAACTCAAATGCCACTATAACAATAGTTAGGTCTTATGGACTAGAGTATAACTTTTTAAATAGATGATGTATAACAAATCTTAAGATGAAACGGATGTAAATGTCGATTTGAGTTGATTTTTTTGGTATTATATTCATCTTAATTAATAATGCATTTGTTTATTTAAATTTTAAAGGCTTAAATAGTTAATTCGTCACTGTAAGTTCGCGTGTTTTTTGTTTTCGTCCCTGTATCTTTTTTTTGTTGCGAAACAAACCTCGTAAGTTCTAAACTTGTTTACTTTCGTCCATGCCGTCACCCTCTGTTACAAAAACGCACATGTGGCTAACAGAAGCTGACGTGGCAACCTGTGACATGGCGAAATTGACTGATGTGTCCATCCATGTGACTCGTCACCAGGTTTAAGGGGCGAAATCCAAAAACGAAAATTACCAGAGGGACTAAATAAAAAAAAAGGGCGGTAATCAAGAAAAATTCAAATTAAAAACTCATTTCTCTTCCATCTTCTTCCTCACTTCTAGCTTCTTCTTCATCTTCGTTTCATTCATTCTTCAATCATCAAGTCTCATTGTTCCTCAACAACAACAACAACAACCTAGAATCATCATCTTAATTCTCATTCTTATTCATTCATTTCTTCAAGAATCCAGATTCAACCCTTTTTAAGTTCCTTATCATGAATTAAAAAAATGGATTTCTCCAAATTCTCTCATCATCATCAACACATCAACGACAACATCAACAACAACACTGGAAGCAACAACAATACCAAACCAAATTCAACCATTTTTTGCTTTCTTTCATCATCATGAATTAAAAAAAAAAGAGAAAAGAAGAAGGAAGGAGGTAACAAATCGAGAGAGAGAATAGAGAGATCCAAATTCAACCCTTTTTCTCTTTGACCCTCTTCTACCCTTTTTCTCTTTGAATTCGGATTCAGAATCCAAAGGAAGAACGTGAGAAGGAATTCAGATTCAGATTTGATTTTGGATTCAATTGGTGGTGGTTCTGTGATGGTGAAAATGAGATAGGAAGAGTTAGTGTTGTTGTGTTGCATATTGGAATTGGAAACTGGAAATGGGAGAAGAGAAGGAAGTTAACGTGTTTGTACGTTTTCACCATCTCAATCCTTTTCTTTTTTATTTCAGTTCTTCTATAATTTGGGTTTTATGTTCTATGCAATGCTAATTTTATGGTGAAGGATTCAATAATTTTTTTTTCTGGGCTTGTTTGTTCAAGTTTTTCTGGGTTTTATATGAACATAATGTTGAAGATGATGAAGAAGCTGGAAGTGAGGAAGATGATGGAAGATAAATAGGTTTTTAATTTGAATTTTTCTTGATTACCACCCTTCTTTTGGAATTAGTCCCTTTGGTAATTTTCGTTTTTGGATTTCGTCCCTTAAACCTGGTGACTGGTCACATGGATGGACACATCAGCCAATTTCGCCATGTCACATGTCGTGACGTCAACCTCTGTTAGCCACATGTGCGTTTTTGTAACAGAGGATGACGGCAGGGACGAAAGTAAAAAAGTGTAGAACTTACGAGGTTTGTTTCGCAACAAAAAAAGATACAGGGACGAAAACAAAAAACACGCGAACTTATAGGGACGAATTAACTATTTAAGCCAATTTTAAAATATAAAACATCAATATTGAAATTGAAATGAAGAAGATGCCGAAGGTGTTCTTAATAATACTCCTTTATTGGATTTAGTAGAGGAAGACATGATCTGTTGGTGACTAAACTCAAAAGGTATGTTTACCATATAATCTTGACGTGAATAATTTAGTTGATGAATGAATGGTGATTGGTCTTTAGTTTGGAGTTTGAAAACACTCCCGATTGTAAAGAGTTTTAAGTGGATATTGTCAAGAGATTGTCTACCGTCATGTACGAAGCTTGCAACAAAAAAGGTCATTTGTCCTAAATATACTTGTATATGTTGAGGGGAATATGAGGAAAAAACTTGGCATTTATTTGTGACTTTTTCAATAGTCAAAGAGACATAGAGAGTGTTGGGGGATAGGGGTAGGAATAGGTCAGACAGCTCGTCATGAGCCTATGGTACACCTACTTAAATCTCGGCTCGGTGTAGATCGATGTGGAGCTTATATATATATATATATATATCAATGTGTGGACATGGGCTATATTTAATGATGTGCAAAGCTATGCAATCAAAACTAATCAGATTTAATAAAGTGGAGAAAAGCACCATTTTGTAAATTAAAATGCATTGTTGATGCATCTTTTATAGGTGTGCATCCATGTTCACAGTGGTATTTTCATAAGAGCTAAAACTTTGTGTTATTCTCCAACGCTATCCGTGAAAGAAAGTGAGGCTTACACAGTTTGCTACAAGCGAAAAGATGGATTGCAGAAATGAGTTAGGCTATAGTTGTTTAAATTGAACGCAGAGAAATAGCCACGGTGTTCTAGAGACTTTTTTTTTATTGTTTTTAATGTTCTAGAGTTGTTAGTTATATAAAATTTGCAAGTCGTAGCTATCAGCCTTTTGAGTTGTAATGAAATTGTGGAGTTGGAGGTTGGTGCGGATCAAATACGCGACGAGGATTACAATAATTTGAAAAGGAGAAGAAATATTATTTATATCAATTGGCGTTAGCCGTCTGTTTGTTCTTCTTATGGTGCTAATGCATATAAATTACGAACAGTAGTTTTTATGAAATTTTTATTAAAATTAATTTGATTTTGATTAAAATTATAAGTATAGATAATAGATATTTTGCACTTTCATATTCTGACAAACTATAATTATTTTTTTCAATAATACCAACAATATAACAAATATAATTTCTTTAAAAAAATATAATATAAATCCATATTTTTTTAATGACACCAACAAAATAACATTTTTATGATCAAATTTACTTAAGGGTATAATTGAAATGAAAAAAAGTCAGCCCAAAATTATTAAATTTTTGGGGGAGCTCCAATTTAATGTTTATTTTTTATAAAGAAGGTTGAGCTTTACTAATTTATTGGCCAGGAATTTGAACCTCCTGGCACCTAGCATCATAACAAGAGAATGTAAATGAAGGAAAGCCTAACCAACAACCGTAATAGTAAGAAGCATATTACAAATTTACAATGGAGTTGTGTCATAATTTCAGTGAGCAACTGAATTATAGGGGGTATATGTTGTATGACCTTTCATGACCATATTGAAAAGAGAAAGAGTTGGTATCAAATATGTTCAAATTTATGGTAAAATGACATTAACACGTTGAATGAGCGAATTAACCATCACTACTTTCTACGAAAATTGGTGAGAAAGTGAATAGAGAATTGAGTGTGGTTGATAGCATGGACAAAATGAATGTCGGAAAGGTATGTTACTTTATTAATTGCAATATGAGTGCATGACTATTTTGTTGTTTAAGAACAAACAACAATTTAAGTTTTATCGAGTCTTTTACTACTCATTTGAGGACTTTCTAGAGGTTTTAGAGTGAGTCAATCATGGTTTGGAAAAGAATTTGCAATGTTTTGTTTTGAGTTGTTGTATTTCTCTTTCTTCCCTAACAAAACAACTCTGTAGGTGTTTTGAGCCATTTTTTTTGTTATAGATAATGAAATTAAGCCAACCAAGACATCTCATAGAAGTTTTGGAAGCAAGGAGATCAAGTGCAATGAAGCTATTGAAGTCCAAACAACTTGAAGAATTTATAACTCATATCAAAGTTGAAAATCACATGAAGAATGATGAAAACTAGAGAAATCACATATGATATGTACACCCCACGCACACTAAACGAGACAAAGGGCCGGAGTGGTTCTTCTTGGTGGAGAGAGGTAGCAAAAATCCGTGATGGCGTTGGCGAGGTCGGAGGGCGTTGGTTTGATGAGTGTGTCGGGAGGACGGTTGGTAGTGGGTCTCAGGTGTTCTTTTGGACCGATCCGTGGGTAGGAGGGCTCCCTTTGTGCATGCGGTTTAGACGTCTTTTCGACTTGGCAGAAAATAAGTCGATTATGGTGGCGGAGATGAGAGCTTTAGGGTGGGTCGATGGTGGGGGTGGTTGGCAATGGCGGTGTAGGCTGTGGGCTTGGGAGGAGGAGTTGTTAGGGGAGTGTATGACTTTACTACTTAACATTTTTTTGCAGACTGATGTTTCAGATTCTTGGCATTGGATGCTTGATTCTAGCGGTGATTATTCGGTTCGGGGTGTGTATCAGAAGCTAACTAATCAGGAGTTTCCTATTGATGATGCTACTCTATATTACATCTGGCACAAACAGGTTCCGCTGAAGGTCTCTATTTTGGCTTGGCGTTTGTTTTGGAATCGTTTGCCTACAAAAGACAATCTATTGGCGCACATTATCATCTCTCTTGAAAATCAGTTATGTGTGACCGGGTGCGGAGGCAATGAAACTGCTCAGCATTTATTTCTCCTTTGTCCGTGTTTTGGTTCGCTTTGGGACATGGTTAGGGAGTGGCTTGGCATCTCATCGGCAGATTCGTCTCTTGTTCAGGATCATATCTCTCAGTTTGTTTTTTTAGCAGGTCGTTCGCGTGTTCGGCTTTCTTTCTTGCAGCTTGTTTGGCTTTGCTGTGTTTGGGTAATGTGGACTGAAAAAAATAACCGACTTTTCAAAAACAAGGAAAGTACCATTCACCAAATGCTCGATAAAATGAAATTACATTCCTTTGGGTGGTTGAAGCAGGCTAATATTAATGTTCATTTAAATTCTTATTTGTGGTGGTCGAGCCCTTTTCTGTGTATGGGCATCTGCTAATTGTTGTTGGTTTTGCTTCTTTGTGACTTGCTTTGTTGTAATCTTTTTGTAAACTTTTGAGCGTCGTTTTGGCACACTTTATGCTTTCTCGGTGTCTCCTCGTTTTGTAATATATTCCATTTTTGTTTGTTAAAAAAAACTAAACGAGACAAAGGGACACATGCCTTGGGTCCATATGCCCCGCGCTCAGAACCTTCACGCGTAACACATGCTTATGCTGAAAAAACAACTTTTGTTGTTTTTGGGCCATGTCCCGAGGAAAAAAAGTTCATTCGCCTGCACATGCACAATGCATAAACTGCTTATTTAAGAGTCAGTTTTGCCCATATCCTTTCATTCACAATTCTTAAGGCTCAGAGACTTAGAGGTGTGGCCAGAGCGACCAATGTGATCTGATTGTCCTTCTATTGATATAATTTGAATTATGCTTATTCAATATATCTTATTCTTAATAATTTTTAATTTCTGACCAACTTTGAATCAAATCTATGCTATAAATCACTATTAGCTTTAGATTTTATAATCAAATCTAGATATATTAGTTACTAGGATAATTTACCGAGAAATCGGGAGTTGGCCTTGTATGACTTTGTTAAACGTGCTTTAATTCTTGTGATAATGTAAATCTGCTATAAACCCTAGGGAGTAATATTACATAACATAACCTTGAGCCGTAATAGGGATATGTCTACTTTGTTAGGCGTCGTGAAGATAAACCTCAAAATTTAGTTGAACTAGAAATCTAATTTACCCAATAGATAGATAGAAAGAAGCTCAAAGGGTCTTGTTAACGAATGCCCCCAGACACTCTTTAAGCATTCTTAATGAAGAAATTATTTTTTAAGAGTGTGTTTGGATGAGAGAATGTTTTGAGGTAATGTAATGTTTTGAGGGAATTTAAATACTTTGAGGTTAATTCCATTGTTTGGATAATAATTTGAAGAATTTTCAAAATGATGGAAATTTATGAAGTATTTTGTTCAAGTTAAATTTAGGGAATTTCAAATGACATCTAAAAGCTAAGAATTTCAAATTTTTTCATTGTTATAATTTTTCAAATTTTGCATTTTAGTCCTCAAGTTTTCCAAAATTTTCAAATTGATCCCAATAAATTTCCAAAAATTGCAAATTGATCCCTTATTTTTTTTCAAAAATTATAATTTGACCCTCAATTTTTTTGAAATTTACAAGTTGACCCCTAATTTCAATTTTCAAATTTGGCCCAAAAAATTAATATTTATCAAAGTTGCCCAAAAATGATGACAATGAATTTTTTTTTACTCCATCCAAACAAAAGTATCGAGAATTGAAAGTAATTTAATTGAATTATTTAAATTGCCAAGAATTCTAAATTCTTTAAAATTTTCCAATTACCTCATCCAAACTCACTCTAAAAAAATTAAAGACTTCAATTTTCAATGCAATAAATGTACAAACTTTTATAAAATTTTGCTACTTTTGATATTTAAAAAGTACCCTAGAGGCACTCGCTAACATTTCCATTATGATAATTACACGTTTTTTTTATGAGCACAAACTTAATACTCCCTCCGTCCCTTTTTATATGAGTAGTTTACAAAAATCATGTATATTAAGAAAAATTGTTGGGGTAATAAAGTTGTCACAAATGTGTGTGACTATTACTAGATTACTCTTAATTAAATATATATTTAATATTAACTTTTCATATATCAAGACAAATTTGTAGTATTAATATGAGATATATTTGAAAAAAAGAGTCATCAATATATATCATGATATATTATGGTTTTAGCTTTCCGTCCTACAAAACAAAACATGTCTCACGTCATATCCCGCTGTCACGTTCGCTTTCGGAGGAATCAAACAAACAAGAATTTAGAAAAGTAAAACACAGACAAAAAAAAGTGTTTAAACTGTTTCTCATTGATTCCACATATATACAAAACAGAAACAAGAGAAGAAGAACAATCCCAAGTTGTTGAATTGAGCTGAGTTAAGTTTAATGGGTATCTTGTTCTCAATTTCATCCCAATCATCATCATCATCATCACCAAAACCAAGTTTAGGAGAATTACCAGAAAGCTGTGTAGCTGTTATAATGGAATACATGGATCCTCCTCAGATTTGTAAATTAGCTTCTCTCAACCGCGCTTTTCATGGTGCTTCTTTGGCTGATTTTGTTTGGGAATCCAAACTTCCCTCTAATTATGACATCATCCTCCAAAAAATCTTTGATGGTTCTTCTTTTCCTTCTCATTTGGGGAAAAGAGGAATTTATTCGCGCCTTTGTAGCTTCAATACTTTCGATGAAGGAACCAAGGTAACAAGTTAACATAAAAATCGATGCTTTTGTATATGGTTTTTGTTTTGATTAGTTTTTGTGTTATTATTGTAGAAAGTTTGGTTGGATAGAAGCATGGGTAAGGTGTGTTTGTCTATATCGGCTAAAGGGTTGTCAATAACAGGGATTGATGATCGAAGATATTGGAACCATATTCCCACCGAAGAATCACGGTAAGATGTATTCTTATTTTTTTTTCTTTCACTATGAAGTTAAAAGGGGCTAACTTGGAAAGTAACAATTATGTATTGTATTATGTTTTAGTGTATTTCGGTCCAGGAAAATTTGTGGTTATTTTCGGTTGTGCTTTGGAGAAAATTGATTCTAAATGAATTTGGTTGAATGTCAAGTGATTTATGTTTGCATCCATTTAAAAAAAAGTGATTTTATCAATTTATGTTTGCAGAGTTTGGATCACAATTGCTTTTGTGTGTGTGCCACTTTTAATAAATTTTAGTATTGATTCTTTGTTATTCGGAAGCTAGAAATGATAGCTTTTAGGTAGAATCGATTTTGGGGCTAGAATCATTTTTGAGCTTGGAATCCAAACATAACATATTTGCCGTCAAACACTTTTGACTAACCAAAAGTGATTCTAAGAGGTCCAAAGGTGGAACCATTTTTTCCCCATGTTTAGGAGTCTTTGTACTGTACTGTGTTCTGAGTTTACCTACCAAGTGAAACTTTTAGCTTTTTGCATTGTCTTGTGCTGTTGTGAAGAGAAACATGTAGATATTGATGAAGGTTGCACTTGATTTTCTTTTATTATTTTGGTTGATGAAACAATAAGCATTGCGATCCCAGTTGCGACAGCTGGTACCAGGATCGTGACACTAAGTTATGTCATTTTATTTTCCAAAATTAGCAAGTCTAGTTTCTATTAGTGTTGAATTAGTTTGGAAATAGCGTTTTGGAGTAATGCCAATGTTATCCTCATCATTTGCAGATTCAGTAGTGTTGCGTATCTCCAACAAAACTGGTGGTTTGAAGTGGATGGTGAAGTTGAGTTCCCATTTCCAGCTGGAACATATAGCTTATTCTTCCGAATACATTTAGGGAAACCCTCCAAGAGATTTGGAAGAAGGGTTTGCAACACAGAGCATGTTCATGGTTGGGATGTAAAGCCTGTTAGATTCCAGCTATGGACTTCAGATGATCAATATGTTGCATCACAGTGTTTTCTGAAAGGTCCAGGTAAATGGCGCTATTACCATGCCGGTGATTTTGTGGTTGAAGATGGTAATGTATCAACAAAAGTTAAATTTTCTATGACTCAGATTGATTGCACACATACTAAAGGTGGTCTCTGTTTAGATTCTGTGTTTGTGTATCCTAGTGAATTTAGGAAGGTTAAAGAATTTTTGAACTACTCTTAACCTTAAAGGTAAAAATAAAGTATATTACTAGTATTATGTATGCATCAGAAATTAGGATAGCAGAGAATCGAGTTTTTAATAGGGTTCTTTTAGGTTTAGAATTTTGTAGAATCCAAGGGGCGATGTATATATGTATATTTAATTATTTGATAATCTGTTTAATTAGTATGGAATGTTCTATCATAATCTTGTATGGTGAAGAGTATTGTATACTTGTGGCAGATGGAATAAATCATTTCTCTATTTGACGACAAAGAAACTTTGATATGGAATCGAATAAAGTGGACTTTTCAACGGTAGTTGACTGCCGTTTCACATATACAATTTAAAAAAAAAACAACTCGAAGAGTAGTTAACCACCGTGGAGCATGAAAATTGATTTTTATGAACAATATTCACTATATCAGTTCTCTGAGTCGGAACAGCAAGATGAAATGGTGTCCAGCCATCCTAAGACAGAGCAAATTAATTTTGTACTCAAACAGTGGTCCACAAAATAATATAGTAGTTAACTATTGTTGGAGTTTTTTTTTTTTTAAGTTGTATGTGGAATGTCAGTTAACCGCCGTTGGAAAGATTGAATGCTAGTTAACTGCAGTTAGGGTTAAAATTGTAATTTCCATGTTTTTTAGCAAATGTTGATGTGGGAACAACAATTTTCAACCACCAATCCTGCTTAGATCCACTTCTTGAACCTTATATCCAGCTCCTTGGTCCTTTTTAGCCTTGCAACATTCTTGTGTTTGTATGGAGGTTATTTCAGGGTAAGTTACCAACAAGACAATAATTAAGAAAATGAGAGGTAATTGTACCATCTCTTTGGATTATCTCATGCAGTGGTGAAACTAGCAAAATTTTTATGAGGTGACCACATATAAAGCAAAATAAAAATATCTTTAATAGTAAATTTTACCAATAAGAAAAAAAATAAATCACAACAACTATTACTTATATCTTGTCAAAAAAAAAACTATTACTTATATAAAATGTAATTCATAAAATACACTTAAAGCAACAATAATGGATTATAAAGGGTTATAATTTACTAATTACTTATTTTTTAGCCATAAAAAAAAAGGAAAGTGTTCGTAAAGGTTTAATTATTTTTTTACAATAATAAAGGGTTAATAAAGTATTGTTTCCTTTCTTTTTTCCAATTTACTAATAAATTAATGATACTTAAAAAATGGGGTAGGGTGTGCTTATATGAAATTTGTTTGGACTAATAGTAATAAATTTTTTGTTGTTCTCATGTTTTCTTTGTTAAATTAAAGATTATTATTATTTTTTTGGGTGCTAATCCTTCGATTTCTAAGAGATGAGATCAAATAACTTAAAGTTCGATTGAAAAGTAAGTAAAATCAAACAAAAAAGTTATTATACCAAAGGAAGTCGTTGAAAGAACCAGACGCATCTCAGATCTTAAAGATCTAAGACCGCGTTTTTTATAACAACCAACATCGATCTTGAACCACCACGATCCAAGATTTCAAAACTAGATCCACACATGACAAAGCGGATTTGAGGAAACCAACGGCGGCAGCGTGGGTGTAACACCCATACTAATTTAATCTAGAATATTAGCATGTGCGTTAAACTGATACTGGATACATTTAAAATTTTCAATAATAATATTACATCACATCTGAATGAATACAAGTTTACTACAAATAATCCAATACCATTACAATACTTATACAGATGTCCAATAAGCTCCTGAGCTGGTACACGACGAGCAATTGTACTCCATCCAGTATCTCTCTGAAGAACTCCATCACGAACCTCTAGCTTACCTGTAAACCTGCACCAGAAGGAATGGGATGAGACATAATGTCTCAGTGAGCTCCAGCCCAACCAACTGTTGGCAACCTCAGGGAACCTAGGGTCGCCATGCCAACCTTGGCAATCTTGGGGATTCCTATGATCGCCAAGTCTTATCTTTATCCACCAGGGATATAAATCTGCCTATGACTATAAATCTGCCTATAAATATATCTATAAACTACCTGTAACTATAACTGTGAACTGCCTATAAATATAACTGTAGTCTACCTGTAACTATAATTCTGCCTGTGACTATAACTGTAGCCTACCTGTGACTATAACTGTAAACCGACTATGACTGTAACTGTAACTTGTCTATGACTATAACTGTAACTATAAAACATAATTCATATAAACACATATTATGTTAGATGTTAGCGTTGAACAAACATTATTATCTGAGTTCATTTTACGGAGTGCAGTCCGGGTGGAGTAACCCCGAAGTACATCTCCCTATGACTCGGTGAAATTCCTATCATATCAGGCTAACACCGGACTCCTCTTTTAATTTGCATGTGGACAACCCTCTCGGTGAAGTCCCATCCGGCGTATCCCGGAGTCTGCTGAACATGCCTATGACTGTGAAACGTGTGGACAATCCTCCCGGAGTCTGTTGAACACGCCTTTAACTGTAACATTTAATTCTTTAACTTTACATATAAACATGCATATCTGTTACCTTAATCATATAATAACAATCCTGTAACACTTAACCTATAACACAAGGTTCTTGGCCTATCGTTCTCATAAGCCACCTAATAATTGTTGGAGAGCCAACACTATAAGCTTATCTGAAACTATGATTGTCGAAAACATTCCTATTACTCTTGTATTCTAAACCGAATACTTCTCTAATCTTGCTTACCTAATGTAGGTTCTTGACTTATCAAAGTCGTATGCCTTCCTTAAGAGTTTATCAACTCACGTGTAATGGATTTATCCATCTAATTCTTACCCTCATACTCTTAAATCTTATTCTCCTATCAAAGGATTCGACATATCGTTATCATATGCCGTTCGTAGGGCTTACCTTTTCATTTAACCTTTGTTCTTGCATTTCCCTCGCCTTGCGTATTCCTTGCTCCTATAATATCTCAACCATTGGAAGCTTTTTTGGATGAGGTAAAATGGTGGATAATGTTTCTAAAATGTTTTAGGAGAAAACAGTTGCAAAAAGCCACGCCTACGCGCACCAGAACACCCAAAATAGCTCAACTGTCATGAGCTGTTCTGGTTTGGTCGCTACAAGCGACAGGCTGGTCGCTACAAGCGATGGTGACCAGAACAAAATTGCTGTCTGGTCGCTATAGCGACGGCTGGTCGCTGTAGCGACCATGACAGTACAGAACTTGTTCAAAAACGTGTTTTTCCACCATTTTTGCTCAATCAAAGTTACCCAAACTTCCCAACCATGTTAGGAATGATTTTCTATTACGAAATGATGATTTTAAACATATATGAGCAAGGAATTAGCAAACATAGAGAATTAGGGTAAAAACACTATAACTTTGCTCAAAAGCATAAACACATCCAACTCACTCAAAGTGGGTTCTAAAACCCAAGGGAGCTCACCTCAAACTTTGATTGGTGCTTGCTAAGTTCTGAATTCCAAACCCTAGCTTGTTCCTTTGATCCTTCCTTGTTTCCTCCTTAGCTTCCTCTTATTCCAAGTTTTCCCAAAAGAGCTTGCTTATGCTCCAAGGGTTTTGGAAAGAAATTGATAGATGATGGGATGATGAGGATGGCGTGAGACTTAGAGAGAGGGAGGAGCAAAAATCTGATTTGTAGAGAGAGAGTGGAAGAGGAAAGTGAGGAAAATATCTTGTTTCTTCTCTATATAAAAAGGAAACAACGGAACGTGGGTTCAATCGAAACCAAGCCACTTGCCGTTTCAGGAAACCAACGACACTGAAAGAACATAAGGCATCATCGGAGTAGCACTGCAAGGGAAACACGATGAACCATAGAAGGTGCCAGAGTGGTCTGCGACAACAAAGCTTTGCCGATGGCCACTTGAAACCACCCCTAAAAGGGGTGAAAGTGATGATGCCAAAGAAAACCAACACACTTACTAAACAAATTTATATTTCAAAAGGTAGTTTGACAAGAACCGTCACATTCCGCTCTAATATTTATTTAATTGATAAAGAATGATACAATGGGAAAAAAAATTAAGTGAAAGGTAAACTTGAAAGAAAAAACAAAAAGAGATATCAAATTTGACATATCCTATGATCAAATATTTTTTGTAAATAAAATTAAAATAAGTTTTTTTATAGTGTTCAACATTGTTCGTATTTTCCCTTCAAAAAAATATTGCTCCTCTTTTAGTGGAGTTGTTCATATTTTAATGAGATTATTTTTTAATTAATAATTTAAAAAATATTATAAAAGACTAAAGTAGTAAATAAAACAGCTTAAATCAATGGTAGATTTAGAAGGAAAAAATCCAACTTAAATTGATATATCCCTTTCTCCGGTTGTATAGATAATGATATAGATATGCTCTTGACCAGACTTTATTTAATTTTTGACTCAACTTCAGACTACTAAGTCTACGACCAATTTTATCTTTTTTTAGAGGGACCAATTTTATCTAAAAACCGAAAGATTAACACAAAAAATATATATCTATTATTTAGAGTTTTTTTTATTGTTTTTTCCTCAGTCAAAAAATCTTCTATTGTTTTTTGATGTCTACCGTCCAAACCTTTTACGATATAAAATTAAACTTTGTTTTTTTAATGGAAACAATTAAACTTTTTTATAAACAAAATTTAAAGTTTCTTGTCAAAAAAATTTAAAGTTAAAATAATATCTACGAGTACTTTTTTAGAGGAAAATTTATATACTTTTTTTTAAATATGGTATATTTATATACTTAAAATGGAGAATTTCACCAAAAAAAGTTAAATGGAAAATTAAAATATTTGTTTTTGCCTCGGATAATTAGTTGTTTGTTTTTTAAAAGGTTTTATTAACAAATGTCTCTGGGACACTCTTTTAAACATTCATAATGAAGAAACTATTTTTAAAAAAGGTAAAAAGACTTCAATTTTCAATGTAATAAATACATAAACTTTCATAATATATCAATATTATTATCACTTTGGATGCTTTAAGAGTGTCCAGAAACCTTAGTTGACCAGACTTAAAAAAAAAAAAAAAAACAATTGACGGAGTTTCCGAAGAACACAAAGGATATTCAAAACTGAAACATGTGACGATAAGTGTGAATAAGTTAATCGAGTTGCCCACGTTAATTGGATGACACAATCTTAGAAGGTAGAAACAAACTGTGATGGCTGGTAAGGGTAATCACGTCATTTCACAAACACAAACCTTGAATCTCAGCAATTAATTAAGACGCTGAAACTTGGAACCTTCTTCTCCAAAATTTGGTTATATCTCAATTCTCACACCAACCACACAACACAACGAGCCATGGAGCTTCAACTAGATTCCATGGCCGCTTCAATTGGCGTTTCTGTCGCGGTTCTCCGCTTCCTTCTCTGCTTCGTCGCCACCATTCCTCTTAGCTTCTTTTGGCGTTTTGTTCCCGGTCGTCTCCCTAAACACTTCTACTCCGCGGCCGTTGGTATTTTTCTCTCTTATCTTTCATTCGGATTCTCTTCTAATCTTCACTTTCTTGTTCCTATGGTTCTTGGTTACGCTTCTATGGTAATTTATCGTCAGAGATGTGGTATCATCACTTTCTTTCTTGGATTTGGTTATCTCATTGGTTGTCATGTTTATTACATGAGTGGTGATGCCTGGAAAGAAGGCGGCATCGATTCAACTGGTAATCTCTGAGCCTGAGACTGATTCATCTTTTTTTAATTATGATTTTTTTTTATTTTATTTTATTAATGAAGGTTTTTGTTAATTATGATTATTTTAGGGGCTTTAATGGTTTTGACATTGAAGGTTATATCATGTGCAATCAATTACAATGATGGAATGTTGAAAGAGGAAGGTTTGCGTGATGCACAGAAGAAAAACCGTTTGATTCAATTGCCTTCTGTTATTGAGTATGTTGGTTTCTGTCTTTGTTGTGGAAGTCACTTTGCTGGTCCTGTTTTTGAAATGAAGGATTATCTTGATTGGACTGAAGGAAAAGGGGTATGTTATGTTACTGGTAATCTGTTTTTTTGTTTATTAATGAAGGTTTAATGCTTGCTTAGTTCAATTCTCCTTGAGTAACTGAATGCATGCCCAATTTAATTTATGCTGATAAGTGATGAATAACTTAGTGTTGTAATTCTCATATTTTGGGGAGCTTTTGATTCGTAAAACAATAAGTAAACACTACGGACAAGACAAAACTGTACTAGAGAAGGATGAAGGATAGTATTTGTTATATCGGAAAATAAAATGGGTATTTTGGTATTTTTGATAGTCTGTACTCTAGACCAAAAGTTGTCCCATGGTTTAGTGAGGGACAAGAATTCATGTTTTGTCGAATCCCTTGCTACCTGTTTTGTCCCATGATCAGATTCTAAATCAAACATGGTACAAAAAAAGTTGTCTAGTCCAGTCGTTTGTTTTTTAGCAAATCAAATGCACTTGATATTTCAACCTGAGTTTTTATTAGTGTTGTCAAATGTGGATAGCAGGAAATACGGGCTTGACTAAATTGCGCTATGCAACAGTACTATAGCGACCACTATAGTCGTTACTTGACAACATTTTGTACTAAAACATATCACAGAACAATAGTGATTTGTTTAGATTCTGCTATGCCATGCCATAACGATATTTTGCCTCTATTGCTGCTATTTAGCAACACTGATTTTTATTATTTTTTATTATTGTTGTTGTTGCTGTGATTTGTAGATTTGGAGTTTTGGTGCAAAAGGACCAAAACCATCACCATATGGTGCAACAATTCGAGCTCTACTTCAAGCTGGTTTTTGTATGGGATTGTACTTAAACCTCGTGCCTTATTTTCCTCTGACTAAGTTTACCGATCCTTCATATCATGAATGGTGCTTCTGGAAAAAGTTGGGTTACCAGTATATGTCTGGCTTAACAGCACGTTGGAAATATTATTTCATTTGGTCGATTTCAGAAGCTTCTATTATCATCTCCGGCTTGGGTTTCAGTGGCTGGACTGATTCCTCTCCACCAAAGCCGCGTTGGGACCGAGCTAAAAATGTGGATATATTAGGTGTTGAGTTTGCAAAGAGTGCAGTTGTAATTCCAGCTGTGTGGAATATTCAAGTCAGCACCTGGCTTCGCCATTGTGAGTTTCAGTTCTTTCCTTGCACGGTTTTTTAGCTAATATATGGTATCGTTTGGCCTGACTTTTTTACGGTCTAAAAGTTACTTTAAAACAAAGTTAAAATTAAGGACTTTAAGAAATAAGCTAAAGTTGTTTGGTTACTTTATTTTTTTAGTTTTAAAGCTCCTTTCATTCAATTTTATGCATTCTAAAAAAAAGTACTTTTTTTAATAAGTACTTAATAGTTATTGTGTTTGGCCTACCTTCTCCTTAAAATTGTAGAGAAGTAGAAAAAAAGTCGGGCCAAACGGTACCTATATCTTCCAATTTTACGCTTGAAACTTAAATAGGGTGCAGACTTGATGGTTTTCAAGTTCTGGTAATAGTATGGCTAGATTAGTTTTTCTTGTTGGTACCTGTTTGGTTCTTTAATTATTTTTGTATAAACGATTTATTGGACCATGTTAAAATAATCTTTCTTCTTCAGCCATAACATCTGTTTTGCTAACAGTAGATTATAGCATCATCAAGCCACCAGCAGTTGATTTTCATTGAAATTTGTTGAAGATCACCGTATTACCTTTCATTCATAAGGTTAGACAATGAAATATGAAGTAACAATGTTGCTATTGTCTATGTTTTGGTAGATGTTTATGATAGGCTTATCCAGAGTGGGAAGAAGCCAGGTTTTCTTCAGTTACTTGCCACACAGACCGTTAGTGCTATTTGGCATGTGAGTAAAATTTATCTGCATTTTAAGTTGATCGCTATTTTATTCTTCTTTCTATTACTACTACTATATTTGGTTTATGCATGATTATTGCTTCAACCTTACTCGCTATCTCCGTGAATGCATTTGTAGTTTTTTCGGAAAAACTAACAAAGGAACAGGTAGTCATTTCAATCATCACTCTTGTGATGATCAATCTTTGATATACATCTGTTACCACGAAACAACTTTGCCAGGCTGCTATTTTGTACCGTTGAAAAGAAAAATTCATATTAACATTTTGACATTTTTATTTCAGGGGTTGTATCCTGGATACATTATATTCTTTGCTCAGTCAGCATTGATGATTGCTGGTTCCAGAGGTATAAATATTGAATTAGGCTTATTTGCATTTCTTTCTTCAGTTAATTAACTTGCGCTGCGGTTTTTCTTTTCAAACAGTCATTTACAGATGGCAGCAAGCCGTGCCTCCAACAGTTAAAAATGCCCTGGTGTTTGCTAATTTTGCTTACACACTTTTGGTTCTAAGTTATTCCTGTGTTGGCTTCATGGTTTGTTCTCTCTCTCTCTCTCTCTCTCTATATATATATATATATATATATATATATATATATATGCCACACACACAAACACATTCACACTCAAATGTCCAATTTGTATGCGCAGATTTACAAAATTTCAGAGATTTTTTTTACAAGTTTTCTATCTTTTTTGTGTGGTGTGTTTGAATAGGTATTAAGTCTGCATGAAACTCTTGCCTCATATGGAAGCGTGTATTTTGTTGGAACCATTCTACCTATTGTTATCATCCTTCTTGGTAAAGTGATCAAGCCTGGAAGGCCTGCCAGATCGAAAGCTCGAAAGGAAGAGTGAGGTAAACAGTGCAGTTATTCTCTTTGGAGTTTTTGAAATCAAATTAGGATAGTGGGAGAGGCTGGCTGGATCTTCAGTTTCCACGGGTTCAGCTCTGGTTTTAAATGAATTGTAACAGCTCCTTTAGTCTTGAAATGAAAATGGTTCGGCAGTTTTATATTTTTGGCTTTAGCATTGAATTGTATTTTTGTGGTTAGAAACATCAATGTTAACGGGTTGATAAAAGTGATTATTGAAGAAATGTTGGGAACAGGTTGTTTTCTGTGATTTTAGTGCTCTTTTGTCTCTTGATTCCAAACAAGTAATGCAAACAAGTATATTTTTTCAAATTCTAGCTATAGACAAAAAATCAGGAACTCTGATGTATGTTGACAAAGTTAATTTTTTCTGTTCTAACCTTAAATGGTGCATGCTTTGGTAGTGAGAAAGTAAGGGTAATGTTACTGAGAAATTTTTGGATAGAAACTGCCCATCATATATGCCTATCCATGAATTTCAAATGCTTAATTAATTCTTAATAATGTCAGTTGGTAGTGCTTCCCTAAGAAATTCTCGATGTTATTTGCATGATTGTGTTGTTTTAGAATGTCTTCAAAATCTCTTCTGTCTTAAGAGTGGAGTGGATAGATTACCATGCTGTTGAGCTAATACTATACTGCATACCCCTAATTTCCCCCATTCCAATAGTGTTTTGCGGCTATATTGTCCTGGTGGTGTGAGAAAGGGGAGGTTTTCTTTTTTTGGGTACGATAAATTGGGTATTCTGTGGGTGCAACTTCAGAGACTTATCCTCTCGAGCTAGAAAGATGGTTTTTTGAACACTAATTTGTGGAAAACCAAAAGAAACTATTGAAATTATTGTTCATAACTTCCATTATCGTTTTAATGTTTCTGGCGCGTTAGAAGGTATATCCGATATTGTTCTTGTACCTATTTTGGAGTTCTTGTTCTTATCACTTCATCAAAAGATATTATTCTTAAGATGCTGCTGATGCAAAAAATTGAACTGTACCTGTGCTGGACTTAGGCATCGTTTGACCTGACTTTTTTACAGTCCAAAAGCTACTTTAAAACAAAGTTAAAATTAAGGGCTTTAAGAAAGAAGTTAAAGTTGTTTTGTACTTTATTATTTTTTTTAATTTTAAAGCTATTTTTAAGTTAAAAGTTGTTTGGCGAAATATTGTACAAATATATAATAAATAAAAAAATGTTAAAATATTTTTTTAGTAAGTATTTAATAAATATTGTGTTTGACCTACCTTCTCCTTAAAATTGTAGAGAAATAAAAAAAAAAGTCGGGCCAAACGGTACCTTATTTATGAATGACGATAGGATTCCAAAGCTACATTTAAGTTTGTTTGTTTGTTTGTAGCTATTGGCAAATTTCAAAATATACAAAATCTGTCAAATCATATATTTCTGAACTTAAATCTTTTTATCAATCAACAACTGGCTTGGCATTTCAGCCCAAATTTTGATGATAATTACAATGAAATTTATTTCAAGGGTATTGTACGTTGTTCACTAATTGGAGATTCTGATTACCTAGTACAGTACTGCTCCACTAATTGAGGACCGAACAATCTCATCTTTATGTAAAATGCTTGCCACGTAGCCGTTGCAACAAGACAAGGATTTTGATTTTTGTTTAGTACGGTATTCAAGTAGTAATTCGAGTTCTACCCCATCCACCTTTTTGAGAAAAAAATTTGTCTATTTTTACAAGACTTGATATTTTCAATTACATTAATTATTTTTTTACCAACATAACCTTATTTATTTTGCATCTTTTTCTTCAATCAACAATAAATATTATGTTGAAAATATAAACTAACTCTCTCTCTTAAGGATAAAATTAAAGTAAAAACAATAGTAATTATATACAAATTGAGCACTGCTATTTATCTAGATGGAAATTGTCCCGATCAGATTGCCAATAGCAATTAGCCAATTACCTCTCTGCCTGGCCACATAACAAGGAAGGTGGTGCTATAATTTAGGAAAAAATATTGAGTAGAAATACGGTCGTGAAACTTTCGCGTGGAAATTTATCGTGATAAGTAGCATTATTCATACAAATTTAATACTACTACAAACTTTCTTAATTCCCGTGATTTTGATAAAATGATCATATATTTAAGGACGGAGGTAATATATGAATGTGTTACCGTTGAATACGAATCATATATTGCATTTGGCCCCAACATGTCTTATGCCCAAATGTTTGCGATACAGGGGTATTGTTGTATTCTGAATCGTAGTACTATATATAGTGTTTGTAACACTGAAACCATAATCATCACAAAAATAAAACAGAACTATACATTCTATAGTCACAGAGGTAGACACCATTGGCTGAACTGCGTGACCAATGATCGATCGTGTTTTTGTCTTTTATTTTTGTTTCTTTAATATTCTGTCATCCGTTGCTTTCTAACATTTACCTTGGATAAAGTACTAGACAATACCCAACTTGCTCTAGATTTTGATGCATATTTTTCTTTGCTCATCTTTTTCTTTGAATTTCCCCTACCCTCATTACATTATTCTGTTTTTCCAATGCAGCAAACTGCAATCCTCTCCTTTTACCCCTATTCTATTTTATCTGTCTTTCTTACCCTCTATGTTACTTATGCCATGACAACTGTATAATTAATCTATCTTTAATACATCCATTGATATTTCTACGGGTAATGTACAATACAATACATACTAAAAAAACAGAAAAACAATATAGCACAGTTATGAGGCCTTTCCCTCACTTCACATTAATTTCTTCTCCCTCTTTTTAACAATTTAGAAAACAATAGGACACAATAAATTTGACAGAGACTTTCTATCAATCAAGGTGAAAAGAAAACCTCCCTCACTCACTCCTCCCATTTTTGCTCACGTTACAAAATACTGCTAGTATGATTTTACTACCTTTTTCCTCTTTACGTTCTTTTCTTCTCTTCAACTTCTGACCCTTCCTTCCATTCATATTCTCCTTTTTCTCTTTTTCATATACTAATAATTTTTCTTTTCTCTTGTCTTCACCCTTATGTTTTTTCACTTTCACCGACAGCTAGGTTGTTTTCACCAAAACACCACCAACTCCAAACTTCTAAATTATACTAATCTTACTCTCTTGGTCTTTGTCTCTCAATTCCTTTTCATTCTTCCATTTCACTTTGTCTAGAAGAATAAGCTTTTGAACAAGTCAAGATTGTTCTTTCTTCTTCCCCGGTTTTCCTCCATTCAAAGGAAATCAATTTCTAAGATACCCTTTTAGCTCTATCAAACAAAACTTGCAATGCAGTCAAAGGTTACAAAGAGGTCAACGATCAACATGTTTTCAAGGGACAAAAAAAGTGACATCAATGTTCATGTCAATCCAAATGTAGCTGAATGGGAATTAAGACCAGGTGGAATGCTAGTACAAAAACGTAATTCAGATGTGAATAATAATTTTTCATCCATCATCAAAGTCAAAGTGAAGTATGGCTCATCCTATCACCAAATTCATATCAGTTCTCATGCAAGTTTTGGTACATTCACCTTTAGAATATCCTTTATACTTTGCATATTTTAATTTTAATTGATTATATAAATTGATTGATGATGATTATTATGGTTTTTGGGGTGCAGGAGAATTGAAGAAAATGTTGACAGAATCAACAGGATTGCATGTTCAAGATCAGAAGTTGATTTTCAAGAAAAAAGAGAGAGATTCAAAGTCATATCTTGATATTGAGAGAGTCAAAGATGGATCAAAGTTGGTTTTAATTGAGGACATTGAGAGTAGAGAAAGAAGGATATTGGAGAAATTAAGAATTGCAAAGAAGGAAAAGGCTTCAAAATCCTTAATTGAAACAACCTTAGAGGTTGACAAACTTGCCAAAAAGGTACACAATAATGTGCATTATTTGTTTAATTGTTACACTCTTTTATTATTTAATTTCAACATTGTAAAAATCGTGACTAAATAATTCAATGAAATTTGGTAGGTTTCAGCTTTGGAGGGTAATGCTTCTAAAGGTGAAGTTATTTCAAAGTTGGATGTAGAGAGTTTAACAGAAAACTTGATGAGAGTATTGATTACATTAGATGAAATTTATGGTGAGGGTGAACTGAAATTGCAGAGAAAAGAACAGGTAACAAACTCTTTGTTTTCATAACTGGCTATCTCTAATAAATTAATTGATATTTTTACGTTTTGAAAAAAATATAAAATTAATGTGTAGGTTAGGAGAGTTCAGAAACACATTGAGACTCTGGATATGTTAAAGATGTCAAAGCCAATTGAAGATAACAATAACATAACAAAGGAGAGTAAGGTTGATTGTGATGTTCAAAAGCAGCATTTGCAAGAGAAGCACGGAAATACAATTGTAGAGAAAATTAGCACCAAGAAACAACAACATCAACAACAACCTTTGAAACATTCTGAGTCAGTTGTAGTAACAACCAAATGGGAAACTTTTGATTAAGATTGCATCAAGTTACTTTGGTTTTAGACAATTAGTTACTTAAAATGTTTTTTTTTCCTAAGGTAGTTGTTAGTAACTGGCAGAGATAGTTTTTGTGTTTCATTATCCTATTTGACTTATTAGATGGGATGCTTAGCTCAGCTTAGTTCAGCTCTATTTAATTCAATGGAGAAAATTTAATAGATTTGTTTCTGATAAGCAGAAAATTTAATAGATTAATAATCCGTGTTATATATGTGTGAGTGGTTTTCTTCTCTGTCGGTGTGATTGCTTAGCTGTGAGAGTTTAATTTAATTTTTTTGACTTTTGGAGTAGGGACCATTCAATCAATGTAGAGATGTAGGGTAGAGGGTATATTAATATTTGAGATAAATGATGTGCGCTGCTAGGTTGGACTATTCCTTTTAGTGGCCACAAACTTTAACTAATTCTTTGTATTTTCCTCCACTTCTGCCAAAGCCAAACTGATGAAAATGGGGATACTGATAGTGCTATTCAGTATCCACTATTCAGAGCTAGCATCTATTATTGTCTGACAATTTTGTCCTTTGGGAATTGGGGCTTGTTAAATGTATTTGAAAAAAAATTGGAGTTTTTTTTCTCATCTTATGAGTTTCTCATGCGCTTTGTTTGGATTTTAAATATTTTAACGTATTTTAGAGAATTTTATAGGGTGTTTATACCATTAGAATTTTATAACCTGAACTGCATAGAGCGCGCGGGAAGCTAATAGGATGAAAAAAGGTGTAAAAAAAAGTATCATTGTGCACAAATAGAAACAATGATCATTTGAGACATGTAACTCTTGGTATTAGGCAGAGAACCATGCCAGGAGGAGCCTAATGAGGATTCTAAGTTGCTCACAACCACGAATATTAAGAAAATTGGATATTCTTTTTATACATTTTTTTCTATGTATATGGACGTGTCTAAATATTTTAATTTTTTGTGATCACACAAATTTTGCTCAATTTGGGAAACCCAACTAAATGTTTTAAGTTCATTTGAGACCCTAATGAATCTCATAAATGGCCACAATTACCCTTCCTTAGGTCATGACCCCAATGGAATTATCCAAAAGACAAACACCTAAGCCTTAAACACGAACATCATTAACAAATGTTTCACTCTCGGATACAATGTAACCTCTTCCAATAGAACTAGCTTTCTTGACATACATCAAGAATCAAACGTTGAATTTCTTATTTGAAATACTTCAACATCTTCAACTCTATATTAGTTTAGTGCCAAATTAAAATAGAGTAAAAAATAGAGAAAATTTATTTAAAAAAAAAGGCGAGCTGCCCTTTCTTATCTGCAATTTTTTTATATATATAAATGAGGACCATGAAGAAAAAAAACTAACACGAACTTTTAACAAGCTTAGGGAAAGAGACCCCATAAGTATAATCAACTAAAAGAATCTTCAACTCATCAAGGATGAAAGCTATTAAGGATGAGTAAATCCATACCGTTCAAGTCAAGACTGAAATTTGCTAGCCAATATGCACAACAATTTCCCTCACCCTAAATATGGTTGAATTTGGCGAGCCAAAGTTAGCAAAGTGTGATTGTACGTCATGTCATGAGTAATCATATAAAACAAGGCTTTAGAGTCACTCTCCACCACAAGTTTTGTGATTCTATTGCCTAAGCTATCTCCATTCCATGCTACACATCCCACATCTCAACAACAAGAACATCACAGTTATCAATTTTTTCAAGCACATCCTTTGATCCAAGAAAATTGCTCTTTACACTTCAGAAAACAAGAGCATCACAATTACCAATTTTTCCAACTTAGGAGCGAATGACGGTTAACTGTCGTTGGGGGATATTTTGGTCATTTTGAGGTGTGGGAGAGCAATTTTGTTGGTGAGATGAGCAACAATCTTGATCCAATATCCTTACAAGTCTCTCAAAAGGTCTTCACACCCAAAAATAGATATATTAGGCTTAAAGGCCCACATGAATTAAGCTTGATCTAATTTTGTTGGGGATATTGCTAATGAACATGAATAATCATCAACTGGATGTGAAAGGTGTTCTTCTTCAAGAGGTTATCATATTTAATTTGTTTATCCCACTGCAAGATTGGTCATGTAGGGTTGCTATGAAGTTGAAAGGCTTAAAAAATTGCAAAGTTTAAAAACTTTCACAATTATGAATAAGATATCATAAAGATGGTATGCCATTGAAGACCTTCATGATCAATCATGCTTTCGTTGAGGCTAGAAGATACTCATTATTTACTCCAGGTTTTATGTTTTAATATATGTTACAATAAATAAAATTTCTTTAAAAACATACAAACATTAAAAAGAGTAAATTAACAATTGAAAAAATAAACATTATATGAATTCCAAAAATAAAAACATTAGTCAAATTCAATATCAACATCATTGCTTATTGTTATTATAAATTTCTAAAAAGTAAAAGACAAAGTTAATCATACTTAGTACAACATATTTATAGTGATAAGTATAAGTGACAAAGTTAATCATATGTTTAAATTGACAATATAGTTTACATTTTGACATTGGCAATAATGAGGATGGAAATTTCATCCAATTGTGGAACAAAGAAAATAGAAGTTGTACAAACTCATAAAGTTTTACAAAGACATTGGAGTCATTTTGCTTAACACGTCTAGTATGCTCGGCTTCATAGAAATTGAATCAACCCTCTATTGCTCAACCTTCCTACCAATCCAAAGAAACTTCAATTCTCTCACATTAGTCACAACCAATAGTTAAACCCATATCTAACTCAAAAAAGATCATGATAAATCGTGGAACAAAGGAAATAGAAGCCATACAAACTCATAAACTTTTGCAAAGACATTTGAGTCATTTTATTTAACTCCTCGAATCTGTCACATTTCATACAAATTAAATCAACTCTCTCTTTCTCAACCTTCCTACCAATCCAAAGAAACTTCAACTCTCTCACACTAGTGACAACCAATAGTCGAACATATATCTAACACAAAATGATCATGACAAAAAGTAAATAATTTCAGAAAGGAAAATATCATATCAATTTGAAAGGATTTCTAGAGAGAAAAATGCGAGCACATAATGAACCATGAGAAGTTGCATAGTACACTTCAATCTTATTGATAATCAAATATTGCAAAAAAAAAAAATCAAATTAAAAATTATATTCAACATGAAATCACGTAATGAACAACACTCTTGCTAGGATGAAAGAGATAAAGAAATGACAAAAAAACAAAACTTTTAAGCATTACTACTCCAAAAAAGAGAAGGAAAAAAACATTGAACACATGTAAAGCAAAATTTTAAAATGAAACCTAAAAAATAAACATGAAGCTAAAAAAATAAAATAAAAGAATAATCACCATCGCCCTTTCAATGTCATGTTATTACTTTTTGTGAGATCCGATTATTTTCTTTCTGTCTTTCCTAAAAAATGAACAACAATTTGTTTTAAATTTCATCAAGCAAATTACACAAGGAAAAAAAGAAGAAGAATAAGAAAAGAGTTCAATCACGACAGATTTGTGGCTAAAATTCTCACCAAGATTACCATTTAGATTAATGACAAAATGATATGCAATAGACCATACAACTTCTGAAGATTATGTTATACTAAATAAATTAGTCAATGATGCATTAATATTCCCTTTATGCTAATACATTGATAATGCATATGTAGCTGTTAGTATTAATGTTTTGTGTCACTGGTTACATATTTGGTTCAAGACGAATTACATACTTGGTTCAAGACATATTAGATTACTATTACCAAATAATGTGTGGTAATGCAACGGTGGCAATTGATGGATAATGCATTGATAGTTAACGGTTATAGATAGAGTCAAGAACGATTGTACATAGAAATAGTTTTAGCTTGATAAATCATTGTACAAAATATCTCTCTTATAAATCAAAATAGTGTTCGTTCTATACCATTAAATTCAAAAAAATTACAACCGTTTTTTATTTTACCTTTGAATATACTAATTGGCTATGAATACATAATTATTTTGATTGAAGTGGTTTCTCTATAATACAACCCAAAGTGGAATGAGGTAGCAAATAATGGAGGGTAAAATAGGCAAGTTGGATATTAGGGTTAGGGAATAGAGTTTGCACACTATCCTCCAATTTATAATAACTAGACTCTAATCCGTGCGATGCACGGGTTTTTGTAGAGTTTCATATATAACTATCAAATTGTTTATATTATTATTTTTATAGTTACATTCAATATTATGTTATCAAACTACTTCAAAAAGCAACAAAAACAAAAGATGGACTGCAATAAAAATGACAAATCAAAAGAAGAAAAAAATATATACAAAAGTCTTCACCAAGAAATTGGTTCTAACCGCAAAGGCTATTAAGTCTATAAAAATGAAAATGAATTGTTATGTAGTAATCGAAAGAAAGAAAAAAATAATGAACAGGAACTCCTTTGTGTAACCGAAAGAAAAAAATAATAAAAAGGAACTGCAATAGCATTAATGACTTTAAAAAAATGTAAAAAAAATGACATTTAGTACGGTATATTCATTTTGGAAGCAACATTCTTTCAATAAAAGTGGTAAAAGATTTAAAGTGTTGTCATGTGTTACCTTATTCAATCCCTTGCATACCATTTTTTTTATAAAAATTAATAAGGTTCGCCAAAAGGGCGGGATTAGGGTTATTAGGTTTAATTGCATGATGGTGAGAGGGATGAAAGTGAGTGAGAAATGATTTAAAGATTGTGAGATTAAAAGAAAGAGGACCCGAGATTTGTGTTGAATATATAAAAGTGAAGCAATCACATTTCATCAAAAACATCAGTGTCTTAGTGGTAAGAGTTGTGAATTTGTAGCATATGATATCTGGTTTGATCTCTAGTAAGATTTTTTTCATAAATTTTTTTAAAACTAAAAATTAGATATATGAAAAGGTTAAAAGGCATGTCATTATGTGTTTCTCATGCAATAGAATTATAGTAAACTAAGAAAATGTTTTTCCTTTACAATGTTAGTAACAGAAACCTTTTCTTATAGAATTTCTTATGATACATATATTTTTATAATCCTTTTAGATTTAAAATTTTTTCTAAGAGGAAATTCTAGCTAGCTTAAACTCGTATATTATAGCCTGAAATCATATATTTTTATAATCCTAAAGGCATGGCGTGAAGTTATAACGGGAAGTTAATAATAACATGGTGTAGTTACCGCGGTAATAGTGGTTCTATAATAGGAACGTGGATGGAGTGATGCTTCAATTTAATTAATTATAATTTTAATTCATTAGTATAGGGAAAAAATGTGGAAGAGAGAAGAAATGAGAAAATGACATAAATATTGCATATTAATTTTGGAAGCAAGATTATGTCAGTTGAAACTTAGGTGGCTGAGTGGTAAAACATGTGTTGTGATAGCATTTGGTGCACGGTTCAACTCTTGGCAGGAATTTGTTTTCATAATTTTTTTTCAAAACCAAAAATTAGGGTTAGTCATAGAGTTAGGTTAAGACTACCTAACATTTAGTATTATAAAGATAAAGATAATAATAATATATTTTAAATAAAAATATAAATGACAAGAATGTGGTTTGGTTTAGTTTTTGGAGAAACAAAATACAAACCAATGAAAAATAGTCGGTTTGGTTTGGTTCGGTTTAGTTATTACAATATTCTTTCACAAAAATCAAACCGATGAAGAACAAGTTTTTTTGGTTTGTCATTTTTAAAAAGTGAAGAAATTTATTTTAAAAAATCTAGAATAGTAATTTTTTTTCAAGAACTATAGACTTTTTATACTATTAAAACTAACACATAAGCTAAAACGAGAAAAATAATATTAATGATTAAAATATTTCCGGAACCAATTTCAGGACGTTAGTTTGTCTTTTTAAAAATAACACTATTAATATAGTGTGAAATAAAAGTAATAATAATACAATATAATAGTTTAGTTTGAATTTTGGGTGATCAATTTTGAATTATGTGAAACTGATAATCGATGGAGATCGGATTTGATTGGTTTGAAGTTTTGAACCCAAACATAGAAAAAAAACAAACCAATATAATTTACGGGCAATGTTATACTGTACGAAATAAAAGCCAAAATAATAGCAAGAATGTACTGCGCACTGTTTTAAAAAAAATAAAAAACTATCAATTCTTTATGTTATAGAAATCATGGCCGCATGTGTTGAAATATGAACGGCTTAAGATACAATTGTGCATTTCGTGTTTTTTTGTTCGCGTAATAATAAGTATCATTATACATAATTTACATGGTTTTGAAGTAGGAATAAACGTCGCAAGAAAATAGGGTTTGAATTGTGACCCTTTTAAAATTATTCCTGAAAGATTAACAAGTTTATATAGTCAATAAAGTTCTCGGTAAATGTTAGTTTAATAGAATTATAGTTTTAGATGTAAAACAATTGTTTTATTTAGGACCAGAATGTTTTGAATTATAAACTTTAAAGTGATTAAATAGTTTTGACAAGGACCATAATGTTCTGGAATGAAATAAAGTTTTTAAGTTGTTTTAGTTGGGACCATAATGATCTAGAGAATGATTATATAATTAATATATAAGCAGAATGAGAAAATGCTTAAGTGTAAAAACTATTCTAATGAGGACCAGAATGTTCTGGAGAATGATTAAATAATTGATATAAAAGCAGAATGATTTAAATAATATTATATGTTAGTGAGTTTGTATTAAGCACTTGTTTTATCTTGGACCAGAATGTTCCGGATGCAGTTATTAATATAAAATGATAAAACAATACTAATGATTAAGTTAGGACCAGAACACTCTGGATTAATTTGGTTGTATTTAATTAGGACCATGATATTCTGGATAGATTAATAATGATAGTTATAATCGTGATAGTGTCTGTAACGTAAATAATAAGAGAAATGGAAGAGAGAATACCATAGGAGATTTATCCTGATTCACCAAACCCGACTACTTTCAGTCCCCACACCTCGTGTGAGATTATCCACTATAGTATCCTGCTAACAGAAACTTATGAATATCACTATAAGTTATTGATCACACCAGATCAGTCCGTTACACCATGTATTATCAACCTCAACAGACTTCTACAATTCTTTGCTTTCGCACAAGAAAGGTTGTTACAATTCTTTCTCAAACTATTGTTACGAATAGACTTGATAACACAATATACTTTGTTTGATGAGATGAGTTCTGATCATAGAAATTTCTCAACACATGTTTGAGATTATAATAAACAAATTCGAATGAGTATGATCCAACAAATATAATGAGAGAGCTTGTAATTTGTTTGTTTGTGAAGAGCTTTATATGTGGTGATGATTTTCACTTGAGAGAATGTCTGCTTTCGAAACTCTTGCTTTGATCCTTCAAATACACTTGTATTTATAGATGAGGAGTGAATTGATGATCAAGTGTGAAAATAGAGTTGTTGGACACATTTTTTACAGGTGACCAGAGCTTCAATTGATTTCATTTTTCTTTTTCAACACGACCAGAATGTTCTTTTACACATCCAGAACGTTCTGGATGTTCAGCTGGCCTTTGTTGCTTTACGTGAGAGAGATACAACTGTAATGAGTTGTTGCTTGCTGTGTAGAAGTGACCTTGAGTATGTCATTCTTTTGTACTTTGATGATGTCATGCTATTCCACACGTGCTTTAATACATTTCATGAGATATTTATCCTTTAATGAGTTTTTCTTCAAATTGATCGAAATCCTCAAGTCCCCAAGATAACTTCTCATATGATTCTCATGTCATGCTTCCCTTTTTGCTGACTTGTTCTTTTAATGTAAATGTTTTATTTGCTTTGTGAATCCAGATTGTTCTCAGAGCGTTCTCATGAAACAATTATCACAAAACAAATTAGTAGATAACAAGATGAAATAAATTTAATATGTTTGTAATCTTTAAAACATCAAATAAGGATTTTGTCTCAATAGGTTTGATTTGGATATTTGAGTTCATCAAATCATTGATTTAGTTCTTACACTACAATTGAGATCTCTATTTATATACGAAGATCTCGATTGTAAAAGAGAGTAAAACTAATTATATTAGGGTTTTATTGATTTATTTGTTTTTACCTAAAAGAGAGTTTTTACACTACTAATCGAGATCTCTGTAAAAAAAAATTAGTCGGTTCTTATAACGGTGTTATTCCAACTCACTTGGTGTGTGGTTAAACCAAAAAAAATGTGATGAATAGTTTTAGGAACTATATTCTCTACAACTGAAAGGAGAGTCCAATTAAATCTGTGCTTTAAAAAGTGAAAGACTTTAAATATTAAATGCAAAATTTAAATCTGTGGATTGTTACACATGAGAAATACGATAGATTTCTCACGAAGGAGATCCATCCATTATAAGAAAGTTAGAGCATCCACAATGGAGACACCAATTTTCGAGTATTTAAATGAGTCTCACGTGTACACATCACTAATTTATAATTTTTTAATAGTTGTACCTAATAAGCACTTAATCCCTCCAATCCAACATCTCACACAAATTTCTTTGATGAGACCCTTTAATAAACTATCAATAACTTTATATCATTACATAACAACTTTTTAATATTAAAAAAGTGTGGGTCCCACTTAAGAATGAGGTCTTAAGTGAGACCATGGGTCCTATATGACCCCAAATTTTTTTCTCCCCAATAGCGGTGAAGTGGAAGAAATAGTCACAAGAAATGAGGTTTGAATGTGACCCTTTTAAAATTTAGTTCTGCAACTTACAAAACTTATATACTCAAGAAATTCTTGGTAGAGGTTAGACAAATAAGATTAGAGTGTCTTATATATTAAACAGTTGTTTTATCAAGGACCAAAACGTTATGGAGAATGATTATATAATTAATATATAAGCAGAATGAGAAAACAGTATTAAGATTAGGTCTAAAAACTATTTTAACAAGAACTAGAATGTTCTAGAGAATGATTAGATAATTAATATAAAAGAAGAATGATCAAACAATATTATATGTTGATTTAAGCGTGAGTTTGTCTTTAGATATTAAGAAATTGTTTTATCTTGGACTAGAACGTTCTGGATGCAATTATTAATATAAAATGATAAAACAATATTAATAATTAATTAAGGACCAGAACACTCTGGATTAATTTGGTTGTGTTTAATTAGGACCAGAATATTCTGGATAGATTAATAATGATAATTATAATCATGATAGTGTGTGTGTATAGTGTAACGTAAATAATAAGAGAAAGGGAAGAAAGAATAACACACAAGATGTATTCTGGTTCACCAAACCCGGCTACTTCCAGTCCCCACACCTCGTGTGAGATTATCCATTATTGTATCCTGCTAACAGAAACTTCAGATTAACACTATATGTTCTTGATCACACCAGATCAGTCTGTTACACCCTGTATTATCAACCTCAGCAGGCTTCTACAATTCTTTGTTTTCACACAAGAAAGGTTGTTACAATTCTTTCTCAAACTATTGTTACGAATAGACTTGATAACACAATACACTTTGTTAGATGAGATGGTTTGAGATCGGATTTACACTCAACTCGTGTTTAAGGGTATGATGATATGAACACACTCACATTATGTGATCCACAAATCTGTTATGGGCTGGAGTGTGTTATAGATGAAGAGATTATGATATTTGCACTTAAAAGTGGATTATGTTTAAAATCAATCTCTTAGCCTCAAAGGCTTTTCAACTCATGTTTGAGATTATGATGAACAAACTCTTGATATTGATCAAAGATATAGTGAGAGAGTTGGAGTTTGTTGTTTGTGAAGAGTTTATGTTGTAGTGAAGATTTCGCTCATGTAATGATGCTTTTTGTGTTCAAAAACTCTTAATATTTCCATTCAAGTGCTCCTCTATTTATAAGAGATGTAAAACTTGGTGACCACTTCATAAAATAATTGTTGGGACACGTTTCCCTATGTAGCATGCAGCTTTCTTTAGTTGCTTGGAGAGAAAGCATGAAAATTTGCACATGCAGAATGTTCTCCAGAACGTTCTGGAATATTCTAGCTTGCATAAAAGAAGAAGCACGTGTGATTGCAAGTTGTAGAAGGGCTAAAGTGTGTTCCCAGCTGTAGAGAAGTGACATGATGATGTAATACCATGATCTCATGTATATGTCACATAGATATTTCATGAGATGTTTCTTTTATGGATCTTTTCCTTAATGGGTCAAAAGCTTTTAAGGTCCACTTGTCTTTTTCCATCTTAAGTCATATGATACTTCCTCTTTTGGTGACACAAATATTATAACATTAATTTCTTGATCTCAATGATGCAAACCATTAACATAAAGTCCATTCTTGTCCTTTTGCGTGAAAGTCATTTTGATGAAAACTTGATGTGAGCCAAGAATGTTCTTGAGAGCTTTCTTAATGAAACATTTCTCACAAAACATGTTAGTAGATAACAAGAAAATAATTGCAATATGTTTGTTATCTTTAAAACATCAAATGATGGTGTTCTCTTCACTTTGTCTGACCATAATAATCTTTGTAGGAACATGAGAAACCTTTCTCGAAGTCAAAATTCTTTTGATTGATTTCTATTCTCCCAAATCATATCTTGAATAGTGATGGAAGATTCTTGGACCATCCTAAGTCTTTTATGAACAATTCATTCATGGATTGGTTTCTCTTCAAAGTTGATTATATTTTTTTTTTGCTAAGCCAGGAGAATTGACAGGTATCAAGAAGAGTCGTCGACATCCCAAGTAGGTTGGTACCCCAAAGACACTCCTATCCTATACCGCCAAACTCAGAAAAATTTTATTAAAAAAGGGTAGAAATATATACAAGAGGGGGGACTAGGCCAAAACCCTCAACAAAAAGCAGGAGCAAAAAAGAAAAACAGCTAAGAGAAACGATAATTAGGCAAGCCAAATCTGTCCATAAAGAAATCTCCGCGAACAACCTGCGACAACTCAGTCAGCCAAACTGCACCCTGAAGAGAGTGCCCCAAATTTTCAAGCTTATCAACACAAGCAGTTGCCTTCCTGATAGATATGTGAAGATATAATCTCTAATATTCCAATAAAAAAAATTCATTGAGGAGGTGGAGATGGATCTCCCATGGAACGGGTCTTGTATGCTGCTCGTCTGAGTTGTCGTTGTTGCTTCAATTGTTGTTTCTTTTTTTTAGACAATACCGGCGTAAAAGGTTCTTCTGTAGCATTTGTCTCACTTGCACGTATCGAGCGAAGTAACTCAATATCCTTCTGTATCACCAGGCACCTATGAGACTGACGAGGGATATGACTAGCCTGCCCTGCACAAGTATTATGCGCAGCCTGTTTAGTTGTTACCATATCCATCATACCCCTATGTGTAACCACATGAGTACATTCAACCATAGTTTCTGATACCTCCACATGTGTCTGAGATACCGATTCCATAATAGTTTCTTGTAAAGAGGCGGAATTATTATCTACCCGAGCTGAATAATGTGTTTCACCCATGACCAAAGCCGAGCCACATCATTTTGATGAAGTAATGAGAATAATTTTGACTGTAATAATCATCTTTATCATGAGAACATTCTTTCATCAAATTTGATAATGTTCTCCTCTATATGAGAAGACAATATCTTCTTGGTCTATTAACCTTGAATTATTTTGTTGATGATTCAATTCTTCTCATAATTCCTCTCGGTGATTCCACACAATGTTTCTTGTCCTTTTAGTATCTTTGAGATTTTTTAGTTTAGGCATGCATATATTCATAAAGGTACAATCAATCATTCTCTTGAGTGAAACTTTTGTGCCTTTTCCTTAAACTCGTTTAGAAACTATTTGAAGACCATTCTTGAATCTTCATATCTTGTAGATACTTAAGGTAAGTAACAAAAACTCAATCTGTGTTCTGTCACATGACTTTTAAGAGTGATCTTGTGTACCATTCAAGTATTAACCCTTTATTCCTCGAATTTTTAAGGCTTTATTGAAAACCATGTGGTGACGAGGATGAGTCAATTGATAGTAAAATTCATCTTCTTGTTGAATCTTTGATCAACACTCTTTTGATTCAAACAATATTCTTTTTATATCTTCTTTGAGCTTGTGATGCTACTGTTTTGGTAATCTTCCACTGAGCATATATATGCAATTGTAAGAGACTTCTTTCTTGTCTAGTTCTGTGAAAAGACTTAAGTGCAAACATCAGTAGATCACCTTTCATAAAATTTTAGCCTTTATTCCATAAGGTTTGTTATCATTAAAACATTCATAAAAAAGATTTTTGTTTCAACAGAGGGTGCCTAATAGGTACAGAGTCTTAAAAGGTTAAGAGCTCACTATTGGGGATGATCTTAGATCTTGCGGCACATCCAAAGGACACATCAAACTCCTTCATATTATTTCGATCTCCACACATTTTTTGTTTGGTGGGGGTCAAAATCTCCACAATGCTTAAAGGAAACTAACGTGTGATAGTTTGCTTCATATTGTGTTAATAACTCTGAAATTGTAAAAAAAAAACGTGTACGTAAAATGGAAATTGAAATTAACTGAACACAAGAAATGTATTTTGACAACTTCCCTCAAGTAATGGTAAGTTAGGCGACCGTAAATATAGTCAAACACGAGTTAATTGAATCATTTTCAAGTCTACTAGGGTATATGAAGATCACCAGACTTGGTCAAAGCTCCATAAAAATAAACATTTGAGCAATTGACTCGCGTTTCATGTTTAAACCTCCACTAACCAAAAGAAGGCTATGAGCACATAGCCACATTTTAAAGGTGTCCATCATGATAATATCGACATAATACGCCGCGAGGTGGAACGTGGGCAAAAAAGTTGAGCAAGTCTCGTTTCTATAGGTTACACCTTTTTAACCAATACATTTTTTTTTTCAACAAACACAATCAATCAAACAAATTAACTATTTTAGATATTGTTATCTCTTTATCCTTTCTGCATTTATCATTCATTTATGCATTTCTTAATTTAATATAGCTTGAACACCCCAAAAACAACATCTTTGGAGTTGTCAAGAAACTCACTTGATGAACAAAATTCATTCCTCAACGTAATCGCTTGAAAAAAGATAATCAATGTTGAGAGCTATTAGTCAATATCTCGATAAACTTTCAAATTCTACAACAAACGCAAATAGGTCTATTAGGCAGCAAGAAACAAACCTACTGCATCCGTTTAAAATGACTTGTAGTTTTTTTTTTTTTTTTTTTGTATTTTGTTGTTGATTAAAAATTAAAAAAGACAATGACTACAATTAGAATTAGCGGCATATAGTTGACTGATCACATATAGATAATAGAAAGAAAGAAAACTATATTAATTAATCATGAAAGTAAAATCAAACAGTTACTATATAGTAGTGTCTATCAAATTTCTTTTTAATGAGTTGTCCATTGGTCGTTGACATTAATATAAAACCCTATACAATTATAATTTGCAACCCAACTAAACGCCACCATTTTCTTGTACGAACAAAAGCACCACTCAGTTGCTCCGCGAAATAGCCACGGTATCACCTTTATTGCGCGCATTCTACTACTCATGCTCATGCATATATCTACTCTTATTACTACTATCATCTTCATTCATTCTCATAAATTCAAACCATTATCTCCCAATCCCTAATTCATGTATTAATTTCTATCATTCTTGCATGCACACACCAAGTTTCACTAATTCTAACAAGCATGGCTTCTTCATCTTCTTCTTCCAAAAGACACCCAACATACCACGGAATTCGGAGCCGGGGAGGAAAATGGGTGACTGAAATCCGCGAGCCCCGTAAGACAAACCGCATATGGCTAGGCACATTTCCCACCCCTGAGATGGCAGCCGCGGCTTATGATGTCGCGGCTTTGGCCCTCAAAGGCGGGGGCGCTGTTCTAAACTTCCCTAATTCAGCTAGCAAGTACCCGGTGCCTGCGTCCAATTCACCGGATGATATCCGCAGTGCTGCCACTGCTGCAGCCGAATTAATGACGGCTGAAGCCGTTAATAATGATGCTGGCTTTAATGGTAGGCCTTGGTATGAAACTGAGTTTCTTGATGAAGAAGCTATATTCTCAATGCCAAGATTGATGGTAGAAATGGCTGAGGGTATGCTGCTTTCTCCTCCCAGAATTAATCCTCCACCGTCTGAGTACTTGCCCGAATACTACACTTCGGGAGAAAGTTTATGGAACTACCATTGATCTCTCCATCTATATTCTATATATATAATATATCATATAATTATATTTAAGCTAAATTACACTAGTGGTCCTTTAAGTTTGAGGTTTGTAACATATATGTCCTTTAAGTTATTTTGGTCACACATAAGTCTTTTATGTTTGTAAATGAGTTCAATTTAGTCCTTCTGTTACCCCAACGTTACAAAAACACATTATTGATGTTGTGATGGTTTATTGCTACTGTTGAAACTGTGTTGATAAATAGATATTGTGCTGATTGTAGGAAGTGTGTTGATATATAGATATTGAGATGATCAATAGTAAACAAAAAAAAAAGTATTATGATCTGCTGATTTTTTTTAGTGAGCTGCTGTTAAGTTTTTTTAGTGAGTTGCTGTTATGATCTGCTGCAATTTTTTGTGTGCTGCCAAATACATGTCCCCCATGTATGATTCAGTGAGCTGCTACTGAAAAGCAAGTAGTATAAATGATGTAAAACAATCAAATGATGTAAAACAGTAAATACATGTCCCCCATGTATGGTTAATGGTGTATCATATTTGGCCGATAGATAAAAATGCAATACATAACTAACTTGTTAAACACCCAATAATAGTGTTTTTGTAAAGTTGAGTTAACAGAAGGACTAAATTGAAACCGTTTACAAACTTAAAGAACTTATGTGTGACCAAAATAACTTTAAGAACTTATCTATTATAAACCTCAAACTCAAAGGACCTGTGATGTAATTTAGGCTTATAATTATAAGCTCGATCCTTTTTTCTCTTTCCTAATCCTATAAACCAATCAAAGTAATTAATGATGTTCAAATAGTAATTAAATTATATATTTCTAAGCTCTTAATTTAATTATTTCTTTTTATAATATATGCATGATTAATGATGTTCAAAGTAAAGTGTACCCGACAAAAAGTTGAGACAAAAAGTAGAAGTTTGAGACAAAAAATCAAACCATCAACACCAAGACAAAACCGATTACTATATTTACTAAAATGGATATGCATAGAGAAGACTATCGATTGCGATGCAAACGTTATCAAAAGCGTGTTGGTTGCGGAAGGATAATATGAACTGAAGCAACGTTTTATTTTTGACTTTAATTATTACTTTTATAATATTGATAACGAAGGTATTATTACATGAGTGAGTGTGTCATTTTTGGTGTTCTCAAATTTAAAGATACTTGTTAATTAAGAAACCCATAAAACAAAACAACATCTTCTTTTTACTAAAGAAAAAGTTACTTGACAAATACACACACACACACACACACACACACACACATATATATATATATATATATATATATATATATATAAGGAACAAACATCATAATTGTTCCCGTGAACATAAGTAAATTGGTAGCAACAATGCATGATAATAATATATAAAAATTGAGATTTGAATCATAAATTCCTCACTTATTCACCTTAAATGGTAAAATTAATTATAACCAAAGCGACTTAGTATATATATAAAAAAGGAGCGTAAATGATTTAGTGTCATGAATAATTTTCGTCCAAATGCTTGACTTAATTATCATCATTTTTATATTAAATTCACAATCATTTATTTTTAACAACACATACACAAATTCTTTAAAAAAAACAACACATACACAAATTCAATTATTTTAAAAGAAAAAGATAGGTGTTAGGATTCATAAGAAATTATTCATTTTTTTTAAAGAATAAGAAATTAATCCTTAAAGTGTACATCTACCTAACTCTAGAACTACTTAGGTAAAGGTTTCATTGTAATTTCATCAAGAGTACTCATAACCCCAAATAAGAAATATGTGGTCACAACAAAAAAAGAAATACTTATCATAAAATTATTTTAAAACTACACATAATTTAATTCTTTCTTCTTTTATATTATTTTTCTTTTTTATGTGTCTCTGAATCTTTTGACCACAAAATACTACTTCAACAATATTGTTTAAGAGTTGTGAGTCCAATTTGACTTGATTAGATGTAATGTTGGTTGGAATTTCATCATCAATATGCAAAAAAGAAAAAAAAAACAGAGAAGAATTTCATCAATAATTAAGTTGTATACATTCTTATCGGCAGAGTGGTGTAAAGAAAATTTTTAAAAAAATGTGCAACCGCGTTATTATTCATCTGAAAATGTACTAATGAATATCATTATAGCTATGCTAAATTCAAAATTATAATTAGGAAAAAAGACAACAGGCGGTCCCGTTTATAATTGGAGAAAAGGTAAAGTAAGAAATTTAGTCAACATTTAGTGATTGATGTTGATTAAACCTTTCAACTGTTTGATGGTTTTGGTTGCAATCGTGGATTTTCCTCTTTCTTTTGAACACATGGGAGGGAGTCATATGAAGGGCTTTTATATAGGCTAGTGGGGAAAATATATATGCTTAATTGCAGTTTTAACCCCTAATTATCACGAACTTGCGATTTTAGCCCCCTATAAAAAATAATAACAAATCAGCCCCCTATGTTTAGCCATTTTTGCAGTTTTGGCCCCCAGACCAATTTTGACCAATTCAACGCAGACGTGGCACCCACTTCACTTAAGTGAGGTGCCACGTGGCAAACGGTGAGAAGATTGGCGGTGCCACGTCTGCGTTGAATTTGTCAAAATTGGCTTGGGGGCCAAAAGTGCAAAAGGGGCTAAACATAGGGGGCTGATTTGTTATTGTTTTTTATAGGGGCTAAAATCGCAAGTTCGTGATAGTTAGGGAGCTAAAACTGCAATTAAGCCAAATATATATGGCAAGAGAGTTACAACCAAACAACCGTTATGATGTTGCGGTCTACCTTATGATCCAAATTCATATTTATAAATTCATTGAATAATGATATTTATAAATTATTTTAGTACAATTCTTTCTTATACTTTCATTGTATTTTTATTTTTTTTAAAAAGAGAAATGAAAATATTGTCCCAAATACCATTATATAAACTAGTGAAAAGACGGTATTTCCGCTCTTTCCGCTCTTTTTATTACGTCAACGTTTAAAAATTATGAACGGTATTTTTTATAAAACTTTGATTTGGATCAAAACTAAAAATATAAATGTTTGTTGCTTTCAAATTATAATAGACTAAACTAACCATGATTATCTATTTCAATGACACAAACAACATAACAAAAAAAAATATAATCTAAATTTTTTTTTAATGACATCAACATCAATCTTTATTATAGAAAAAGTTGTTTAAGAGTATAATTGAGATAATGAAAAAGTAAGTATAGATATACTCATATAGTTTGTTACACTTTTTGAATGATAAAGAAAAATACTGGATATATATACTAATATCGTGTTTGTTACACTTTTATTTTAATATTTGAATTTACTCTTATATATTTGTTATATGTGCTATTTATATTGAAAGCTGATGGTAATTTTGAAAAGAGAAAAAAACCAGCGTAAAAGAGACAAAACATATTATTTTCTTTATATATACAGTGACGTATCCAGGACCTTGGGTCATGGGGTGCAAACTTTTTAATATAACTAAAAATTATATAAAAATATTATATATATATATATATATATATATTTGTAATAAATTATTTCTCTTTAGATACCAATTTTTCGTATAGTAACTTTTTCTTATTATTTTTCACTATTTAAAATTTCATCTTATTAAATCTCAAATTTTTTAAAATAGCAAGCACTTTTTCATTATAATGAGAATCTATTGACATGGAAGAAAAAAAGGAGAAGAAGTAAAAAACATATTAAAAATGAAAATTAGAAAAAATAAAAATTTGTAATATATATTACATTTGTGAGTTAATAACATGGTTGTTGATATAGCCAAGCGGCCAATGTCTTTTTAAATAGTAGTGAGAACATGAGTTCGGTTCTTTGTAGCTTCATTTTGGCGAGAACATGAGTTCGATCCTTTGTAGCTTCATTAGGTACTTCATTTTGGTTTTTTTTGGTTAAATAAGTAAATGGTCCCCCTAAATATACCGACATTTGATTTCAGTCCCCATAAAATATTTCTTAGGTTTTTGATCCATCCAAAATTTTTCATCCATGAAATTAGTTCCTACTTTTTAGTCAACTCATATTTAACCTTCATATTTTCTAATGAAATTTTCCAGAAATGAGTATAATATTATGACAATCTTTCTCAAAAAAATTTGAATTTTTTAACAAAACATGAATTTATTTAGAGAGATCATTTACTTATTTATTTATTTTTTAATAAAAAACATACGTGGTCTTGGGTTCGTGCCGTACGTGTATGTGTTTATCCGAGAGAATCAAACAAGGTAGGGCCACTTACGATTTTTGTCTAAGCTTTGTACCTGTAAGGGAATCGATTTAATTAGCGATAGACAGAAAATAAGTGCTGCAAAATTTGACAGTAACCAAAATATCATGAATGGTCGACACCTATCTTTCAAACCCATCGATGGCGTTTCTTCTTAGCTCTAATACGTGGTTTGGTTTGGTAAGCTCTTTCTTTAGGTAACTACTGGTGAAGGTGTATTTTCATTATTGTTTTAGTTGTTAAAAGTTAGTTACAAACTGTTACATTGACGGTATAAACGTGTGACATAAATAATAAAATTGAGTAGTTGTTGTACTAAAGACATAAATAAGTTAAGTAGTGGGGTGAACATTCTCTCATCTCACATTAAAACTTTTTTCTCTCTCTCATAGGGTGTTCTAACTTCTAACATTTGATGTTGGGAATTTGAAACCAACTAGATAATCTAGCAACCTAGCTTAAGTGTATAGTAAATCCCAATTAAAGCAAAGAATAAAGATAAAAATAGTAGAGGAACAAATAAATCAAGATTGTTTATCCAATTTGATCTAAATTGAGACCTAAGTTTAGAGAAGAGAGCAATTCTTCAATCTGCTATCAATTAATTTTAACAAATACAAAGAAGTTACAAGAAATTACTTTCAACAATCCACCTTAATTTCTGTCCTTTTGTGTTTCTTATCTCAACTTACGAGAAGATGCTCAAGAAGACAATAGAGAAAATTTGAATCACTTCACTTAGGCTTTGTTTGGGAGTTGGGTTTTGGAGGGGAGGGGAAGGAAAGGAAAGGCTTGTGGAGTGATAAACCCTTGTTTGGGAGATTTAAAAAAACAAGGGAAGGTTTTGAGGGGTTTTGAAGGGCTTCATTTGGTCCAATTTTAAAGTTCCCCCAAATTGGAGGGTTTTGGGGGGTTAAACATACAAATTGACAATTTTGCCCTCATAATAATTCAAAATTCCAATTAAGGACAAAACCAAATTCACACAGTTGCATGCCTCATTCACACAATTCACCCACTAACACGTTCGCACTCTCATAGCAACAACCGAAGCGTCGCTTGAAACAAACCGGAACATCTATAATATGTTTTACCGAGACTTTTTATGGTGGATTTATTTTGAGACTTATCTCATATTGTTAGATTTTTTTTGTAATTTCTTTTATGTTGGATTTATTTTGAGATTTGTTTAATGTTGCAGTCATTATGATGGATTTTTTGTTTTTATTATAGCAACATATTTTGCTAATAACAATTGGGAACAAAAGAGCATGGTTCATCTTATTTATATCCATTTATTTTTTAATGGTTCATATTATTTTTGCATTTTAATTCATTAAAATTGGACTATGATGAATAAAACATGATTCAACTTCATTAATGAGTTGCTAAAAAAACTTCAGTTATGACTTTTAAATAATTTAGACAGTTTTAAATAATATACATGGTTTGTACAAAAAAAAAATACACTGTAAAAAAAAAACATGGTTTATATATATATATATATAGCGAAATTAATTTGTTATTATTGTATCAATTTTTTAATAAAATTATAAAAAAAAAACTATAGATTTTTAATTTTTTTAATTTATATATATATATATATAATTATTTTAGAGTATTCCTCAAAAAAAGAAAAAAGGGGTAAAATAGTAAAATTATCACATAAGCCCTCCATTTCCTTTTCTTGTTGGTTTTTTAACTCCCAAACAAGGGGAAAGCTTTCCCTTCTTTCCCCCTTCCCTCCCCTCCCTTCCCTTCCCCTCCTAAGCCTTTCCTTCCCCTCTCCTCAAAACTCGCAAACAAAGCCTTAAGAAATCTCTCTATCCAAGATGTTTAATATGTTTTCCGACCCTAATTTCTCACCCAAAAGCTCTCAATCGTAACGCTTAAGTTCTCCGGACTGTTTACTAAGTATTTAACTTGATAACTCTTTGTGCTTGAAGATCCACTTGAATCTAACTATCCTTAATATTGCCATAAGATGTATCATTACCTCTTTAACCCTTGGAATGCCTTCCATAATATTGAAGATTTTCTTGAATACAACTACCCTTGAATTTTTTTAAGATAGTCCCACATGTTTCAAGGTCTTACTTTCCTTGCTCTCAGTTGCTTCCTCGAAGGCCCTCTGTTTTGAGTCTTGCACTTATTCAGCCTAGGTTAGAGCATAACACATGAGGTCTCTATAGTTGTACCACTTTGGTGCAACAATATTCTTCCTTTCTCCATATATAGGAGTCATTATTGGTTGTTTTCTTCTAGTCTCACTAGTGAAAGACTCCGCCTCTTTTTGGTAATTAGCAATGCAATCACCAACTTGGAATGTCATATGCAATCCTTCTCATTTGATACTACAACTTTAAAACATTGAATTTCAGGAGAATTCATGTTGATTCGAAAGGTCATTTTGTATAATAAATGAAACTTTAAGATCAATCACCACTTCCAAAAAATAATGGCCTTGTAGAAAGGGGAAATAGAACATTATTATATATGACAAAAAGTTTGTTGAAAGAAAGGAGAGGATCGAGCCGGGGATAACGAACAAAAAATAAAAACTAATTGAAGTTGTTACATCAATTTAAGATAAACGAACAAAAAATGGTGATTTAGTGTCAAAGATAATTCAAAATCACGTCTCTTTGTTGGATGAAGAAGAGAGGAGTTAGAGAGAATGTATAGTTTCTCTCTAAAAATTAGGGTCGGCTCATGTTTTACTAATTACTAGTATCGAATTTATTTCGAAAAAGGTTATGTTATAAGGTATGTTGACTGCTCACTATATTTTTTTAATGGATATTAACTTATAAGGCATGTTGACTAGCATGTACCACAAAGACATGCCAAGAAACTAAAGTATAAATAGTATTTATCTTAAAAATTAAGCATTTAATATCTTACAAATTCAAAATCTGTTTTTTAATATAAATTTTTTCCTTCTAATTTTTTTCCTTCAATCATACCTTAGTTTTAGCTCTAGTCATTTTTTTAAAAAAAAGCTACTAGTCTTGATCATGGTCAGTGCCAATTCAAATTCCAAACACACCTGACCTTTATTCCTATATAAATTTTCTCTGTACAACATAATATATGCTGAAAACATATAGAAAAATAAACTTTGCATCGTATTTATTTTGTACTTCTTTTCGAGTGATTTTTGTTTTTTTTGGTAAAATATTGAAACACGTTTTCAGACTCTGAATCCTTGAGAGCCTGCTTTCCCAAGAAATGGTAGCAAGTTAGAAATTGGAATTGGAACTAGCGAAAATCAAATGTTAACCGTGGCCCGCCCGTTACACTGGCCCACAAGAAAAGAAAAACAAAAGCCAACTGTTCCCGTGTTCGTGTACACATCGTAGTCACGTGCATTAATTTCCCCCAAACTCTTAAAATAATTCCTAACATATAATAAATATTCAAAAGCTATATATACTTCCCTAACTCTTAAGTCAATTTCAGCACATGAATTTCGCATGAACCATAAGCTACTTACTACTACATACACCCCAGTCCCACAAATGAAATCATCACTTGATGAGAACAACTCTTACACATCACAAACAAATTGCTACGAAGAAATCTTGTTAGCATCAGAACAACCAAAGAAACGTGCGGGGTCGACGAAAATTCAAGGAGACAAGACATCCAGTATACAGAGGAGTACGAAGAAGGAACAACAACAAGTGGGTTTGTGAAGTGCGTGTTCCTAACGACAAGTCCACGAGGATTTGGCTAGGAACATATCCAACACCTGAGATGGCGGCACGTGCACATGACGTTGCTGCACTGGCACTTCGTGGTAAATCAGCTTGTCTTAATTTTGCTGACTCGGCGTGGCGTTTGGCGTTGCCGGAGACGAACAATGCGAAGGAGATTAGGAAAATGGCGGCGGAGGCTGCTTTGGCATTTGCCGTTGACACTGGCACCTGTGATGTTTGTAGCAGGGATGATGTTAATAATGTTGGTGTTATGGAAGTTGATAATAAACCTTTGCAGGGACTGTGTGTGGAAGTTTCAAAGCAGGAAATGTTGCATGATTATTGGTTTAGGAGTATGGCTGATGAGCCTTTACGATCTCCTATGACTCCATTTATAAGATATGGTAGGGATCACTGGAATAATGTTGATATTGATCAGGTTGATGCTGAGGTGTCCTTGTGGAACTTTACCATCTAATCTATAAGATGCATTTTGCTGAATACATAAATAGGCTTTAGCTTCTCCCATAGTGCTGTTTGTACTTTGTAATTCTTTTTAATTTTGGTATATGTACTTTGTAATTCTTATCACAAAGGATTGTGAAAAACAGTAATTTTCAACAATGATCATATATTATTAAGCTGTTCAGACTATCCTCTGTTTTTGCTAAACAGGGAACATGGCTTGATTAATTCAAACAGAGTGCATGCGTGACCCATCAGCCAACAATAATTTATATGCTGAGTGAAACAAAAATTTGGCATATATACATGATAGGATTCAGATTATTTTCTTTTATGCTGTTGCCAATTTAACCATCAAATTGTGATTTTAGCAACACTGAGTCACTTCATTAAGATTAGATAAAAATTTAAATCACATGGCAACATCAAACGTGTAATCTCCTGACAGTAGAGATATATAATATATAAGAAAGACCAATCTAGTGCTTTTCATGCAGCATTTGTTTGATACATATGCACCTCATTACGATGAAAGACAAAACGAAGACCAACATGGTTACAAATAATAACAAAATAATAGTAATGTTATTGTTTATTAAAAAAGACCAACACGGTTTTTATAGATTTGGTAACATTACTCTCCTCCAAAAAAAAAATTTGTGTTTGATTTGTAAAGTCGTCCATCTGAGAGATAACTTAATCTTGTATGAAAAAATCGGATGTTTCACTATCAACTTTCATGGATTAGTCTCATATCAAACTTGGACAATCATAAAACATCGTATGTACATGAAGTCCAATAAACTCCGATTGGACCACTTCCAAGATAGGTGGCCTGGGCCAAAGATTGTGCTCGGTGCCTTCTCTCCTCATTCGACACATGTCAATATCATATGAAGAGACCACGATCATAACTGTTTGTCAAACCCATGAGAACTGTTTGTCAAACCCATAAATTCAAATATCGGAGGCGGAATGTAGGCCAACTACTAGAGGGGGGGGGGCTGAAGTAGTTGCCATCGAGAGGGCATCAAAGTTGAAGAGAGAATGACAATAAGTTAAGGTACTCATTCGTCACTTAAACACCAGAATTCTGGTCACAACGCATCGTCGGCAAAGTCATGTGAATACCTTGAGATATCTACTAAAGTCAAAGACCTTAATTACGATTAGTCGGAAAAAAAAAACAAGAATTATGTGTTTCTTGTTTTACTAATCATTATAAAAATGCATCCGATTATCTTAGAATTTTAGTTTAGTCTTAACTTAACCCCTCTAAAATCTATTTGTAAGGTGATGGCTAACTTATACTAGTGAGCCAGTCGATCTTGCATTAAGAAATAATCAAATAATTGTGTGAACCTGGAAGTACAAGGAAAGGTGTTAGCAATTTCCATATAGTACCTTTATTATATCATTTTTTTAAAGTTAAAAGTACAAGAAAAGGTATCAATAAGATATTAGCAGTTGCCAACTTTAAAATGTATGAAATATATTGCTTTTAAACTGGAACGTAGTAACCTTAATTAAGGATCTAAATAGGACAAAAAACAACAAGGAGATTGCTGTCTCTCAGAAGTCAACCAAGGGAGATCTCAGACATGTGCACACGTGAGTAAGTATACATCAGGAGTGAGAAATTCCGAAAGGGTCAAAAACAGGTCTTAGTGGAAGTCCAAAACAAATATGGCATCTACTTGTTTACTCATACAACTAGATACTCAAACAAGGTTCAAATATTGAGCCAAATAATAAATTAATCTTCCCCACCTGAGATTCAAATTTTAACACATACACTATACTGTAGTATGAAATACTTATGAATTAAGAAGCTTCCAAGCTACTTCTTTCTGCAACCAACCCCTTAGAGTTATATTAATTTTGATACTGTCATTGCAAGTTCTCTCACTTCCATCTCTAAATTTGTCTTCTTTCCACTCAATACTGATTTCAGATCTTAATTCACTTCCGAACCTTCTTCTCTCTTTCCCTACTCTTCTCCTTTCTCATCTCCAACAATATATAAATGTCGCTTACTTCTAAAGTTTTACACCATACACTCTTTTCTCCATAGTTCATTAATTTTCTCATGAGTTTGTATTCTCTTGAAATATTCATATAGCAAAAGCTACTTTGTTCTATACATGGCTTCAAATATTTGCAAACCTTCACGTCGTGATAATTCTCTAATAATAAAACCAAACAAATATACCTCAAAGCCTACCCTTTTACTCAAAGACTACCTCAGAGACGACCTAAGTTCATGTTCATCAAGCGGGTTCAAATCATTCCCACGACGACAATGCTGCACCACCGTTGGATTCCAACACAAGAAGAGCAACAGTACTACACTCCCTCGACGACGCGTAACGGCTCTTCAGAGAGCTTCTGAAGCAGTAATAACTGCCATCAAGTCACTCTCCTCACAAAAGAGTGCTAAAACAAAGAAAGCTTCCACTGGTGTTCTTTCGAGAAGCTTTTCGAGGAAGCTATTAAGCCGGAGATTCTGGAGAAAAGCAGTGAAGGAAGAGGGAAATAAAGGTGTACTGAGGTGTAAGATATCTTTCCGTGAACTACTTATGCAGGAACGAGATTATAAACCGACGTCGTTTAATGAGTATACCATATTCACTGCCAAAAGCATCACTACCGTCTCTTCATCAGATTGTTGCAGTAACAGCTGGGGAGAAAGTGAGTTCACGTTTACATCCAACGCTACTTCTTCCGACGGCTCAAATGAAAATGACCTAGTTGACGGCGTCAAAGACGGTGTGCCCCACCACCACAAGATAGAAGGAGTAACAACTGGGGTAAGTAATTTATATATTAGGTCCCTCTATTCTATTTTCTTTCAATATTTTTGTTTTTGACTAATTTTTTTATTTTGACAAAATGTTATTTTTTATAGTTAAATTATATGCAAGTTTAATACTTCTGTCTTATACCAATCTTATATTTTCCAAGAATAAAATCTCAAAATTAGTGCCATTTTTTATTGTAGTGTTTATTTATTTATTTTTAATTCTACTCTCTCTAATTTATATTTGGATTATATATCACTAAATAATTATAGTCAACTTTCCATTTATAATAATGTTGAATATCCTTTAAAAAAAATAATGTTGAATACATTCCTCTTAAAAAAAATGTTGAATACATTAATATATAATTAATAAAGATAGTTTAGTTATAAAAATATATATATTTTACTTTCCTTTCAAAAAATATATAATTTAGACAATTTATTGTTATCTAACTTATCTTTCTTTCATTTTCATTTTCTCCTTAATTTCTATGAAGTAACCTAGTTATGTGGAATGAGGTGAGTGTAGTTTATGAATTTTTTATAGAGAAGTTAAGGAAAATTTCAAAGTTTCTTGAAAAAGTGAATTATTGAACAAGAAAAAATTGAGATCTATATTTTTATTATTTTTTTTTCACACTTTCTTTTTAATTTTTAGTTTAAATTTCTGTTATTGTTTAATTTATTTTTTTGATAGAATGTTATTGCTTTGTTATACATACACAAAAAGGAAAAAAAAATACATACACCCACAAATAATCATTGAAAATACTGATATTTTTTACACAATTTTCTATATCATTTGTTTTTTAATCACATATCATACATAGTCTCATATTCAAATTCACTGTTGAGAGGAAATATATTGCTGATTTTCTGCTTAATAATGTATTTGCACGTGTGGGGTGTGTACTTCATACGGGGCCAGGGTAAATGCAGTACATCTTAGCACCATGCAATTAATTAGGGCGAGTCATCCCATGCAGTGTTGTACACCAAAGCGGCAGCGCCATCCACGGCGCTGAAACTCACTGCACCTGCTGACACAACATCACTGCATGCATAAAACAATAGGGCTGTTTTGAAAAATATTGCTTAACCAATTGGGACAAGTTTACCCTTTCTAGAATTTGAATTTGACACAAATCTATAGTCAATTTGGTTTGACCAAATCACTGCATGCACTTTTTTTTTTTTTTACCAAGTATATCACATCAGTTAAAAACTACATTTTCTGTGTAAAACTTATATCAACTACATTTTCTCATGAAACAGGATTGGTCAAACGAAAAGGAGCAATTCAGTCCTGTATCAATACTAGATTGCCCATTTGAAGATGAAGAAGAGATGAAGTCTAATTACATGATCAATTCTTTCTTTGAAGGTCCATTCTCATATCCCTCTTAACAATAAAATATCACAAATTTTTTAATACTTGTACCATATAGTGCTTTTTATCAAACAAATGATCACATTTATAATTACAGGAGCAGAACACAAGCATATGCAGAAGACACGGCATTTCGAGAACATATCTTCAATGGAACCGTTGGTTTTAGAGGACAGGATCAAATGCTTAGAACTAGAAGACGAACCACACAACCATTCTACAAAACAATGTTCAGAATTATCATTAATCAGTGGAAACAACAACGAGGAGATTAATGCACACGGCCTTCTCAATTTTGTTAAAAGTTCAAGTTTATCCAATGATTTGATGATTAACGCAGAGAACCTACTGTTCGATTACATCGAACAAAGCATTGAGGAAAATAATGTTAATGTTAATTGTTCAAAGAAGCTTAAATTTTGCAAGGTAGTTGAGGAATGGATACAAGGGCAACACCAAGAACTGTATTTGGGTTGGGAAGTGAAAGAAGGAAGGCATGTTTACATTAGTGAGATGGAAAAACGTGGAGAGTGGAAAAACTCTGATCAAGAAACAAAACAACTTGTTCTAGAACTAGAAAATGATGTCTTAACTAGTTTGGTTAACGAGATCATTCATGATCTCGTTATATAGGCTAGCTAGTCATGGAGATGATATGTTGCAAGTACATTTGCTTCCTATGTTTTGTATTTTATGAAATTTACTTTGGGAAATTCTTGTTTACCCATCAATAAAAGGTGGGTAATACTACCTATGTTGAGTTGACCAAATCAAAACAATGTATTTATATAACATTAAAAATAATAGAAAACAAACAAATAACTTTGATTGGTGTCAACTCAACATGGGTTGTGTTACCCACCTTTTATTGATGGGTATCCAAGTTGTCACCCAAGGGCGGAGCTAGCTACAGGCGAGGGTGTGCACCTGCACACCCTGAATTTTCGTAAATCTCATGTATCACCATAGGTATTTTGCATTCTGCACACCCTGGCTTTTTCATCTTTGCACCCGACATTTATCTTGTGTTGAATCGGTTGATTGACATTAACCAATCTCTAATGTGTACTGACAAAGCTGCGTTGCACCGTTATCTTTTTTTTGCTTTTTGTACTATCATCATCACATTTTTATTTAAATTAAAATTAAAATTTACAATTGAAGGAATTAGATCAGTATTTTGTAGTTCCCAATAGGCTAGCGCAATATTATTGTATAACCTCGAAAATATATTTATTATATATAAACATAAATTTAGTTATGGTGTCTAATGATTTATTTGATGTTTTTAAATTTAAATAATACCCTGTCATTGCTTATGCTTGAAATTATATAATTTTTTATACCAAATATATTTTTTTTCTCAATAAAAGTTAAATTGATATAATTTAAATTTATGAAAGAATTTATATAAAATAAAAATAGGATAATGATATTTGAACACCGTTATTTTTGGAACACTTATTTAATTTCTCTCTATCTTTCTTCACATCACACTAATGTATCAAAATTTTCATGTTAATCTCTCTATTTGTCTCTCTCAAGGTGTATAATAAATATTGTGAATGTCCGTAGATTATTTTCATACAAAGATATTAACCATATAACTGTTTTGACACATGAAATTACACACATGGGACATTTATTAATTAGGTATGATATATTCTAAAAGTTGGGTACCAAAAATTATTTTTATAGCTGCCTAAAATTAAGCTTTATGATGCTAGGACGCAAGTTTGAATATACAATTTTTTATTTATCTATATTTAGAGTTTTTGAATTTTGCTACTAAACTCTTTAAAAGCAAAACAAAAATTAAACTATATAAATATCTAGAGACTAATAATATATTTAATTTTAATTTTTCATTTATTATTTATATATGTTTGTTTTTTTATAGGATATATTTATATTGAGATATGTTTGATAATAATAATAATAATAGTAATAGTAATAAAAATTAAATAATCTGCACCCCTGGTCCAGGGTCCTGGATCCGCCACTGTTGTCACCCTTTACTTTTTGTCTCGTTCAGGAAACAGACAGATAAATTTTGAAACAATTTAGGATATCTATGTTTAGATTTGGTTCTAATGGTTTTCTTCAACATATCTATAGTGCTTTGGTTAGATAGAGTATATTAGCATTTTTGATATAGCAGTTGACATTAATCTTTTGCATACAGCAAACCTACACTTGTAGGCTAGTGGCATGATTTTAAGCTCATCCCAATTTATTGCTTCTATGATCCGTAGAAACTCGTTCCATTAAAATTAAAACACACAGCCCCACGAAATTCATTAAAGCAAGCAAATTCTTTTTTTATTTATCTTAGTAATAATGTATGTAAGTTTGGACGTTAGATGTTTTGTCATGGTTATGTTGTGCTTTGTCGAATAACTAGTTACTCAATTTAATTATAGGTTTGGTTTCTCATGGTAAAAATGTAAAGGAGTGTCTTCAATCGATATGAATGATTTGTTTGTGGATTATTTGAAAGCGGCAATCAAGTTGTTTTTGGTAATCAAGATAGTTTTAAAGGTTATTTGGTTGATTTGGTGAAGCTTTTGATTTTGTCTTGAATTAAAAATAAAGTTAAATGTTTCTCTTACAATTTCGATCAAATCACTTGAAGCATCTTCAATAGTTGTCTTCCTCCAAAGTTTATTTTTATGGCTTCCATTGAACCACTTCTTAACGTACATTTTAATTTTTGTTCTAATAGTAACATATTTAATAATAATAATAATTTTAGAGTAGTGCTATAGGGTGCGAATTACCCACATGCGAAATTCAACGAACCTGCAATTCAAGCACTTCACTTGCATGTTTTAATAGAAGCATAATAATATAACTTCCATTTTCCGAAATACACGGATGAGTTGGAGTTAAAGTTTTTTTTTTTAATAAAAAATAATAATACAACACTGACAATGAGTGGAATACATGGGGTGGTGGTTATTCGTCAAAATTCGTCTAATTTTTGTTCGCACTAACAAGCATTAGTCATAATTTTAATCTAAAGTACCCCCTTGCTACTCTTGAATTTTGATTATTGTTTTAAGTTGGGTTGATAACATCGTTATGTTTTGGAGTCTTTTTTTTTGTTTGACAAGATGTTTTGGAGTCTTTTTGTTTCTTGACTTTTGTATCTATTCAATTTAGTACTTCCCGTGTTTTGATTGTTCTTTTAATATAATTTCATTTTGGCCTTTTTAATTTTTTTTTTCATTGAAGCAAATTTTAAAAATAAAACAAATATTTTTTATTTTAACTATAAGGGAGTATCATATTGGGTTTCATAGCTAGCAAGATAAACTTGTAATATTTTTTTCTCCTTATTGAAGGAAATTGACGTGGCAATGTCAGTTTCATAGAATTTGATGAGGGGTCTTAATTAAACTACACTAGCTATAAAATAAAACATTTATTTTCTTCTATCAACCACAACAACCAATACATATAAAGGGGAACGACAACATTCCTTATCATAATAGTGTGATCAGTTGCTTAATAGTTGCATATTATTTTACCAGCAAAATGTGCATGAGGTGTATATATAAATATAAGAGTGAAGAGTAAAGACCCAAATCAGCCCTCTCAATTTCTTGTGGGTCAGTTCAGTCCCTGACAAAAATAAGTTCAAATTAGTCCTTGAGATTTTCATATCAAATACAAATTAGTCTTTGTAAGAAAATTGTGAGGAACTCAATTGCGTCTTCACTGAAAATATAAATGACATAAAATTGTGGAGACCACTTGATAATAGTGTTAAAACCTAAAATGAATTCTTTAAAAAAGGTAAGTCCTAGATTGTATTTGAAGAATTATGAGTAATTTATCCAACAACAAATAAAAATTAGACACATGAGTAAATTTGCAAGCGGTACCTAAAAATTAATTTTTACTCCGCTTACAAATCTTTATTACACTAAATATCAAGTAGTGTTGTCCTAACCCTAATGATTAGCCCTAATTTTTAGTTTTGAAAAAAAATTATGAAAAAAAACTCCTGGTAGAGATCAAACCAGGTACCACATTCTTCCAATTCACAACTCTTACCACCAAGATACTGATGTTTTTTATGACATGTAATTGCTTCATTGTTATATATTCAACATAAATCTCGGGTCCCCTTTCTTTCAATCTCACACTCTAAATCATTTCTCACTCACTTTCATCTCTCTCACCATCATGCAATTGAACCTAAAAATCATAACCACGCCCTTTATTGAATCAGGTAACACATGAAAAAGTCATTTTTTTTAAAAGCCACTAACGTCATTGCAATTCCTTTTTTGATAGCGGTTCATTTTCATTATTAGCGGTTCCTTTTCATAATTATTTTTTCTTTGATCAATTACCACATAACAGTTCCTTTTTATAATTTTTTTCTTTCGGTTACCACATAACAGTTCCTTTTCATTATTTTTTTCCTTTCGATTACCACATATCAGTTTCTTTTCCTTTTCATTTTTATAGATTTAACAGCTTTTGCGGTTTTGACCAATTTCTTGGTGCAAACTTTTGTATATATTTTTTTTTTGATTTGTCATTTTTATTGCAGTTTATCTTTTGTTTTTTTTTTGTTTTTTGAGGTAGTTTGATAACTGTAACTATAAAAGTAATAATATAACAAATTTGATAGTTATATACGAAGCTCTACAAAACTCGTGCATCGTACGGGTTAGAGTCTAGTTTACTAGAAAAATGATGGGTATATGATGGGGTTAAGGCTCATCTCTTGCATCTCGCTAGAAATAAATCCTCTCAATTGAAAAAAAAATTAAAAAATAATATAGAGATCAATAGTCAAAACCTCCGCATTGTTGTCTCAATTACTTTTTCAACTAGGTATATAACCCGTGCGTTGCACGGGTTTTATTAGGATGCACTTTTATAATTTAATTTTTTTGCACAATAGGTTATTTCAAAAAAATATTGTACAATAGGTAAAAAAAATCAAATGGATACATGTCAAAAAGTCAAATTTATAATGAATAAAACATGTCAATCAGATATAATGTGTTCAAATCATAATTTAAAAATTAAAATATGTTTAGAACTTTTTCTTCGCATGTAACCCTAAACAACCTTATCTTCTCGTTCAACATCTTTTTTCGCCAATATACCAACACTAAAACTACCTTAACACGACAATGGTTCAATCTCAACTTCCTATGACAGAGAATATATTTTACTTCTTTTTTGTACGAACACTATTTTAAGAAACACAATTTTTCAACTTATGAATGTATAATATTTTTTTAAATATTTTTTCCAGATAATAACAAAGAGATATTTTTGTCATTAATTACTTAGATTACTTCATTAAAATGTATACAATTTATCACTTCTTTAACATATTGATTGATTAAAAAATCACCTATTTAACAAACTAAAATATAAATATTTATCCACTTATTAGAATAATTTCTTAAATCCTACTAAATTTTAATATTTTTGCTATTGTGTTGTTCTATCATTTTTTAGGATACATATCATTCTATAAAAAATAAAATAAAATTGTGTTAACCCTCTGGTTTTTAGGGGAAGGGAACCTAATAATTTTGAGTTCTGCCAGGAGGTAAATAAAGTCTGTACAATAATTATTTCATCCAGAAATCAAAATTGAATACTCCCAAATGATTCATCCTTTGTTGGATCTCATTAAACAATCACTTGGTTATACTAATTTTTATTTATAGAGTACATCCATCCTTTAATTTGATTCTTCTTATTCTCACCTCTCAAATGTTATATTAATCTTCATAACATCCAATTAGCATTACCATTATCTTTTGTTTTTTACACAATTATTAACATTTGTAACTTCAATTATCATTATTAAAATATTTTAAGAGTCACACATTTATTTTACTCATAAAAAGTCATGCATTGAGGTCCAAAATTTTATTCTATTAATTAGGTACATCATTAGAAATACACTATTACTTTTTGTACAAAAACAACACTTTTATTTGTAAGAAGTGTTAGATTAGTGGTTGTAGCTTGATTTTGTAAGTTTAAGGGACGTAGTTCAAATCGCATCAGAGATAGTTGTAAAATAATCATCAGTATCATTGTCATTAATAATATTTTTTCCTTATATGTCTTTTTAAAAAATAAACAATTATTTTGAATTGACCATCATTTTGAAAAAAGATACAAAAAAGTTATTCGGACACATTTATTGACATCGAATACCATCATTGTTGTGATGAAATAAATTTAACTACAAAATTAAATATGAAATTTATTAAATTCTACCAAATGAGATTTTGACTTAATATTTAACAATATATAAATAATTTTATCAGATAAGTTAAAGGTTTATCGAAATAGTTTTCAAGCATTTTTTCTCAACCTATGATTGTTTAATTAAAGCCATGGCCATCAAGTAATTTGAAAGTTTTTTTTGTGCATATACAATTTAAATATAAGTTCGTTTTTTCACGGTGCATAAATTGAACTATACTTTAAGATAAATTTCATTTTATAAATTTTATATTAAAGTATTAAAAAACGACCGATAGATTATCATAATTTGAGCTTTTATCAAAATTTGAGTTTTGAATTAATAGTTGCTTCAGAAATATTTTACCAATACATATATGACCAAACACAAAAGATAGTCACATATATTAGGACCAGTCTCCCTTGAAAAAAATAATATTAGGACAGGTCTCATGAAATAAGTTTAGATTCACTTGTGACAAATTAAAACATTAGTTTCACATGTTTGTTACACTATAACATCAATAGAGAAAAAAAGGAAGCTTGCGAAAAGTTTCACAAATTTGTCAATTTTTTTTCTTCTTTCTCTCAGATTATTTAAACTACGCACATGATTGACTTTGTGATTCAAAAACTTAACTTATAAGCAAATGTGGTTCAACATCTTTCTTTTTTATGATAGAATATGTGATTCACACCTGAAAATTCTAGAAATAAAAAAATTATAATTGTTCAATTACCTGTGTCATACAATTAAAATTAGGAATGTAAAAAAAAAACGTCAATATGTTCTCAGTCATCTGATAAACAATAAAAAGAAAGACTCAAGGAAAAACTTCAAAATAACATACCATTTTATTCGGCTGGGTTGTTTTTTTGTCGCCATACCAGCTCCCTATTTTGGTTGCATAGTAGCTTTCTTATTTTGGTTATATGCCTTTTTGTTTTGGTTGCTGTTAAAGCTTTTCCTGCTAGAGCATCATTTTTGTATCTCTTCACCTCTTATTCGGGTATGTCTTGTGTTTGGATTTGAGTTCTTTTAAAATATCTTTGCTGATTAAAAAAACAACATGTGATTTCTCTTGTAGAAGTGGCAATATATATATAGAGAAAGAAATCCACATGCAAAAATTTATGTTAGCTTAATATAAGTTGTCATCACTATTATTCGGGTACATCTTGTGCTTGGATTTGAGTTCTTTTAATACACCTTTGCCAATTTTAAAAAAATACAACATGTGATTCCTCTTATAGAAGGCATAATATATATAAATAAAGAAATCCGCATGTAACTATCTATGTTAGACTAATAGACTAATATAAGTTGTCATCACTCAATTCAGTTCACAATAGTTAGAAAATTATATTCCATGACGAATCGACATGCAACGATTTATGTTAAGACTAATATAAGTTGTCATCACCCAATTCAATTCAGAAGAAGTAGAAAATTACATTACTTGACCATGAGATTATTTTGGTACAAATCTAAATGCATTCTACTTTGATTTCCTGTTTATTTCCTTTGCGGCCTTCATGTGTATTGAGTTGGAATTCTTAGAGTCAGAGAAAAATATTAGAAACTAACACTTGAGAATAAATTAAGCAATGCAAATGAAAGAGAATAAGTAAAAAAAATACATTACCTAACCATAGGATTATTTTGGTACAAAACTAAACATATTTTACTTTAATTTCCTTTTTATTTCCTTCATATGTATTGAGTTTGAATTCTTAGAGTCATAGAATTCAAATTGGCCATAACAAAATAACAATAAAAAAAAAATTGGCAATAAGATTGAAAGTATGCAATTAAAAGAGTTAATAATATAGTGGTTTCTTAGTCTAATGATAATAATCATGACTTTTAACATGAGTGGCCAGTCCAAAAAAAAAAAGAGTAGTAAAAGGAGCCTTAAAAATGAATACGAATACGGTAAAAGGAGTTACGCAAATTAATAGGCCGTAAGAAGCTTATGAATGAATGACGAATTTATAATAATACGTATAAAAAAGAAAAAGGAGGAGCCTCATGGATGCTTAAGAAAATTAGTTAAAAAAGGGAAAACTTTAGTTCAACTGAATATGGTAGTAGCAATAGTACCATGGAGGAAACACTCTAAGAAGTAGTATAACTGCCAAAATGTGCATAAAAGAGTAGAAAACGAATGTTGCCAAAATGTGCATAAAAGAGTAGAAAATGAATCTGGGGTAAGTGTGAAAAATCAAGCACTAAATTTGTTCAATTTGTAGGATATAAATGAAAAACAATGAGTAGTGGAAGGAGCTACATAACACAAATTAATTGGAAGTTACATAATAATTTTTTTCAATTTGTAGGTTATAAATAAAAAAATGAGTAGTGGAAGGAGTCGCACAAATTAATTGGAAGTTACATGATAAAGAAGTCAAAAATGAAGAAAAAAAGAGAGCCATATAACATAAGTATGAGAGATTAATTAGAAAGGGGAGGCTTTGTTGAGGTGACACATCATCAAAGTGCACCTTAGAATACGTGTGTGTGTGTGTGTCTATATATATATATATATAGAGAGAGAGAGAGAGAGAGATTATTTTCCTTCCATATTCGGTTCCTTTCTTTGAGGAAGAAAAAAAGTAGTTTAAAGATGAGTTTGTTCTTGAGGAAGGGATAGTGGGTGACTATTTTAGAGTTGATCTAAAATAAACAATCAATCTCATAAGCTTATACATTTAAATACATAAAATACACACCTTTTTGTAGAAAAGCCCCCGCATACATGTTTGTTGATGTCTAGTTCATGAGCATGCATTATTTCTACTGCATAATTATGAGGCTATAGAACAAAAAGACTAAAATAAAAATATAGAACATAAAGACAATACAAACTTTATCATATCGTGTAAGGAGCAACAAAATAATATATATATATACACCACAAACCATGGATAAAAACAAAAGTAATGATAGAAAGACAAAACATAGATAGAATTCTAGTAGAGTGATTCCACAAAAAATTAATGACATAAATAACATTCACCATATTACAAAATTGGAGGAAATGATTGACATAAAAATCAAAAGAGCTTTGATATATCCAGCGAAGAAAATCACAGCGAAAGGACCGCGAAAGAGAATTTAGCCAATCACAAATCAGAGTTTAACGATATTTACAGTTTGTTGGGGGAAAAAGGCGGAAGTCAAACTAAAGATGGGATGGAATACACATTCGGGATGCTTTCATGGGTATTGAATTCGTTGGAAATAGCATTTTTCAAATACAAAACCAATGGATCCACTGCATCTGAATCCCAATCTCGAAAAATTTGTAACATGGATTCACCTTATGCTTTGATACGTGATCATCATTTTCCCTCTCATCCTCAAGACCAATGGAAGAAGCCTCTTTGTTGATAAAATTAAACAATTATGTTACTTTGAAACAACGAATAAACTATGGAAGTTGTTAAAAAAAAGAACCAAATAAGAAGAAATGGAAGGAAAAGAATAAATAAAATGTTAAAGAAGGATAAATAAACGTTACTACTTGAGGGAAAATGAAAGAGTAAGTGGTTGGTAATTAAGGGTTACCACTAATTGAGAAAATGAAAGAGTTGGTGATGGCTAGTTATTAAGGGAATATAATAATAATAATAATAATAATAATAATAATAATAATAACAACAACAACAACAACAATAATAATAATAGTTAAAAGTATAGTTGAAAAGGTGTGGTTATTTAATTATATGGTACGTATGGTACTTTTTTTTTTTGACAAATGTTTTTGATTAATATTTCTTTTTTCTTTTAGGAGTTAGTACCATTAGATATTAAATTCATATAGAGGAGGTTATGTAACTCATATAGTGAATATGAAAAATTATACACTGAACTTTTCCAATTTTTAGGCACTAATAAAAAATCTTGAGTAGTTGAAGGAGTTACACAAATTAATCGACAATTACATAGAAAAGAAGTCAATAAAGAAGAATTTGAAGTTACATATTAAAGAACTATATAAATGAATATATAAGTAAATATTTATTTAGTAAATAGATGAAGGGAAAAAGAGAGAGCCACATGGAATATATATGAGAGATTAGTTAAAAATGAGGAACATTGGTGAGGTGACATGTAAGCAAAATGTAGCTTAGAATACATGTATATAGAGATTGAGAGAATCTACTCTCCATCTCTCTGGTCTAAGGTAAAAAAAAAAAAGGGTTGCAAGGTTCAGAGACGACCCCACCTTAAGAGGCGTGTGGGCCTTGGCCATCACTTTGTTTTGTGCATATTTGTTATACTATATACATGAATAGATATAATACGATTAATTGATTAATGTTGCCAATACATTCAAAATTATTATTTGAGACATTGATCCATTTTTCGTTAAAGTTATCGCTAATATTATAAGGAATGCGATGCAAAATCAAATGAGATAAATGGTTAAACAATTGTTTTAAGACATTGACTACACACCCTCTAAGATATAATTACTATATTTGCTTCTTTACCAAGTGTCATAAGGACATTTGTTAACATTTTTTTTTACTTATATAGAGCGAGTGACATAATTGTTGAAATTGAAAATTTTTAAATCGTTCAATCCTTTTAGAATATTTGAAAAACGACATATATATAGAGCAATTATGTTTATACTTTCAAAAATAATGTCATTTATAATTTCAAAAATAAAATACTATCTTTATACTTTCAAAAATGAAGTAATGTATATTGCCTCCACCACTTTAAATTTCTGGATCCGTCCCTAGCAATGTTGCAGCGAGAAAGGAACCAAAAAGTATCGATCTGGCAAATTGAGAAAGGAATGAGATGGCGGCGACAGAAGAAATTCAAATTTGACTTCTCATATTTTTAAAATATTTATGTATTAGTATTAACATATACTCCTATTACACTTGAGGTGCTAATCTGTAAGAGCCTAAGATTGTTCTACAATGTTCAAATCATTTTGAGACAATTGTAAAATAGTCATTAATATTACTTTAAATAATAAAAAATTTCTACTTCCCAAATTTTCTTAAAGAAAACAACCAAGAGGAGTACCAAATTAGGTTTTTTCTAGATTATTCTTGAATTATGAGCAATTTATCTTAATACTTACGAATTTGCTTCCGTGTTAATTATCATTAGTTCTTGGGTAAATTTCTTACGATACTTTAAGGTAACCTAGGCTTCTAGACACCTACAACGTAGTAAGTTAATGTTCAAATTTAGATTAGGGTAAGTACTCATAAGTAACGCTCAACGCGTCTCAAATAGAATTAATTCCTGTAAATGAAATCTATGGAAGAAAAAAAAACTAAATTGGATAAAAGAAAAAATAATCGAGAATATACATGGGATATACCATGAGGCCAAAATGATCAAAATAAGTTGCCATCTTTTTATTATAGATTAGAGAAAGGGGGAAGGCATCTATATCTTTGACAATACCCTTTCCACCAAGGGACACCCTCATTGGAACCCTTTTCCACATATTGTTCCTCAATACATGTAAAAAAATATGGTTCAAAATAAAAATGGAGGCAATCGAAGAATCTCTACCATATTATAAATTGGAGCAAGAATTGGATGTCCCTTTTTCAGAAAAAAGATTGTCTTGCATAGAATGCGTAGAAAGCAGGCACAAATATAAGCATATCCGTTGAAGTTGCCGGAGCATATGCTGCTTCTTCAGCTCTCATTATAAATAAGTTCGACTCTCTTCCTTAATTGGTATCAAGAAATTTGAACAAAACAAAATATCTCCTTTGTGGTTCATTCAGTGCTAAGCAAACCAGCTGCAGGGCTTCTCTCTTTTGGCAGACACTAGCTCGGTCGAGTATCTAAATAAGAACACAAACATACATAAATTAATTAGTTAGTACATTAATTAATTGAATTCTGTATGTGAATGTGATTTTAGTTCTCAAGTGAACCGCCAAAGGAGAGTCGCCCTGTGACTGGTTCTTGCTTATTCTTAGCCCCGCAATATTAAATTTTGAGGTGATTAACTGATTGTATCATTCATTAAAGGTATGTATTCATCAATATTTTTCTCAAACAAGTTAGGTGCTAAATAGTTTCATATTGTTTATTGTATTTGCCTTGTTCAAATTTTTGAAAGAGCATATATGGTATTTTCATCTGCTTCATGGGATGGTCAATCTAGCATTAAGGGTACAATTGTTTCAAGTTTACTAAAAATATTTTTAAGAATGTTATTTTTGGGAATACAAAGAAGAGAGTTTTATTTCTAGGCATTTTAAAAAAAGATGTTTGATTAATATTTATTTATTGCGAGGAACTATTATAATAGAAAGGTTAATAGATAGTTATACACTAATTTATTCTCATCTTCATGACAACTTTTATTTCAACCATTTTCTATGGAAATATTTTTCTTTCCAAGGAATCTTTTATACCCAGGAATAAAATTTAATAAACTTGTAACAAATATTGAAATGTATATTTCTATCATTTTATTTCTGGAATATACAATTATAACTTGAAACAAACATACCATAAGTATGCGTACAAGTTGTCTCAAATGGATTCGAATAAAATAATTTTAATCATAATTATCTTATTGGTTTAGGACTCTCTCAAGGTTTCATGTTCGATTTTTTCCGGTGTCAACTTCGATTGATATGCAAAACTTTTCTTCGACTTTAAATAGGGTCCCACAAATAGACGGTGGGATTAATTCTTCAAATTAGTCGGTTTTTGAACCGAATATCGAGTTTTAAAAATAAATAAATTATCTTTTGGGCTCGAAGTGGCCAGGTTCTTCTTTATGAAAACTCGTGCATGGTAAGTTGTTGACAAATGAAGAGAGGTGCAAGAGAAACATGGCTACTAATAAATGATTTGTGTCCTGGTTGAGATAATGCTCATAACTCTATGATGCACACTTTGAGAGAATGTGATGAATTTGCAAGGCCGGCCCCATATATTAACAAGTCTAAAACAAAATTTATAATGAGACTTTTTAAAATAGTAAATTTTATCAACGGAATACTTATAAAAAAATATTAAAAATAACGAATTTAGTGGAGTACAAGATTTTAACCCATGTCTAAGAATGATTGACGCCTTTTCATTAATCAATTAAGTTATACAAATGTATATATTGTATTTGTCATTAAGGGTGGGAATAGGCCGGGCCGAGCCGGACTTTGCTTAAATAGGTCAGACCTAGTTGAAAAAACTAAAGCCTAAGTCTGACCTTTTAGCATGTCAAAGGCTTTATTTTAAGTCTGACCTGACCTTTTTAAAAGTCTGGCTGACCTATTAGCTTTTCTAAAAGCCTAGTTTGTGTTCAATATTTATCAAATAGAGTCCGTTCATCAATTTTTCTTTCTTTTCAATTTGTGCAACATACTTAATATAGATATAAACATTAATTAGATACAAATTAAACTAATAAAACACAATTGAAATATTTATAGATAGAATAGAAACTCAAGAATAATCATGTCTCATAACAACAAGGATTTCAAACTTATTCTAATAAGCATAATTGACCTTAAGCATATCAGTAGCAAGCCTTAACAGTTCACACAAATCAAATAACCACATGAGTCTTAAATGATAACTTAAGAAGCTTCCAAACCAAGAGTTGTGTTGTATTGTATCCCAAATACAAAAAAAAAAACTAAAATAATAACAATTGTGGTATGAGAAATTGAAGGATAAGTAATTCTTTTTGGTATTACTAAATATAAATAATAAATGTGAAAAAATGTAATATACTCATATACGGGCCTGCTTGATAGGCCTGATAGGCTTTTTATAAGCATAAGCCTGGCCTATTTTAATTATTAGGCTTTTTAAAAAGCTCAAGTTTGACCTATTTATTAAACGAGTTAGGCCGGACCGGGCTTTTAGTAGGCCGAGCCATAGGCCCCTGACGGGCGGCCTGACCTATTCCCACCCCTATTTGTCATACTCCCTCCGGTCCTTGTTATAAGAAACTTTTCAAAAAAATCTTTGGACCTATTTATAAGAAAATGTCACAATTTTTAAGGTGTATTTATTGCATAAAAAATGTTTGTAACCCTCATTTAATCCTTGTCTTTTTAATGTTAGCGGATATATTTAATACTTCAAAAAATTTTATGAGGGTATATTTGTAAAAACATTTAAAAAGTTTCAACAATTAATGACTGTCTTGGTTTTGATGTTTTTTGATTTTTCTTCTTATATTAAAGACCGGAGAGAATATAATATATTACTCATATTTTTGACACAATTTCGAGGTATAAAACCCTTGTTTTGGTTGCTCGGCTCTTGGACCCTGATCATTCACCCGAAGTATTGGACCAAATACTTTGACCTTGGCCACGGTTGGATAGATCAAAATCTTTTCGAGAAACGTATTGACAACAATTAGTGTATATGGTCCACTTTCTTTGGAACCAACTTTGACCCTTTCATTGTCGTTCTTTATGAACATTAAATCGAAGTTATTATACACAAAATAATTGATAACAACTTCCTTGAACTCTTCCTTTGATAAGAATTTACATCCTGATGTCCATCGTTTACAAACTTAACTGTCACATCATACACTCAAATGCCACAACATCGTTTTTGTAACGTTTGGTTAACAAAATGATTAAATTGAAAATGTTTACAAACTTAAAGGACTTATGTGTGACCAAATTAACTTAAAAGTCTTATCTATTACAAACTTCAAACTTAAAGGATCCATGATGTAATTTAGCCTTTCTTATACTATACTAGTGGTATTTTACTTGACATTCTTTAAAGAATGATTGTAATGGTTCTTCTTTTGTTTTCCTGGTGCATCAGTCCATTACGCTTTTTCTATAAAAAAAACTTAATTTAAATTCAATTTAACATAATTAATTTTTAATATGAAACGTTTATAACTCAACTAGGGGTGGGCATGGTTCGGTTCGGGATGAAAACTGAACCGAACCGAACTGAACTGTTTGATAAATTTAAAATAACTGAACCGAACCGAACTGTTTGGATTTTGAACTGAACCGAACTGTTCCAAACCGAACCGAACTGTTTCGAACTGAACCGAACTGTTATTATTGGTACCATTGAAAAAAATATAAAAAACCAAACAAAATCGAATTTTAGAAGGTAAAACCGAGCCGAACTGTTTCGAACCGAACCGAACTGTTTCGAATCGAACCGAACTGTTTTGAACTGAACCGAACTGTTTCAGTTCAGTTCTAGAACTGTTAGTAATGGTTCAGTTTTTTTTTGGTTTGGTTCGGTTCAGTTCAGCAGTTCGGTTCGGTTTTTTGGTTTTTTTTGCCCACCCCTAAACTCAACACTGATTATCATTTGTTCTAATTTGCGGTCCAAGTACTTGTAAGAATTAAAAAGTTTAAAACTAGAGTATGTCCAGATAACTTCTCAAGAGATTGTCTAGTAAATATAATTAAAATCTTTCAAAAAAAAGTAAATAAAATTAATTAAAAATATTAAAAGAAAAATAATGCAAATGTGTGGTTACTTTATTAGGGAAAATTTGTTAGTGACCAGTGAGGAGCCTTAGAAACACTCTATTTTAAGCACTCTTTTACTCCACTCCGTCCCACCATATGTGATATAATTGACTCTGTCACGTATGACAATACACAATTTTGGATCTTAAATATCTTTAATAATCAATTAGAAAAAATTATGAAAACTTAATATTTTAAAAATATTCATCGAGAGAATCGAACAACATCTTATATGCTATACTAATATATTTTATCTTTGTATATTAGTAGAAAAATATGATCAAAATATGTTATATGAATATTGCACATTTTTATATTAGATCATTTAAAATGAGACGGAGGGAAGTAATACATTCTCTTATCGAGTGAAACTCACGTGGATTTCACCACTTTATGTTAGACTCGTTTTTAAAGTATGAGACTCACACTAATTTTATTCAATAAAAGAATGAGTGTTCTAGAGTGTTAGAAAAATAGTGTCCTTAATATTTCTCATTTGTAATTAGCAATCTTTTTTAAAACTCCTTCAACTTCTCAACCAAAATCACTAGGCTACACCTTTAAGAATTGCTATGAATTATTTAATGAAATTACTACAATATATCTTTGTGAACTTTTTCAAGGTTCATATTCATTTTTTTTAGAGGTCAAGGTTGATATTCATAGGCGTCACTCTTGTGTTTTGTTTTAAGATTAGATTTTTCTTCTTTAGGAGAATTCTAAGATTAGATCCAACCTCTTTTTCCGAACATCAAACCTCCAATAAATAGTTTCAGACTTCCCTCAATATTGTTACAAAATTTCTTTAAATTGCAATCTATTTTAAATAGCAAATATATAATTTATTTGTTACGATTTTTTTAATAGTTTATATCAAATTAAAACAGTATATAAAACATTCTCTAAATCTCATGATAAAAATAGATTTATTTTTTAATATCTTTAAAATTTATTTACCTAAGGATGAAGATTCATTTTTGTCCTTTACGGTTTGGAAATGTTAGAAACTACTTGAGTTTTATTTTTGCAAAGGACTAAATTACTTCACACAAAAATTGTGAATGACTAAAATGATTTCACTCTTTATACAATAAATATCTATTGAACTCCTACAGGTCACCTCATGTTTGCCACCAGTCACATTTTCACATTAGTACTCACATATAAATCCAAACTATACTCTAAAATTATGCCTACGAAGAACTGAGTCCACATTATTTGTCCAAACAGTATGAAAACCCAGTTCATGCCCTTTAGTTCCTTGTTGTTTCTCATAAAGGCATCTCTACGATAGAAACATAAAGTTCAAAATATAAAATACCATTTTTCCCCTTTCATAAAGCACCATACATACAATGATACAACCACTTTGTCTTGGCTAAGAAGGGTTTATGGTAAGATCATTAAGATGAAATCTTAACGTGTGGACCAGTCCCAGCCAGTGTCACAGTCTAGACAGTGATCCTCACCGGTGTGTTATATAAAGCCATTATTGACTTTAAAAACCTAATTCAACGGAGTACTCAGTAATAATAAATACTCCTATGTCACGAATTTCCCAACTTTGTTGGGTATGAAATGAAATAATATTGCCGTGTGCTATAGTCAAATACTAAATGCATTCATAAAAATGATTTAATCTAAAAAGTTGTCTAGTTTTCAAACTAAAGTGAGTCTTACCAGCTTTGGATTGCCTGCAATTTGGGTCACAAACACACATTCACAAATTTAGTCAAACCCATTAATTCATTTATCGTGTAACTTCCTCACAAGTCACGAAAAGAACTAACAAGTGGAGAGTAAAATTTGAGTAAAGTCTGGCTCAACTTTATAAAACTACTCCCTACATAACTTTTTATAAGCAAATTTGACCAATTCACATTTTTTAAAGAATGTAGTTTGTGTTATTTAATTTAAGTTAAATAACCTATTTTGCCCTCATTAATTGTGGTGTACAGTAGTATATTTTCAAGGTGTTGTTGTTAAACGTGTGTGCATTTAAAAAATTAAAGTAAGGGTATTTCAGGTATATTATCCTTAAATATGACAAAAAAAGTCAATTTTGTTTATAATTAGTTACAACTGAAATGGTTGAATTTTGCTTATATTTTGTTATGGAGGGAGCAACTTGTAAGGTGGAGTCGGTCTTTCATTTATAAATTATTGAATTTAAGTGTGAATTATTAATCATATGTCGACTATGATTGAACTAAATGTTAGATATATAAGATAGGTGATTAATATACATTAAGTTTGAAGATGTTGGATAAATATCTAGCATCAAAATCTTTTGTTGTTTGTCTTTAAACATTAACCCGTTGTTGCTTCCGCCGGTGTTATTCCTGTCCCCATTTATCATTGGACCTGTAACTCTTGACCATATATGTATGTATGACATACATTGAGTTAGGCGTTTACAATAAAATTTCGAGTCCATGTTTTGAAACTCTATAGCTAAAATGCAACCACCATGTTCTGGAGGAACATCATCACAACCCTGCTTCAATGGTTGTTTTCCATCTCCATTTCTTGCCTCTGAGAACTCCCATGATAACACCTCCCATTCAAACAGTGTCAGTAAAAACGATGACTTAGCCTCAGCCACATCCTCAAGTCTTTACCCCAACACACATTTCACAAACCATGAATCCCTCCCACTTTTACAAGACTCATATAATAACTTCATCAAATCATTCCCTCAATTTTCCACAACTTCTCATGTAGATCAAATTCGAGATCAAGAATATCACCATTTGAATAGTCTCTCCAATACATCTTTTGACTACACTGGTTATGGTCTTTTCTCTTATGCTCAGCAGAACCAAAAATCATGTTCTTCTTCGTCATCTACTCGTTACTTGAGCTTAGAACAATCGTTCTTCGACGTATCGATTAAGTCAATGAATTTGAAGTCACAGATACTCTACCGAGGACACGAATCAGAACTAGAGTTCAGAATGAGAGAAAGAATAATGACATTTATGAATGTCTCTGAAACCGATTACGCCTTAGTTTTCATTGCTAATGAGGTATCTGCTTTTAAACTTGTAGCTGATTCATTCCTATTTCAATCTAAAGGATCAGAGCTTCTCACAGTGTATGATCATAACAATGAGGCATTGGAAATGATGATTGATAGTTGCAAGAAACAACGAGTACAAATTTTATCAGCAGAATTCACATGGCCAAATTTAGGAATTGAATGGAAAAAACTAAAGAAGATGATAACATGTAAAAAGGAGAAGAGAAAAGGTAGTTTATTTATTTTTCCACTTTATTCAAAGGTTACTGGATCACCATATTCTTATTTTTGGATGTCTTTGGCACAAGAAAATGGTTGGTCTGTAATGCTTGATTTATGTGCATTGAGACCAAAAGAAATGGACACCTTAGGTATGTCTATGTTTAAACCTGATTTTATGGTTTGTTCATTTTACAAAATTTTTGGTGAAAATCCATCTGGGTTTGGTTGTTTATTTGTCAAAAAATCAAGTATTTCTTCTCTTAAAGATTTAGGAAATGCTACAAGCATAGGAATTATAAGTCTTGTTCCTACATTTGCACAATGTCACACTTCTAGCTCTCATCAAAATGAGAGTCAACCGCCAAACTCTGGATTATTAGGATTCACTTCTCTTGAGAAGCAGAGGGTTAAGACTAAAGAAGAGCAAAATGAGGTATCATCATCATCATCAGAAATTGTAGAGCTACAAGGCATGGACGTGAATGATGAAAGATTGGAAATTGAGTGTAGAGGATTAGACCACGCAGACTCGGTGGGACTAATAGTGATTAGTACAAGAACAAGGTATTTGATTAATTGGCTTGTTCATGCATTAATGAGTCTTCAACATCCACATGATGAAAATAGATTTTCATTAATTAGAATCTATGGGCCAAAAATAAATTCTCATCGTGGACCTACCTGTGGCATTTAATATATTTGACTGGAAAGGAGAAAAGATTGATCCAGCACTTGTGCAGAAGTTAGCTGATAGGAATAATATCTCTCTAAGTAGGTCCTGTTTGAAAAATATCAAATTCTTAGATAGGAACCAAGAAGAGAGGGAATGGGCATTGGAAACTAAATCAAATGAAGTTGAAAAGTTGGGGATGTCCAAGAAGAAAAGTGGCCGAAATGAGTCTAGGATATTAGTTTTAACTGCAACATTGGGCTTCTTGACAAACTTTGAAGATGTTTATAGGCTATGGGCTTTTGTTTCTAGGTTCCTTGATGCTGACTTTGTGGAAAAAGAGAGATGGAGATACATTGCTCTAAATCAAAAAACTATTGAAGTGTGAATTTGTTGTTACATGCTATTTTTCCTTCTCTGTTCTGTTATCAACTCATATTCTTTATGGTTATATTATTTTATGGTTAAAAACTCTTGCAGATTTGAGTTGTATATTATATTTTGCATAATAATCGAGTAACTTACCCTCCAATTTCTGAACAAATGTTTGAACCTTCTGTCACAATATCCCACATAATTCCCTCAGAATTTCAGAATGAAAAAAGTAATAATACAAGTAAGATGTCTCATATGACCCAAAATACTTAATAGGGAGTGCACTATAGACCACCTATCTACAAAGATCAAACCTCTAAGAACTAAGAGTGAAAGAAAAGCATGCACAAAAGTTTTCCCTAAACAAGTTCACTCTATAACCAGTTAAACAACTATAGGATGCTAGACAACAATCTCATGACAAATAATGCTTACAATGAAGCCAGAGAAGAAACAAAAAAGCCTATTTCTTTTTCATTAGTTGGTTGGAGTTGGACCAGACATGAACAAAACCATGTTTGTTACCCGTATAAATCGCATTCCGTTCTTCATCATAATAGAGGGTGGTTATACCCTCCAACTGACATTAATTGAGATGAATCAATGCACTCCAAAGCTTTCGCAGCATTAATTTTCGCCACACATTTCCCCGACAAGATGTTGCTCACATTGATGGAACCTACCGCATTGGTAACCATCGATTGATCTTCAGAGTCAGCCTTGCAGTAAGAAATGATCAGGTTCCGATCACTTGTTATGTAATTGTTGTTTATGTTGAAGTGTGGATGCCATAGTGGATTCCATAACACGTGATCCTCCAATGATGTAACCAATTCTCCACGAAAGTTCCATACGGAAATTGTTCGGTTTTTTATAGTAATGAACAACCTGATTCCCCAATAGAAAGATAAATTTTGATGGATTCGTGAACTCAATTCTGCTTACCTCCCTCGGCTTAAAACTTGGTAAGTCAAGAATCTGAAGGTTGACATTGTCCTGCTTGACTAGAAGCTTTTCATTGCATTGCACTATGAAGTCTACCTCCCTATTCCAATGTAGATAACTGAATGCTTTGAGAACTACGCCATCAGTCAATGAATATAATCTTGATTGGAATACGATCACTTGTTCTTTTGAAGATGAATAACATGATTCCAGAACTGATGCTAATGTAATGAACATTCCTAAATGAAAACGAGTATAGAAAAGTGTAGTTTTTAAGATCAAAAACCTTGTATATACTATCTTGCTCAGAGTAAGTTAGGACCTTGGCATTAACATCATCAAATTGCTCAACAAAAGACTCTGACTGAAAAATATGAAAACCGGCATCCGGCTTGGCCCTCCTTATGTATTCAATGCTTGTTGATCTGTATTTCCAAGAACTGAGATTCCCATAACCATAATCAGACACCGAAATAAGTGAGTCATTGTTCTTGTTGTAGAAGAGGCTCTTGATGACGTCGATGGGGTGCACATTCATAAAGCAAATCATCTCATCTGTTTCACTACTAAAAGCTGCACAAAGACCAGATTCGGCAAGAACAAATACAATGTTTTTAGCAGCAACGATCTGAACAATCTTGGTCCTTCCCATCAAAAAGGGAAAGATATATGAAGGAGAAGATTTATGTTTAGAATTATGAGTGTCAAGTTCATGACTCAAACGCATGTTTTGGAATCTATGAGGGGCAGTAGCAGCAACAAAAGCATGATGAGGTTTAGAAGATAACTCGCGTTCTTGAAGTTCTTTGATGATGTTCTTGTTGTTTTTCTTGATGTTGCCACCATTGTTAGAACCTCCATTCCCTCCACGCCTCTTTTCATCCATATTTGTTGGTATAACTAGGGTAAATTTTGTTCATCAGGTATAATGTGAGAGAAATTTCCAAAATATATTTGGAAAGTTGGAGTGGTTAAATAGAGACCTTTTAGAGAAAAGGTGTATTGTTTGATAATTGAAGCATGTAACCATTCATGAACAAACACTTCTAAATGATTGTTTCTCTTTACCAAATGACATAACTTTCTCTATAAACAGAGACACTTTAGAGGCAGAAAATAATTGAAAGAAAAAGAGATAAACATCAGGTTCTTGGGAGTCTAAATTCTGCCGAAAATAATACTAAATTATTCTTTCTTTTCTCTAGTGCCCGAGAGAAATTGACATAGCTTTATTCTGTAAACTACCATTGATAATACGTTTTGTGTGAATGTGCAAGTCACGTCAATGATTCCATTGTATCCTGAAGGGGATTCGCCCGGTATAACCCTTTTGCATCCGGTTGGCATAACTGGTGGGGGTGAATCGAACCTAAAGGTTAGTGTGTCACACACATGCTTTGGAATTTATGTGCACTTTTTATCATGTTTATATTTTTGGTCAAGTTATTGCAGCAGACCCCGACACAGGTTCTAACAATCTTTAGGTTCGATTTACGATTTATTTATGATTAATTTTTGGCTGCAAGTTTGATGGAAAGATGAACAATCATGTTCTTATTTCTTTATGATGATGGTGAAAGGTACATGTGCAATTTATATGAATCTTTTGAAAGATGTATTTTGGGCAACATTTTATATAGATTGAGATAATGAATGTCTCTCACTTTGTGGCTTTACTGAGATTGGTTGGCGGATAGTGTTGTGAATTCGGACTAGAAAATCATACCAATAAAAACATAGATGTGTGAAGCAAAAGGAAGTAGTAACCAATATCAATTTAGACTCAACCAACAACAACAATAACAACCCTAGATCTAATATAGTAACCAATTGTAAAGCAAAAACCATAAGCAAAAGATAAAGAGAAACAAATACACCAAGATTTGTTCACCCAGTTCGGCCCAACAATGACCTACGTCTGGAGGAGAGAGACCTATCCACTTCACTATCAATGAGTTTTTTACAAAGAGATACAAAAGGGTTACAAGAAATTAGCTTCAACAAGCTCGCCAAGAACAAACTTAATTTCTACCCTTTTCCCGAATCTCAACCTGCGACCAAGAGACTCAATGATTTCACTCACTCAAGGTGTTTACAATTGTTTCCTAACCCAAGAATCTCACCCAATGACACTTAACTCTTAACCTGTAAGTTCCCTAAAAGTTCCCTCATTTGGTTTCATGAGATTGCTCAGCAAAATGATGATTGAAGGCTTTTATAGTGTTCAGACCCAAGAAAATCGCGCCACAATTAGGAACTCGTACACAATACTATATTGAACCTGATCCAAAATCGCGCCACAATTTTTCCAAATCACGCCACGATTTTTGCATAAACTTCAACATTATTTTTGAGTCAATTTTCATCATTTCTCCACCCTAACTCTAAATTATGGTGATACCACAAGTTAGGTTTACAATCATAAACATTGTTGAAACTTAATTCTATTGAGAGAGACATTGAAAGTAGGATGATAGAATAAATCTCATGTTATATGCGAGACAACAAGATGTATAGAGATCAATATGTGAAGTTATAATTGAAATATAATGAGTATATAATCAATCAAGAAAATACATTAGAGGATTAGCTAGCAAAACTTAATCCTAGCACAACCTTCTCAACTGAAACATGCTTGGTTTTACTTTTGTTTCTTCTTGAAACTAATTTGAATCAGCTGTTAATTGTTATGGCAAAAAAAACACATTCAATTTTTGTTGAAGGATCGATGATGATGACGAAGGTTTAGACCAGATTCAAAAATGAGTTTTTTTGAAGGATTAATGATGGGTTTAGATCCAAAAATGGGTTGAAATTGAAATTTGGAAGGATTGATGTTCATGATGAAGGATTGTTGATGATGAGTTTGTGTTTTGTGTGTTGGTTTTTTTTTTTTTTTGTGAAGGATTGGAAGAAGAGAACAAAGAGGGAAGAAAGAAGAGAAGGACATAGAGAAGAAGAATAAGGAATAGACGAAAAGGGAATAGAGAGAGAAGATAGATGAGAAGGAGGAAGAGGAAAGGAACCGAGAGAGAAGAGTTTTTTTTTTTTTTTTGATTCTATTGATTTTTGTAAGAAAAAAAATTATGGACTTTGGTTTGTTACCGATGATGTTGAGTGGGAGAGATGACAAATTGATGTGATGATGAAGATCATAGTTCTTTTTTGTTGATCATAGTTTTTTAAAATTTTATACAAATTTTTTAATTCATTTAATAATGAAAATACAAAGTGAAATTAAAATATATCTATAAGAATTAATAATACCAACTCAGCATGCCACACAAGCAAAATATGATGACTCAACGCGCCACATAAGCTTAAGTGCATATTCATATGTCATGAGGGTTCAAAACCAAATAATCTTCAAATGGCACAGAGAAATCTCCAACTTTTTTTTACAAAGGATAAACCAAAACGCGCTCAAATGGGAAGAGAGTAATATTAACCTTTATTTTAATTAGACATTGGAATAAAATTTTCTAAAATAATGTTATATCGTTGGTATCATTAAAAAAGATAAGAAATTATATTATATTTGTTATATTGTTGATGTTATTGAAAAAGATAAACATGATTGATTGAGTTTATTATAATTTGAAATTCACAAACATCTAATCTCTATACTTTTAATCAAAATCAAAATTTTATAAAAAAAAAAATCGTTTATAATTTAGAATCTTTAGCGTAATAAAATGACTGGAAATTAAGACATGTGCATGTATGTCTTTCCGCTTGTATATATATAATAAAAGGGAATGCAAGATTTTAATGTAGTACTTTTTTATCCTTTTATCCATGATTTAAACCATTGTAATTACAATTTTATCCTTTTTGAAATATTATTAAATTTTTTAATTAAAAAAATTGGCAAAATTCCATTATAATAACTTAAAGTTTTATTTGATTGTGGTATATTAAAAAAAGGGTTAAATATGTTTGAAGTCCCTATAAATATGCGACCTTTTAACAATGATCCCTACTTAAATTTTATTATATTTTTAGTCCCCAACGTTTTTGCCGTTATCAGAATTAGTCTCTACCGTCAAACTTGTGTTGACTGGACAAACGGAAAAAGCAACATAGGCGCCACATATGGAGCTGCGTGGACTCATTTATTGATGTGGCATGCCACGTGTCAAAACAGTAACTAAATTTCTGATATTTATTTTATTTAATTATTAATTAAAAAATTAAAACAAATAAAATTAACAAAAAAATAAAAGAAAAAAAATCTTAATCCCCTTCCTCCGTCATGTTCAGCCAGACAGCCACCACTCCTTCTACCCCTCCCAAAAAAAATTAACATGATGGAATGGAAAAGTTAACTCATGTATTTTTATTTGTTTTAATTTGGTTTTATTTGTTTTTATTAATGATTGAAATGAATAAATATAAAAAAAATAATTTCAATATTATATTTGCCATGCTGGCATGCCACATCAATTAATGAGTCCACGTGGCACCCCATGTGGTGTCTATGTGGCTTCTTCCGTTTGTCCAATCAGTGTGTATTTGACGGTAGAGACCAATTTTGGTAACGACGAAAACGTTGGGGACTAAAAATATAATAAAATTTAAATAGGGACCAATGTTGGAAGGTCACATATTTTTGTAGGGACGTCAAACATATTTAACCCTTAAAAAGAATATTATAATAGGAATTGGATAAAATAAACACACACATTTGTGAGAAACTATTGGTTCAAAGTAATGTTTTAAAAACCAAATTGATCCAATAAGGGCTTTCGGTCATAGTTTAACCGATTGAACAAAATAATTAATAAATAAATAAGTATACAATGCAAATCATTATTTAATTATAAATAATAATCCTCTAAAAAAACTAATAACTAGTAGTATAAAAATAAGGGTTAATTAAGTTTTTAGTCCCTATAAATATTCTTAGTATTATTTTTAATCCATATAAAAAAAATCACAATTTTTAGTCCCTATAAAAATTTTCGTCCGTTGATTTAGTCCCTGCGGTTAAATGAGCTTAACGGAAGGTGACGTGGCACTACACGTCAGCAATTATGAAGATATGGACATCTTATATCTATACTATATATAAAGAAAATAACATATTTCAACTCTTTTGGGTTTGTTTTTTTTCTCTTCCCAAAAATGTCATCATTTTTCAATACAAATAACGCATGTAACAAAAAGATAAGAATAAATTTAAATATTAAAATAAAAGTGTAACAGACACAAATGTCCAGTTTTTTCATTTATCATTTAAAAAGTGTAATAAACTAGATGAGTGTATCTATACTTACTTTTTTCCTTAAACAAAAAAAAAACTTTTTATACAGTAAAGATTGTTGTTGGTGTCATTAAAAAAAATAAGAATTTAGATTATTTTTTTTGTTATATTGTGGGTTTCATTGAAATAGATAATCATGGTTAGTTTGATTTATTATAATTTGAAAGCAAAAAAACATTTACATTTTTACTTTTAATCAAAATTTAAATTTCATAAAAAAACACCGTTCATAATTTTCAAACGTTAGCGCAATAAAAAGAGCGAAAAGACGGGCACGTTCGTTAGTACAAGCCAGAAAGGGCGAAAATTCTGGCACGCAGTGGACAGATGTTGTATACGATGTCAAGACACCAGAATGTCGAATACAATGTCAAGACATCGTGACAACACAAATAACAATAAACAGCTTAAAGTAAATTGCATGAAGTAAATAACACAAAGTATTTGTTAACCCAGTTCGGTGCAACGTCACCTACATCTGGGGGCATCTAAGCCAGAAAGGAAATCCACTATAATAGTATTAGTTTGAAGTTCTATGTAAACAACCTCCGGTTTACAGCCTTCGCACCTAATCACTACCCGTGATATTTCTATCTAAGACTCTCCTAGATATGAGAACCCTTTCACTTCCTCTCAATCACACAACCCGTGATTACAAACAAGACAATCAAAGAGGAGACACACTCCAATAAACAGAATCCACTCTTGCTTAAAAGCTTACGAGTGATTCACAATTACAACTCAACTATCAGTCCAGCTCTAGCATCAAGGAGATACAAGAGTGGCTCACAAACAACAAAGTACAGACTAAAACCCTAATTGACACTTTCACAAAATGCGACTTCATCAGTCATCTTAGGTTTAGCGTCTTCCTTTAAATAGCCTGAGTAAAGCATGGGCTTGATGAACAGATCGGGCAAAACACACAGTTGATCCAATACGGTCTTCAGCACAATACATGGAAGCATATATATTGTTTCCTTAAATGTTTTGACATCCATTCTAAGAAATACGACAAAGCTTGAATTGTCCTTTGCTGCTTCCAGTAACACACGCTTCTTGGACCGCAATATACGCGTGAATCATATCTTCATAGAATCTTCAGTGATTTGACGCTTGTAACATATTTTTCCAAGAAAGCGAAAACAAGGCAAGCTATGATGTCGTACCAACATGTCAAGACATCTTGTCCAACATCTTGCTATCACACTTGTTTTAACAAAATGCGGCCAATCACAAAACCTAACAATCTCCCCCTTTGGCAAATTTTGGCTAAAACAACCTTTGAATAACTCGTCTTGTATAAACCAAAGAAAACTTGCACTAGCGGTCAAGAATAGGAGAGATACACGAGAAAATACCTTCTTTCATTTTAACATAAAAAAATCTTCTCTTGAAGGAAGGTAAATAGAACATCTTTAGCATTACTTCAATAGAAAGTCTTCAAAAAGGTAATGCATAATAAAAGGTTGAAACACTATCAAGAACACATCAGAGGCATACACAACAGAAAAAGATAAAACCCAGCTTTACAGATAAAACATCTTCAGAGAGAAATAAACTCTCTCAATAAAACAGCCCAGGGAGAAATAAACTCCCACACATTAACCTTCTTCAGAGAAAAATAAATTCTCATAGCAGGGTGTCTAGACATCAGGTATGACATCAGTATATCAGAAACATAACACACCCACATGCACTAGCATGGCATCATCATGGCAACAACATGCTAGTTAAAATGCTCCCCCTCAATAGCAGATCAGAAAAAAAAATTCTCCCCCTGAATATATCACATCCCCCCTGAACATGCATATATCACATCCAACTATGCAGTCATCAGGAGAAGAGACATTAGAGAATGTCATATAGGCATATACTACTCCCCTAACATACTCCATGCATATACTACTAACTACTACTCCCCCTTTTTAGCAGAATTTGGCAACCCATAGCATAAGCAGTAACAAAAGTAGCAGAATCACCATAGCAGAATACTCGCTATTACAGACCATAGCACTTAAAGTGCACAAATTATCCATAGCTAAGGCCCACAAAACAAAACAAAAGAAGAACAACAAAAAGAAAATCAAAGAGCAGCAGAGTCATTCAGAAGATGTCACTTGATTCCTCTTCACTGCCACCAGCACCTTCATCATCCTCATTAACATCCTCATCACCATCATTTGCCTCATCACTCTCTCAGCCACACTTTGAGCAAAAGTTTGGCCAAGTGGAAGATCATTAAGATCAATTTCTTCCACCACATCCAGCACTTCAACACTAACACCTTGATCAACCTCTGTATTCTCATCATTTTGGTTCGCAGCCACTTTAATATGGGGGTTCACATAGTGCACAGATAACTTAACAACACAATCTTTTTGGACATGGGATGGTCCAACATCAGGTTCGACAACATTATCAGTGGGGTTGATTTGGTTAGTTGGTGGTTCAAAGTTGGTTTCTTTAGTGGGTGGTTCACTAACAACAACATCATTAAGACATGGGAATCCTGAACATACCAGTTTTCCTATGCCCTTAATCTCGCCCTTAGCTCCATCACCAAAGGTAACATAACTGGAGTATGGTTTTAAATCAACTAAGTCCTTCTTGACACCAGTCATATGTTTGGAGCATCCACTATCAAAATACCAATCTTCTCTTGAGGAGACTCCAAGAGATGTGTGAGCTATAAGACTAGTATCAACAACCTTGGGTTTCCATTCTTTTCTAGCTTGAACAACTGTATGGTTGACCTTTGGTTGAACATGAGGATGTGGATATCCATACAGTCTGTAACAGTAAGGCCTTATGTGACCATATCTCCCACAATAATGACATCTCCAAGGTGAGGATTTGTTTCGTTGTTGGGGGTTCAGATGTCGGACAGGATGTTGTGACATTTTGTTCGACATTACAAACTAAGTTTTTCTTTCAGGAAGAACAAACTTAGTCATGGTGACTCCACTTTGTTTCTTTAAGGACTAGTAATCAAAACCTACACCTTTCGAGTTTCCAGATCCCTTCCCAACTCGTAGAATCTCATCTAATACATTGGAACTATTGTTTAACATTCTGTTATACCCCATTTTTGACTCATTTTTTTCTTTCTTTAAAAAAAATAATAAGTAATAATAAAAAAGGAAGATTTTTATTATTGTTTATTATCTTTTTTATTTATTATTATAATTTTTATTATTATAATTTTTATTTTATTTTTATTTTTATTATCTTTATTATTTTATCTTTATTTTTATTTTTATTTATTACCATTTATTATCACTATTATTATTATTATTATTATTATTATTATTATTATTATCATTACTATTATTACTAATATTATTATTATTATCATTACTATTATTACTATTATTATCATTACTATTATTATCTTTTTCATTATTATTATTATTATTATTATTATTATTATTATTATTATCATCCTTATTATTATTATCATTATTATTTCATCATCACTTATATTATTATTATTATTATTATTACTTTTATTATTATTTAAGTTTATTTTAAAAAGGAAGCAAACAAAACAAAAAGGAAAGAAGAAGAAAGAAAAGAAAGAAAGAAGCACGTGCCAGGCACACTGCTTTAGAAGCAAGTGGCTGCCCAGCCAAGCACGTGCCTGGCACATGTTTTCAGAAGCAAGTTGTGCTGCCCAGGGGCAGCACTTCATCCCCTTCCTTTTTTCCTGCTTTTGACCCCAGCTTTCCAGCAAGCCATTCCTGCATTTCTTCTCTTCTCCTTTATCAAAACCAGTCAAGGATAGCTGCAACCCTGGTTGCCCTGGTTCCAAAACTGCTTGCCCAGGTTCTGAAACTGATGACCCTGTTCCAGCATTTCTTCTTTCCTTTATGTGCAGCACCTTTCCCCATTGTTTCTCCCAACCTCTGCACAATGCAGCACACCTTCTCCATTGTTTCTCCCATGCTCTGCACGAGCAACACCCTGTTTTCCCATGTTTCCAGCAATTCCTGTCAAACTCAGCCCCAATTTGATCTGAATTAACCCAAAGTCTTCACCATGATCACAAGGCAGGGTCACTTCCTTCCTTTTGCATTAAATGCTAACCAAAGTATTGGTCATAGCACACAAAACAGCCCTGTTTTAGGGGATTGTCATGATTACAATTGATCTCAATTTGCCTATATAAGAAACACAATGTAGAAGGATTGAGGACAGTTCTTTTGAGATAGAATTCACAGGAATTTTCATATAGAAACACAGTTAGTTTTTACACAATTCAGACTGAATCTTTTGAGCAATTTCTGAGAGAACCAACACAGAATTCTCACACAATCTCAAGAGCAATTTACACAGTTTTAACACACAGTTTTAGATAGTTCTAACACAGTTTGTTTAACATAATTCAATCTGATCTTTAGAGAAATTCAGCAGTTTGTGTTTAGAGAAATTTAGAGCAACCCAGAACCAGAAAGAACAGCCAGAAATACACAGCAACCTGTGAAAGCCAGAAGCTTTGTTTTCTGTTTCTTTCTTTGCAAACAATCACAAACCAATCAAGCAATCCAAACAGCCATTAAATCTTCATAAACATCATACCCAGAGTGAAGAATAACAGTAAAACATCATTTGTTGTTGCTGTTCTTATTCTTCAACATTCCAACTTTGCAAAAACCACAATCATTCAAAGCCCCTTTCAGTTTCTTGCAACCAAAGCATTGGCTAGGAATTTGTAAGTTGTTTTAAACCTTTTATCTTTCATTTGCATTCCTGTCTGCATTTATTCTGCTGTTCCTGTTTGATTCAGCATCTTTTTATGCATTCTTAGTGTTTTTTTTCACTCATTTTGAACTAAAAACATCTTTTTAAAACCTCGAAGAAATCTCAAAGTAATCAAAAGACCAAAACAGAAGTGGGATACTTCTTTTTCCAACTGAATTCGAAAGTTTTTCACCCTTTAAGGTTCTGAAAAATCAGAAATCAGAAGCTTCTGAACAGTAGTTCAGAAGCAGCTTCTGAACAGTGTTTCTGAACTTCAGAGTCTGAACAGTGCTTCTGAAGTTCAGAGTCTGAACAGTGCTTCTGAAGTTCAGAGTCTGAAGGTCAACAAAAGTCAACGTCTGAACAGTGCGTCTGATGGTCAACAAAAGTCAACGTCTGAACAGTGCGTCTGATGAACAGTGAGTCTGAGGGTCAGCAAAAAGTCAACGTCTGAACAGTGCTTCTGAACCTCAGAGTCTGAACAGTGCTTCAGAAGCACTGTTCAGCTTCTGAAGCAGCTTCTGGGTATTTTTAAGGTTCAGAAGCAGCTTTCTAGGCATTTTTAAGGTTCAAAACTTGTCTTTTTTTGAACTTTTTTTGAAAGGGTTAAAACTCATTTTTTTGGCTTGAAACTCAAATTTTATTTAACAAATTTTTACTACTTTCAATCTTGGTTTTATACACCTATTTTCAACAAATTGTCATTCTACTTTCAACATACATAAATCATAAAAAAAAACATTTTTTCTTTTGTGTGAGTGAAAAAGGAAAACTTGGGTAGACACCCGACGCTTCCCCGAATATTCGGAAACGAGGTAAACCCTTCGTTTTTGTTTGAATATTCGTCCTCCGTTTAAAATCAATCCCAACCCACCAAACTTTATCTTATTCATGCCCATGCGCATTTTCAAACGGATACCATCGCCCAAGTGCGAGTCCGTCCTTTTTAATCAAACCTTTTCACGCCCATGCGCGTTTTCAAACGGATACCATCGCCCAAGCGCGAGTCCGTCCTTTTTTAAAGCAAACTTTTTCGCCCAAGCGCGATCAATTTATTTTCATAATTAAAATCAATCAACACACAAACATTTGCTACAAAGAACTACGTAGCTTTGAATTCTCCATCGCACCGGGAGATACGTAGGAGCAAGATCAAATTCTTGTCAAGCACACTAATAAAAAGCTCATTTTTAATCTTTAAAATTTTTCTCTTTTTGTTTCTTCTTTTATTTACTCTTTTACAAACATTTGGCATAAAACTAACACAATTAAACGCTAAACTAACTAACGGTTCCCGTTGAGTACAACAGATGTGAGGGGTGCTAATACCTTCCCCTCACATAATCGATTCCCGAACCCGAAATTTGGTCGCAATGACCTTGTTCTCGTTCTCAAAGGGTTTTATCAACGTTTCCCTTTTAAAATAAAACTTTGGCGGCGACTTTACTGTCTTGAGCGAGCGCTTTACGCTTGTACATTTTTCCGGCCGCTTCACATTCTAACAGATTTTGTCATGTTATCAAGTTTGGAAGTTAGCAAAGTTACCTCATTTTGAAGACCAGAGATAGTAGATAAAAGTTTCTCTTTTTTAGCCTGTAGTTAAGCTATGATTCTCTTTTGCTTTTCTCCTATCTTACAAATCTCTTCACTTCTGGCACAAAGCTCTTTGTACGAATCAACCAATTCTTCATAAGAGACATCCTTATCACAGGAATCTTCATCAGATTCACATTTTCCAGTGAAATCCATCATATGTTTTGCTGTCTCATCTTCACATTCTCCTTCATAATCTTCATCAAAACAAGAGGAAAACATTCCCTTTTTTTGATTTTTTAAAAACGTGGGACACTCAGCTTTGACATGACCATAACCCTCACATTCATGACATTGAACTCCTTTCCCTTGATTTAGCTTCTCATCAATTATCCCTTTGCTTTGAAAACCAGTTTGTTTACTGATGTCGAACAACATGTTCTTGACATTTGGTTTCGACTTCATATTCTTCAAAACCTTATTAAATTGCCTTTCAAGAAGCACAATTGCATCTGAAAAACTTTCATCAGTATCCATATCACATTGATCGTCTTCCTCTCCAGTGTTGGATATGAAGGCTATGTTTTTATTCTTCTTCTCTAGTCTATCATTGATGGCTAACTCAAAGGTTTGTAGTGATCCAATGAGTTCATCTACCTTCATGTTGCTTATATCTTGAGCTTCCTCAATGGCTGTGACTTTCATATCATACTTCTTAGGTAAAGATCTAAGAATTTTTCTTACAAGTTTCTCTTTAGACATTTTTTCACCTAAGTCACATGATGGATTAGCAATATCAAGAATGCGCATGTGAAAGTCATGAATGGTTTCATAATCATACATTTTGAGGTTCTCAAACTTTGTAGTAAGAAGCTAGAGCCTTGACATACGAACTTTAGCAGTGCCTTCATGAGCAGTTTTGAGAATCTCCGAAGCATCTTTAGCCACAGTGCAAGTTTTTATCAATCTAAACTTGTTCTTGTCAACACCATTGAATAAGGCATTCAATGCTTTGGAGTTTCTAAGAGCTAGGTCATCCTCTTCTTTGGACCAGTCTTCTTCTGCCTTCAAGGTAGATGTAGTCTTTCTATCTTTATCAACAACAACAGGATGTTGCCAACCTTTCATGATAGCTTTCCATGTTTTTGGTGCCCATGGATTTAAGAAAAGCCACCATTCGAGCCTTCCAATAATCATAGTTGGTACCATCCAAAATTGGTGGTCTAGTGATAGACCCTCCTTCCATATAACTAGAATTTATCTAACCCTGGAGCTCACCCAAAAACAGAACAGGGTGTCTGCTCTGATGCCAATTGAAATTCTGGTACGCACTGGACAGATGTTGTATACGATGTCAAGACACCAGAATGTCGAATACAATGTCAAGACATCGTGACAACACAAATAACAATAAACAGCTTAAAGTAAATTGCAGGAAGTAAATAACACAAAGTATTTGTTAACCTAGTTCGGTGCAACGTCACCTACATCTGGGGGAATCCAAGCCAGGAAGGAAATCCACTATAATAGTATTAGTTTGAAGTCATGTGTAAACAACCTCCAGTTTACAGCCTTCGCACCTAATCACTACCCGTGATATTTCTATCTAAGACTCTCCTAGATATGAGACCCCTCTCACTTCCTCTCAATCACACAACCCATGTTTACAAACAAGACAATCAAAGAGGAGACACACTCCAATAAACAGAATCCACTCTTGCTTAAAAGCTTACGGGTGAATCACAATTACAACTCAACTATCAGTCCAGCTCTAGCATCAAGGAGATACGAGAGTGGCTCACAAACCACAAAGTACAGACTAAAACCCTAATTGACAATTTCACAAAATGCGGCTTCAGTAGTCATCTTAGGTTTAGCATCTTCCTTTAAATAGCCTGAGTAAAGCATGAGCTTAATGAACAGATCAGGAAAACCACACAGCTGATCCATTACGGTCTTCAACACAAAACATGGAAGCATATATATTGTTTCCTCAAATGTTTTGACATCCATTCTAAGAAACACGGCAAAGCTTGAACCGTCCTTTGCTGCTTCCAGTAACACACGCTTCTTGGACCGCAATATACGCGTGAATCATATCTTCATAGAATATTCAGTGATTTCACGCTTGTAACATATCTTTCCAAGAAAGCGAAAACAAGGCATGTTATGATGTCGTACCAACATGTCAAGACATCTTGTCCAACATCTTGTTATCACACTTGTTTTAACAAAATGCTGCCAATCACAAAACCTAACAATCCTATACGAAGGAATTCGATGTGAAAACCTATATAGTTGATTCGACATAATACATGTTGTGTTCTCTACATTCTTTTGAGTTTCCAAAAAAACTTGCAAACCTTTACGCTAAGTATAAGACACTTCAATGCTAACATCTTCAGCAAACTAACAAAAGTTAAACTAAAATCCAACAAAATAATGACACAACATAATAATACTACCTAAACATCTTCATTTGACTGAATCAAACTCTTCAGGATATCTTCAGGCGATCTCAGCAACATAGAATCCATCTCGGTCCTCGGGAACATGCTGTGTTGACCAAATATCGAGAACATGCTCCTCACGTCATCGTCGTTCGTTAACTCCGGCCGACTGAACGTCAATCTCCCATCTGAGTCAAATGATGAACGTTCGTACCAAACGTATTCCACCCTCCTTGTGTCTCCGTGGTTGAGTCGTTGGTTGTTTTCATCAAGTTGATCAATCAGTTCTTTTAACATGACATCGTCCCGAACCTTGAAAAAATTAGGGTTTCCACCGTTGAAGCATACTTGAGCGTTGAACAAATTGTCCATTGTTTCAAATCTACACCATAAGAAATTAAAAACAATCAATGAAAAACTCATTCAAACATTTCATCAAACACTTGGAGTGCAAATTATACATAAACCCTAAAACTAAAAACTACAACATAAACCTGCAAACATCTAAACATTTAAGCAACATAACTCATTTACATGTAAAAATTGTATCATTTCTTGCCAAAAAAAATCAAAATTTAAACAAACCCTAAAACTAAAAAATTTCTAATTTAAGAGGCAAAATGTAACATATAAACATAAATGACAATGGTACTTGATTATGAAAACTTACTTGTTATTGGAGTGGTGGGTGATTTGAAGTTGAAGAAATTTGAGGTTGGATGATTTGAAAGAGTTTTTAGAGATTTGAGAAGTGAAATGGAGAAATGTGGTACTAACTGAGTTATAAAAGAACGCAGCGTGACTTTACATCTACCGAGCGTGACTTAAGTTATGCAGGTTATACACCAATGTGAGTTAACTCACATAGGTTATATCCCAATTCCCAACGTGAGTTAACTCACGTTCTGTTTGTGTCAGCAAGCAAAACAACAAAAATGAGTGTTTTTCCTATTTTCATTCATCCATATATTCTTCCATTTTCATCCATTTTTCATCCATTCAATCAATAATTCAATCATTTATTCATTTAAAGTTAAAATACGCAAATTCATTGAAAGTTATAATACACAAAAATAAAACCAAAAGTGTCATAAAAATGCGCAAAGGCGCGAGTGTAAATATAACACATCCATGTCCGCCAAAATCTCATAAAAAATAACTAAAAATATACAAATGTCACAAGACCCTTACTACGCTGGACTATGGCTCCTAGTCCTCCTCTTGCAAAATGAGATACTCTGATTGGATGCCCTGCAAAATACCGGCAAAGACTGGCGACGCAAACACATCAGGATGCTCCATTGCACTGTCCACTCTGGCCCTGATGTTCACATTATCTACAGTGGGTCGGGAACCTGTTTGGTCCACTGCTGCTGAACAATAACCTCCTCGTAATGAGGGACAGAAGCCGTGTACTCAGCAACGGGCGCATGGTCGCTCATAATAGGATGAGATACAATGTAGAACCAAAGCAAGTACCCCTGTGCACACCTCCACTGCCTAGCTGCTGCTGTCGGCTGACCCTGAAGCACATGTGGAAGGACATGGAGCAGAAAATCCTAAAAAGGCCATAACTAACGCCTGAGCTTGAAGAGGCTGAATCAGAGTAGGAGATCCGGGGATGGTCTGCACATATTTGTACTGTCTCAGAACCCGCTCCGGCAAGTGACGACACATAGTCGTACTGCTGGCCATGATCCAACCGGAGTACCAGCAAATGTCGTGGAAAGGAATGGTGTCACGCTGATCCTCGTACGACCTCCGGATAACATCAGCATTGACCATCAGATTAATCAGGCCACGGTAATGTCCAGGATCAAAATGGCCCCTTGGCGGTTTCCATCTAGCAGCAACCGGCTGAGCACGATCGTAGTCCAAAGCCTGATCCCTCGGAAAGAGCTTCTTAAAGTGCTTCAAAACCCATCCCTACAAACACAAAGAGACCTAATAATATCAACACAAGTATCATACAAACAAATATTTCAGCTTCACAAACTCATAAATAGACACAATAATATCGTAAGTCATTTATAATATGTTATATAAAAGAAAAAAAAAATTACCTCAAGTAGAGTCATGTAACCGTCACAAGCGCCAATGTATGTGCCCGTAGCAAGAGAAAGCTGGGTGTAGAGAAAAGCAAGTGTCATTCCGCCCCAAGACCACTCGTGCACCGTGTCCAAGTCCTACAGCATAGTCAACCACAACAGATGAACGCTTTTGCTGGTCTTGTTGGCGAAAATGGTGACGCCAACCAAGAACAACAAAAACGCCTTAATGCACTGTGTCCTAACCCTATCCTGCCTCCTCCTCCTCCTCCTCCTCATCACCAGGCTGCTCCAACTCATTACACATTTGCAAGAGTCTGTCATACAATCTCCTCATGTCAGGTATACTAATTATACCTACCACACTGTTTATTTGTCTCAGTCTCAGCCTCCTCCTCCTGTCATACCCAGCTCGCTCTGCAGCAGCTGCATACATGTCTCATATCCTACATCCTCGTTGCCCATGAGCCTCCCAACGATGGGGATGTGTATAAGACATGCCACAACATCTAGTGTGACGGTCATCTCTCAAACGAGCAGATGGCAGTTGCTGGTCTCCGCAAGCCATCTCTCTGACAAGGCGGTGATGAAGCCAGGGCCGATGTTCTCGTACCCAAACTGAAGGATGGGGGCAAGACCGAATGCATCCACCCACTGCCATAACCATACATGTCCCTGTCCCGGGATTGTCAGCTTCTCAAGCTTCTTCCCGTGCGAGGCAGGGGTCACCTTATGCGTCCTCTGAAACTGAAATACAAAAAATTAAACGAACAACAAACCGTTAAAAATATAAACATTTGAATAACTAAAAAAGACATAACAATTTAATCGTAAAAAAATAATAATTAAAATAAGGGTCTTGTTAACGAGTGCCCCCGGGGCACTCTTTAAGCATTCCTAATGAAGAAATTATTCTTTAAAAAAATTAAAGACTTCAATTTTCAATGCAATAAATGCACAAACTTTCATAAAATCTTACTAATTTTGGTGCTTAAAGAGTGCCCCGGGGGCACTCGTTAACATTTTCCTTAAAATAAACATTAAACATTTTAACATAACGATTAAACAGTAAAATTAAAATAAAATAAATAATTCAATTGAAGCGTAATTAAAATATTTTAACAGAAAAATTAAATCATAAAGCCTGCATGCCACATGTCTACCGAAATTCGGTAGAAGCGTCAAGTCAGTAGGGCCCCCAGGAAAACCGTCCAGCATGGCCTTCTTCTGAGCCTGCTCCTACTGAGGCTGATACTCCTCATGTTGCTGCTGATGATGTGTGGGGTCCACTATCTAGGACGCACCCGCTTGAGACGATGTCCCTTCCACATCATGTCTCCTAACGCCCTGTCTCCTTCGAGGAGCAGGGCGCGCGGCCTCCTTTTCGGCATGTCCACTCTTGGTCATGGTCTCCCTGCCTGCTCTCAATCTGTCCAGTCTCTCAGACATATTACACAACATTTATAAAAGCAAAAATCAATGATTTTCATAGGGACATTTCAATCAATCATTTCTAAATGATCAACAACAACAGTTCAATTTCGACTACTGTCATTTCAATATCTAACCTACCACATTGCACTCAAACTCACTATAATCAACATTAACAATCCAATTTCTAACTAATTTCATCATTAACAATGCAAAAACCAAACAAATTTTCATTGAGACATTTTATCAAACACCTAGAGTTCAACATAAAATCTAACAATTTCTAACTCTAACCTACAACATTTGAGTCAAACCTACTCTAATCAACATCTAAACAACAATTTCTAACTTAATTCATCGTTAACAATCCTAAAAACTAACATGAAAATCAAATCCTAAAATCCTAAAATTGTGAAATTTCTCCAAAAATAAACCAAAATTTAAACCATAAAAAGTCAATGCAATAGGATAACAATCACTTACTTGATGTTGGGGTAGAATTCGATGTTGCTTTGATCAAAGTTTATGAAAATCGCACTTGGAGTTTTTGCAACTGTAATGGCAGAGGTGTTCTGCTGTTATAATGTATAACAGAACGCAACATGACTTAAGTCACGTTGGTATGTACCGAGCGTGACTTAAGTCACGCAAATGCATTTTCGGTACTTTGTATGAGAGGGAGCATTTCTCTTTGTGAGAAGAGCAATTTTCCACAAACACAAGCAGAACCATGAAATCTTTCACAAACACGAAGCAGAACCAGAAATTAATCACGAAATAGAAATCGAACCCAGAAACAAAATTGAACCCGGAGAGAACACGACCCAGAGAATAAAAAACGACCCAAGGAAAACGAAATCGAATTGAAAGTAGAAAATCAAACTAAAAAACTGAACCATAGAAAATCGAAAACGAGACATAGGTTGTCATGTGCAGTTGATATTCGAAAACGAAACATAGTGGTCTCAACCCAGACACGCCTTTACCATTCAATACCCATTTGTCACGATTTTTCCTACTAACATTCGAAAAAATGAAAACATCTTTGATCTGTAAATCTATGGATACAGGGAGGTGAGGGAGAGACACGCCGAAGAAAATTGAGATTTTTAATTTAGCAATGAGGGTATTTTAGATGATATTTCATAACTTTGCATTATTTTAAAAAAATGTATTTTTCTGACAGTGTTTAATACTTAAAAAAAATGGCTGACGTGTCAATGCCATGTCACCTTCCGTCAAACTCATTTAACAGCAGGGAATAAATTTGCTGACGGAAAATTTTGTAGAGACTAGAAATTATGATTTTTTTTATAAGGACTAAAAACAAAATTGAAGATATTTATAGAGACTAAAAACTTAATTAACCCTAAAAATAAAAATAAGTAATTTCACACACAAAAAAATTGTTGTTTCTTCACAAGGTCCAATAGCAAATAAACCAGGAAAATGAAAAAAAAATAAAAAAGCCCAATAACTTTAACAAGCTCAAAAAAGAAAGTTGATGAAAAACCCTAATCAGCGTAACCCCAAATGGGTAGCAACAGTGTATAAATAGACACGCTTGTCTTACACTTTTGGTTCAAAGTTCAAACAAGGGTTGCCGACAGGACAAGTCGATATACACTCGTCTGGTTTTCACTTTTCATCCAAGGGTCACCGTCCATCCTGCTCAAGGTATTTTCGTTATTTTTTGATCAATCTTATGTGAATTGATGCTTAGGTTTTAAAACCTTCGAATTATTTGAGAATTCTCAAAACGTGTTTTTAAGAATTGAGGATCATGGAGAATTGAGGATCATGGCTTAGGTTCTCTTCGGTGAAAATGCGTTTTTAAGAATTGAATGTCTTTGAATCATCAATATATTCCGTACCGAATGATTTAATTTGCGGCATATTATTTATTTATTTTGACAAAAATTTGCGGCATATTATTACATATTGTCACAGCAGGTGTATTGCGGCATTTGTGCACATAGTTTTGATTTGAGTTCAAAATGCGATTCACTGTCGTCTTCTTCGCTGCTCTCTTCCTCGTTGCGCATGTTACTATTGTTCAGGTCCCCTTCCTCTATTTTTCGTTTTTCCATACTAATATGAATGGTGATCCCTTAATAGGTAGTAACAGTTTTCCTTATTCTATCTTTTACCTTTGCTCCTGTATGCAGGGAGGAAGATACTCGCTCACAACAACAATATTTGACTACAAACTTGAACTCCTCGAGATGTATCTACGGTATATGTTGTATACCCTTTTCTTTCTTTCTTTTTTTTTTTTTTTAAATTGTTAAGTTACATATGTTTCACCCTATCGATCAGGTACACCTTCAGGGACCGAAGTCTTCTATATCGTGCCATGACACACTCATCATTCTCCCATGAGAACAACGAGGCTTTAAGCATTTTGGGTGCCAAAATCATAGAAACAACTGTTTCTATCCAACGTCTTTCAAAAGATGTTGATATTTCCGCTAAAGAGCTGAACCGTAAATTATCCCTAACCGACTCTTCATGTGCCGCAGATGGAAGGCGTTTTAGATTGCATTGTACTGTCCGTGTCTCCCACAACACCAATTCTTCTTCCACTGATGTGCTTTGTGGTGCTTTCCGATCAATATTTGCTGCTATTGCTCTTGATGATCCTTCCAGTCCAGAAGATGCTGCTCATGTTTTCTTGCGTGTTCATGGTCGTCAACCTGAAATACCGGAGTATTTGTTTGATTAGAAACATCTCTAAAAGGGTGAAGTACCCGTATACCCGTACCGGTTACGCGTACCATACCGGTACTTTCATTTTGTTTTGCATTTGGGTTGCTCTGTACTTAATTGCTGTTATTTCTTGCAATTGTAGTTCTCTTTTGTTGTTGAACAATACCTTGATTTTGATTCAAAAATAAAAGGGATGATTAATCAAGGTTAAAGCAAGGTATTATCGTTTTGGTAGATTAAAGCAAAAAATCCAGTTTTTATTTGTGATGTTAATCAATGGTGGGCTACTCCCTTACTATTCTCGGTTGTGTAACTTTATTAGAGTTCTCCGCGTTCACAACTTATGCTGACGAGAGTCTTTTGATCGTTTATATATTATTCGCTTGTTAAAAATAATTAGCAACAATTTTTTTTAATGACTTTACAAATATAAAGCTTTACATAGAAAAGAACCAATTCCCTAAAAAAAATTATTATGGGAAAAAACTAATAAAATCCCACTATAGCGCTTCCTAATATGTAGGAAATATTAACGATACACGAAAGAAACAAGTATGAGAGGTCCTTCAAAAAAAGGTGTAGTATATGAGAGCTAAACAACATAAGTTTTTTTTAGGGGTAAACAACCAAAGTTGTACTTTCAACAATTTGTCAAAAAATAAAAATAAAAAGTTACTTTCAACAAAACAAAAAAAAAATCTCAATTAATTGCTCTCAATCAAAAACAAAAAAAATAATATTAAAAACTCGATTTTAATTTGCACTGAAAAAAAAAAGAAAAAACGAAGTGTAATTGACTAGTACAAATTTCTCTAATTTCGACTTGCATATGTAATTCCATAAATTCACAATCACATTCATTTTGAGAAAAATTTAGTCGTTTTCTACAAAAATCAAAATATATTCTGAAACGTAAATTTGGGTAGAAGTAAAAAGATTATTTTTATGTGAGTTGAAAATTTTATTCGAAGTTTTTGGGATAAAATTTTGCAAAATTGAAATTGAATTTCATAAAATTAGATGATAGTGTTTGTTTAAGATCTTGATGTGTGTGTTTTTTTTTTTTTGAATAAGCTAAATTATTCCATTCAAATTGACACCGGAGAGAATTGAATTTGAGAAGGAGTTTGACGTGTGCTCTTATTAAAGTCTCAGGTTCGATTCTTTCGTCTTTATTTCAAAGTTTAATCTATATGAAGAAAAGATCTAACTTTAAATGAGGATCCCACATATGGACAATGGAATTAGACTCATTGTTTGACGTGCAAAATTTAAATGATTTAAAAATTTATTTTTAAGGGTTATGCTAACATGGGAAATTTTTCTAGTTGCATGTCAAGTACTTATGGTCACACCCGAATTGACAAAATCCTAATTCATTGTCAAATTTTCAACCACTATCTTTGATTTTCCACTTTGATTTCTTCATCCTCCTTTGTCTTCCTCTCCCTTTAATTTTTCTCTCTCTATGTTTCCCTCTCACTCCTATGTCCAGAATCGATTCATACCATAGTATGTTACCCTTACTTCTAGCTTTCATTTAGGGTTTTTTTTAGGAAAGCTTTCATTTAGGGCTGTAGGTTGCTTCTTTTAGGAAAAATCAGATATGTTTGCAATCAGTGTATACATGAAATCAAAAAGAAGCTTCACGTAATAGTAATTCAATTGCAGCTAACGTATATTGATGAAATGAGTGATCAAATGCATAAATTCATGTGAATTCAATTCTCGTGCACTGAATTCAGTTCTACGTGAACTAATTATGCGGCTGCTAAGATTTGGTACATGTTAATTTTTACAGAAAAAATCATTAAAATTCATTCATCTACCATTAATGGAAGACTTTTTGCTTTAATTTTTAACCTTTCATCAAACTTTTCATCTTCAACGGATGTTTGTGAGACGGGTGAAAATTGAGAGATGAAAAAAGGGGTTTGCAAAAATTACATGCGCAAGGGCAATTTTGGTATTATACTACAAATTTAAACATCGTTGGGTGTAATGAGATGATTTACGGGTATAACTATAAAAATTCTAACATGTGCTATAACATGTTTTTTTTTTTGTGTTATATAACATGTGCTTTAAGGACATGTGTTAAAGTTTTTATTAAAAGCAAGTATTTTTTGAGAAAAAATTAAATTTCAACTTTTGTGAAATAAATTGGCATAATTTCTAATTTACAATTTTTATATTTGTTTGTTTAACATGTGCAATATTGCAAATGTTAAAGCAACTAAAAGTAATAATTTTTTATTACTTAAAAATCATTTATTTATTAAAAAGTTATATATTTAACATAAAATATACAAGTTTCAATACAAAGTTCCCTAAAAAAAAGTTTCAATACAAAGTTATCATTTTGAACTTCTTAAGATGTGTAAATTTGTACGTGATAGAAAAACTCTTTCTATATTTGGTTACATTTCCCTATTTTTAAACATTTATTTAAACAAGAAATATTTAGTACTCCCCCTCTACCAAATTATATGTTGTTTTGGAAAAAAAATTGTCACAAATTATATGTCGCTTTAGAATATTAATGAAGCATTAATGTTATTTTTTATATTTTATACCTAACTATTTATTACTCTATTTTCTTTCAATTCTTTTATTTATCTTTCTTATATCATTATATAAAAGGTACAATTTTGTAAAACAACTCATAATATCTGTTTCCCACACAAAATTAATTATATTTTTTAATACGCGTGAAATGTTCAAGACGTGGTATAATTATAATTTGGGATAGAGGAAGTACTCGTTATCACTTAGCACGGTTGACCTTCAACGGTTAGGAACATGTTTTTTCATTGTACGCGTCACCGTTAGGAACACATCGCAAAATGTACATATATTTCCACACGATATTGATAGTTGATAGTAGTACCTTCGATTCTTCTAGACTAAAATACATGCTGTTAAAATCACATCTTTTTGGCAAAATTAATAAAGCATAACCTTTCTAACTGTGATTAGAATGTGTAAGGGCACAATGGTATTCTTTCCTATAGTATCAAAATTGAACATGGTCAGCTGAAAACACCTCTGCAATCTGCATTGACAAAGAAAAATAAATAAGTCAACTACTATCTTTAATTATTTAGTCTTTACTAAAAGAAAATCTTTAACTCTTTATAGCTAAAAACAACACATTTAAAAAATGCTAATGAATGTGATAAGAGCATAAGTTAAGAAAACTAATACGTACTCCAATAAAAAGTCTAAAATCTATGTGTATTCCACATTTTTAAAATCTTCAGTAAAAAAAAAAACTTTTTTAAAATCTAAAAAGTGTCATTTTGAAAAAAAGAAATTTTATTTTTAGTTTTTTTGACAAATGTCTTTAGTTAACATGATCCACATTTTTTAGACAAGAAGGATCATGATAATAAGTGTCTTTAGGATATTGTTTAAGAAATTCATCAAAAAAAATTGTGTCTTAAAAATACAAGTCAATCATTTATCTTAATCATAAGTGTACAAATTTTTATACAAAAGTTACTTAATTTGACTTCTTAAACAATATCATAAGTTACTACTTCTTAAAAATAGTATAGAGTACATAGTTTTTTGGTAAAAGAATGGAGTACCTAATTCTAACCCCTACATTCAATATTTATAAATGGTCGAATTAGTGATAACAGACTCAAATTCTAAGTTGTTATCAGAATTTTGTGAGGTTTAATTAGGTTCAACCCAAATTTTTGGACCTAAACTTCCTTTTTGAGCCTTTCTTTGGAAGATGGTAGTGTAATTTACAGTGTCAGGTGGAAAGCTTCCAACAAGCAACCCAAATAGTATGTTAAACAGTTACTAGTTGAACATTTAAGAAACTAAGAAAAGTAACATAACAGACAAAATTTGCATGACACAAGTTAAAATAAGATAAGTTTTGCAATTGATGGATACTAAATTTTAGTAAGACAGAGAACATCTGATACATTGATTGTGTCATAAATTCACAAGCTTATCACTAAACCCTTCCATATATTTCTTAAGTGGATAATTTTCACACATTTGTCTTTTAAGTGGTACCCAACATTTGTCACTCTCTGTTTTAACTTCCTAATATAAAATATTTTCACTAACCTTTTCTACTATAACCAACTATATTCATTTAGCAAAAGTTGATTATCCTTTCTACCAAAAATAAATTTTAACTATTCCAATGCAACGTCCATAATATGAAGGTATAATAACAAATTAATAACAAAGAAGATAAGGTGCTAATACCTTGCTCTTCACCCTTCAATTCTTGGATGCTGCTCTCATTTCTTCATGATTTCAAGCAAAATCTCATTCCATGTATCTATAGGCCCAGGCAAACACCAATGAGTACAATCATTCGGCATGCGCTTTTGAACTCCATTTGCAAACGTTAAGGGACGTGTATAAAGACCAGGATGACCATCCGGTCTCAAAAATGCTAATCTAGTTACATCAAGTGCCTCAAACCTAACCCCTCCATTTTTTCTACTTTTCACCTTAGCATCTTCAACTTCTTCAATTTCAACCCTTCTCATATCACCATGCTCAACTTCAAGTTCCTTCTCCCCATTTCTGTAAGGCTTAATCTTTGGACAAACACCACCCTTATCCCAATCACCTTCAAAATGATGTGGTGGAAATGTTGTCACAACTACATCAATATCATTTTCTTTCTTACCTCTCTTGTCAATTATACTTTTAAGGGTGGTCCTTAAAGCCTTTCTCAATGCATGATGAGGCTGAAAATCAGTTTCATTTCCACCAAGATCAGCACAGTCATGACTACCTAAAACTAAATCACCCTCATAGAAAACTGAAGGTTTCAAAAACCAATGACCAATTGAAAGCACAACTAAATCCATCTTATCAATATTCTTTATCCATTTCTCATCAACAAGATCCAAATACATCTTATTATAATTTGGCCCTTCATTTGATTTTTCAACACCTTGTACAAGAAAAGGGGACCAATACAATGAGACACTTGCATTGTGAGAAACAAAGTGCCACCTTCTAAATTTATTGTCATGACCCTTTGTGTATACAAGGTTAGGTGTTGAAGCAATTGACAACATACATAGAAGTGACTCAAATTGGTTCCTAGCCAAAGAATCACCAACAAATGCTATGTGCTTGTCTTCAATGAGTTCAAGAAAAGTAGCAGGTTCAAACCTTGAAAGCTTGCATTGGTTAGGTTTCCATCTCCCATAAAGATAATCATGATCTGGTCTTCCATGTTTGATGCAATTTTGGGCTTCTTTGATTGTTGTTCTACATGTTGTTCCATTGTATAAAGGACCTCTTATGTCATGGATCCATGTTCCATTGGAGTAATCACATGGGAGTGTGTGAAAAGTCTTTTCCTTTTCTACAACAAAGTAACATTCAATCAATTAGTCTTAGAAAACTAAAAGAATATTACAAAGTTGTTGCTTTTTTAAACACTTACATTGATTTGTTGCTAATTAAGATTTTAAGGAAAAAAACCCGTTTGTAAAAATATGATTTTTAATAAGATGAGGTGATGTATAGATATACCTGAAGAGGGTGTAGAGTTGGAGATGATCATGGTAGTGGAGTTGGAATGGGGAAGATAAAATTGTGTAGATGGAAGAAAGCGATCACAGTAGAGGTAAAAGCTAATAGCAATGAGAACAAGTGCACAGAGAGTCCAACGAAAAAGCTTTGAAACACCCATTTTTGGTGTTCGATCTCAGAATCAAGAATGTGCAACAAAGAAGAAACTAGAAAGACGCTATTTTTTTGTTTCTACAGCAATTGTCTTGTTAGGGAAGGAAAGGTGGGAGCATAGACAAAGTACTAAGTTTCTGTTAAAAACGGTTTGAATCCTTTCCTCCCCTCATTTATTCTCTTTTTCTTTTCTCATTATTTAATTTTCAACCAAATAAATAAATAAACAAACTTCTCTTGAATCGTACACTTATGCCTAAATAATTGACTTAATATGCTTCTCGAAATTGTGAGTATGAGATAAAATTTATATAGAATTTTGCGAATTAGTATATTAGAATATGTACTTCTTTTAAAAAATAAATAAATTGTATTATTACAAAGCTAGAGTACAATGTGTACACATAATAGACCCAACGCAACTAAAAAAGTGTAGTGAAGAGAACCAATTGAGAAAACTAGTTGACAGTATCACCCATTAATTTTTAGGAGAATTTTGTATATGTCGAGTTTGGTTGGAGACTGATCATGTACGCAAAATTAATTTCAAATTCAAAATTATTTTAAAATGGCTAATTATATACATAAAAAAATTAGTTACCAACAGATATACTCCCTCCATAACTTTTTACAAGCAAATTTGACCAATTCACATTTTTTAAGGAATATGGTTTGTGTTATTTAATTTAAGTTAAATAACCTATTTTGCCCTCATTAATTGTGGTGTACAGTAGTATATTTTCAAGGTGTTGTTGTTAAACGTGTGTGCATTTAAAAAATTAAAATAAGGGTATTTCAGGTATATTATCCTTAAATATGACAAAAAAAATCAATTTTGCTTATAATTAGTTACAACTGAAATGGTTGAATTTTGCTTATATTTTGTTATGGAGGGAGTAAATGGTTAGGGATTCGATCATTGACTCTTATGAATAGATAAAATTTGTTAGAATGATGAATTTCTCTTGTATGTCAAATTCTGTCCAAAAAAAATAAATCTTGTATGTCAAATAGATTCTTCTATATATATTAGTCGTTACTAAAAAAACAGTTGATGTTTCGTGTCCATAACATAACATGATTATAAACATAAATATTGTCTTCGACATGGATTTCACATTAATAAATAATGTGGGCAAAATTATTTTTTTATTAGGAACGATTTTGGTGATATTTTACTCGTTTGTTTTGCATTTAAATTTCTATAGTAATTGATTGTTTTGACAAAATAATCCTATAAAAAGGTTATTTTTTCCTTTCAGGAAGAACTGATTTTAAGTTTCTTTTTAAGCTGCGTCAAAAAAATATTGTTTTTGATTTTTTTTTATTTATCGTTGTCAAAGTAGTTTTCTCGTTAACCGTCATGTTTCCAACTTATATTCTGCATAATAAAGTAATGCTTCCAAAATGGGTCTATGGAGATGTTGATAAAAAAAAAATGTAGAAGTTTGATTTGGAGTGATTTTGATCATGGAAAAAAAAAAAAAACCTCAGTTGGTTGTTTGTGATGATGTTTGTTATCCTATGAAATGAAATGTTGGCCCTATGACGGTTAGTTTTTTTTTAGGGGTCTATGACGGTTAGTTTTTTTAGGGGTCTATGACGGTTATTTGGCGATTGCCTTTGATTAATCTCAAAACTTTTTTTTATCTTAGTTATACTGACTCGGTTTTTTTTTCCCTTTTAATTTTACAGTAATTCTTTTATAGATAAATAAAGGAAATTAAGACATTTAAAATCTCTTTTATTCCATCTTCCAATCAAACACAACATATATTTAAAGATGGGTGTTGTGAACACTTTCTTTTTATTTCGTGAAATTAACATGAGTTCTACATTTTAAAGATATACTCCCTCCATAACTTTTTATAAGCAAATTTGACAAATTCACATTTTTTAAGGAATGTGGTTTGTGTTATTTAATTTAAGTTAAATAACCTATTTTGCCCTCATTAATTATGGTGTACAGTAGTATATTTTCAAGGTGTTGTTGTTAAACGTGTGTGCATTTAAAAAATTAAAGTAAGGGTATTTCAGGTATATTATCCTTAAATATGACAAAAAAAGTCAATTTTGCTTATAATTAGTTACAACTGAAATGGTTGAATTTTGCTTATATTTTGTTATGGAGGGAGTATTCCACAATGGTGAGATTCATGTGGATTTAATCCAATAAAATATTTTATTAGGTCACCATTAATAACAAAAACAATATTTTTTTTAGATTCATAGAATAACTAATGTATCTGATCTACATCAGTTATTTAATATGCTAAAAAAACTTGATTATAATAGTGACCGGTTGAAGTAATGAATGTTAGAATGGAGTAATGAGTGTTAAAGAGTGTTTCTAACCCTTAATGGCATGCACCAATTAAATTGGGGGTAATTTACATTTAATGGCATGCACCAATTAAATTGTGACATATGATTCAACCCTTCAAGTCAAATATGTGGGTCAATTTTAATCCTAAGGTAATTTTTACTATTTCAACTTTTAATTAATTATATTTTATTTGTTTAATTTAGATGAATTTGTATTTTAGGGTTCAATTTCACATCAAAGAAAAATTCCCTTTTCTTCATCTTTATTCTTATTAATTATCATTTTTATCGAACATCAAACTTCTTCATCTCCTTCATTCAACGTCTAATATACATCTTCTTCGTTTCATAATTGAATGGCGATTGTTACTGTTGTTCTAAACGCATCATCGTTGTTCTTCTCTTCTTTGATCTCACTCACTCCTTTCTTCGCTCAATCCGATCATATTTGATCACCGCCATCGCTGTTGTCGTTTGCAGAATCGCATCAAATCCCGTTTTCTCTAATTCATGACCCTGAATCCTCTTTCTCTTTCACTCTCTCACGCTAATGTATGATTTGATCTGCCTTCTTACTTTGATTTTTCATTTTTGTTTTTTTCTCGCTACTATTAGATTGCTACGGGTATGTTGGTCTTGATTTTCATACTAGAGTACTTTGATTCGATAGTTTAATTATTTGTTTGGATTATGAACGATTTGAATTGGTTTCTCTACTTTGATTCAATCTATCATCGGTTTGTTTGAATCTATTCACTTGCTTTATGTTAAATTTGTGTGAATATGAAAAGTCGCTATATTTTGGAGATGGTAACCTTAAATCATAGAATAATATTTCCAATTTTGCAAAGTGTGTCATGCTCTTAAAACTAAATCATAAGCTAGGAACACTAAATTTTTAACACTTTCTCTAACACTCACTTTTTTATTGGGTAAAACTCATGTGAGTCTCAACATACTTTCTTATTGGGTGAAGCTCGTGTAGGTCTCACCACTTTAAGTGTGGTATCCACATGAATTTCATCCAATAAAAGAGTGAGTAATAGAGAGAGTGTTAAAAAGGGAGTGCCTATAGCACCCCTCTTTAGTACAAATAAAGTGCATTGAATTACAGTACATGAAATGAATTAGGCTAAAATGCGGTTTAGGTCCATGCAAATATGTCAAGTTTTGGTTTTAGTCCCTGCAAAAAAAAATGAAAAACGTCCTTACAAAATTTTTTGTTTTTTAAAATAGTCGCTGGCCCCACTTTATTGATGACCTTTGTGCATGCGTGGCATTTGCTTACTGCGCCAAGTTGTCCGGTTTGCATCCACGTGACAAATCACTTAATTAAAAATCATTTTTTTTATCATTTTTTAAAAATAGGTAATACCTTTTCGAATTAAAAAAAAAAACAATTATTTTTAATTAATTAAAAATAATTTTAAAACTGCCTAAAAGGGGGAATTAAAAATAAATTTTCGAAAAAAAATTTGAATAACTTTTACAAAAAAAAAAATCTGAAATTATATTTTTGACAAAAAAATTGAAAATTAATTTTTGAAAATTAAATTTTTTCAAAATGAGAATTATATATTAAAATTTTTTCGAAAATACTAACAGTTATATTTTCTAAAATTATAAATTTTCATATTATATAAATTTTAAAAAATTTATTTTCATATTTTAATTTTCAAACATATATATCCAGATTTTAAAAAATATATAATATTCTATTTTTTTTCATATTTAAAAAAAATTGAAAATTATATAATCGAAAAAAATTTGGAAATTAATTTTATGATTTATTATATTTTTTTATTTCAAAAAACAATTTTCAAAATTTTTAAAAAATAATTAAAGTTTTTTATTACATGGACTGTCACGTGGGAACAGTTGCACAGTCAGCAACTAGCACGTCGGCAAAACCATACCACTTCAGCGCTTTGGTGAACTCAGGGACTATTTTAAAAAACAAAAAAATTTGCAAGGACGTTTTAAAAAAAAAATTGTAGCGACCAAAACCACATTTTAGCCAATAAATTAATAATGTGTATCACAAAACGTAAGTTACAGAAAACAAAAAAGAATTGATAACCGATTCCGGAATTCCGTAAGAAAAAAATCCAAAATAAACGTCCATTAAGAAGATTCCGTAAGAAAATGATTCAAATCTTTGGCATAAATCAATCTGATAAACTATTCATTTAAAAACATAGTCAAGATGGAGGTACACTTCCTCGACGACTAAATCAGACCTAATTGAGTAAGGATATCAAATAAAAGCAATCAGATCGTTAAATATGACCTAATTCGACTAAGTATGGACCAAAAACTTGAATTTCAATGATCAAAATCATCGTGATAATTTTATCTAACAAACTATCCCTTTAAAAATCTAGTCAACATGAAATGACACTCATATGTCAATTGATCTGACCAAACCGATTAAAGTTATCAAATAAAATCAATATGATCGATAGATATGACCTAATTGGTCTAAGAATGAACCAGAAACTCAAATTTTGACGATCATAATCTTTGGTAAAACTCAATTCAACAAACTATCAATTTGAAAATCTAGTCAACATAAAAGGACACTCCTACATCGACTAAAACGGACTCAACTGACTAACAATATCAAATAAATTATACTACGGATGAATCAAGAACTCGAATTTCGACAATCTAAATTTTTGGTATAAGTCAATCAGACAAATTATCCCTTCGAAAACGTAGTCAAGATGAAATGACACTTCCATGTTGACTGAATCGTACAAAATCGACTAAAGTTATCAAATAAAATCAATGGGACCGTTAATATGACCTAATTCGGCTAAGGATGAACCAAGAACTCGAATTTCGATGATCAGAATTTTCGGTATAAGTCAACCCGACAAACTATCGATTTGAAAACCTAGCCAACAAGAAATGACACTTCCCCATCGATCGAATCGTATCAAACTAACTAACTAACGATATCAAATAAAATCAATCAGACTGATAAATATGTCCTAATTTGACTAAGGATGAACTAGGAACTCAAATTTTGACGATCGGAATCTCCGATATAAGTCAATCAGATAAATTATCCCTTCGAAAAAATATATTGTACAGAGATATAGTATACTAAATAAATTCAAAAAAATTTATAAATAATTATACAGAGATATAGTATACTCCTTCCGTCCCTTTTTATAGGAGTAGTTTACAAAAAAGTTTTGTCCCTAAATATAAGATCATATACAAATTCCTAGATGCATTGATTATTCTTTTTCCAAATATACCCCTTATAAATACTACTAATTTGTCTTGGTATTTGAAAAGTTAACATTAAATATATATTTAATTAAGGGTAATCTAGTAATAGTCACACACATTTGAGAAATCTTTATTACTCCAACAACTTTTTTTAATACACATGATTTTTGTAAACTACTCATATAAAAAGGGACGGAGTGAGTGCTAATAGTAACAAAAAAAAGATATAGTATACTAATTAAATTTAAAAAATATATACCGGTAATAATTCATGATTGTACATTAATCATCAGAGATTAGAGATTTGACATTTAATGCGGTTAAATTTTTCAGAAATTTCTATTATCAGTTTGACGATGTTATGGTTAGCTTTGGCCTAATTAGAAAGACACAATCAAAATTTACACTCCCATCCCTTCTTATAAAGTACACATTTAATCTCTCATTTTCCCCTACGAAGGAAATTCCACGGGAATCACGAACTACACTACAACACTAGTGTTTACCACCAAAGCTTATTTATTTTTATTTTTTTATCAAGTAGTTTAGTGGTCGGAATTCACACATTTTAAATGTGGAAAATTATGGTGTATAGGGTTCGAACCCCGCCCATGCATAAATTATTTAATGTCTCTACCAATTGAGTTAAGCAGACTTATTTTTTTGATTTTATATTGGAATTAAAACAGTATTTGTGTAACCAACCTTAATGCATATAGTAAAAAACCACTTTTTCAATTTGTATTGAACAATGATCCTTATTGAACATTTAATGATCCTTATAGAAGAAAAAACTATTTTTTACTACATGTGCGATGCACGGGAAGTTTAATATATCATTGACTAATAAATGTGGTAGTTGAACATGAAATGTTATAATAATTGTTGTTTTGCATGAGTTATTGCTTCCAAAAGACAACAACACAAAAACAACAACAACCAAGCATTATTCCACTAAGTGGGTCGACTACATGGATCGAAATATGTCATATTGTTCTATCATAAACCATATTTAGATCCAACTCGTTAATCTATAAACTTTTCCTGATAGTTTTTCTTATATTTTTTCTAGATCTTCTTATACCTCTTGTAATCTTTTTATCCTCTATTTGATCTACTCTTCTTACTACATAATCTACAGGTCTTCTCTCTACAAGTCCAAAGCACCTAAGCCTGTTTTACACAATATTTTATATTATAGGTGCCACCCCAAATATCTCTATAATGTTGTCATTTCTAATCTTATCTCATCTAGTCTTACCACACATCCAACGCAACATCCTCATCTCCGATACACTTATTTTATTCTCGTGTAGGTTCTTAACCGCCCAACACTCTGTTTCATAAAACATTGTTGGTCTGACAACTGTATTATATTTTTTCCCTTCAACTTGAATGGTACTTTTGTATCACATAAAACAGTCTAGGCTCTTCTCCATTTCAACCATCCAACTTGAATACGATAATTTACATCTGCTTTTATTTCTTCGTCATTTTGTACTATAGACCCAAGATATTTAAACTGTGTAACTTGTATGATATGATATCCAACTTTCATGTCTAAAGTAGAACTACTTCGCCTTTTACTGAAATTGCATTAAATATACTTTGTCTTGCTTCTACTCATTCAAAAGCTATACACTTCTAAGGCTAGTCTCCAAGTCTCTAACTCTTGGAGTAAGCCCTAATAGCCAATTTGTATTGATTGGATTTGGATTTGTATCATGAATTTAATATATATATATATATATATATATATATATATATATATATATAAAATAAGGCATTTCTTTATTGGTTTTGTTTTGTTTGAAAATAATGAAGTCCCTAGAATAATTAGTCTGTCTGTTTAATGGAACATTAAGTCTGACTTAATCATGAGATCCAGTTAGACTAAAGGACATTATTCTTAAAGTATACGTAGTCAAAAGCTTTACTAAGAACTGGGATAATAGTGAGGTATAGAGACCACGTCTCATGGGTCATGGATATGGGATATCATGTCTTCACATAGGTATAAATATTTGGAGTAATATTTATATTTGATTGACCCGCCATGAGAATACTACATAGTAAAAGTTATGAAAAGTGTCATAAGATATTTTCATAGTGATGGTGGTGTTTTCCACACTTTGACCTGAAACCACTATGCACCCTAGATGTAGGAGTCGAGTACTTTATCATCATTCAAATATTGTCCGTAATAGGATGACTATAAAGTCGATTGATGAGTACTCCATGAATCATGCTGAGGTACATGAGTGACCTAGATGGAATTTGCCCTCCTACATAACAGGAGAAATGTCTACGGGCCTGTCGCGGTGATTTTCGGAGATCAAGCTATTGATTAGCGTTGACTCACTGATTTTATTTCACGACTGAACTTTTAATTTTTTAAATGAAAAGTGGAAAAAAGTTCTAAATTACCACATTTTAAAGATTAAGGGTTCGGGGGTTGGTTATGTAACGACCCTATTTTCGTATGTTATATTTTTATATATTTTATTTTATGGATTTGCATTTAAAAATATTTTCTCGTAATCGAGAAATAATTATTTAGCGCGAGCGTAAGTTCGTAATCGAGTTTTTAAGGTTTTGGGCGAAATTGGGCCACGAAGGTGAATAGTATTGGGCTTTTGAGTTTATGAGTAGTAATGATCAAGTGGATATGATAGTAGTGAGCTTGGATTGGATTGAAGGGCTAGGATTGATCATGAGTTAAGATATTAAATGGATGGCCATGATTAATTGGATTGGATTATAAGATAAACACAAAGACTTTATGAAGCACTATTCATTGTCTTTTGGAAAGAAGAAAAAACGTGAGAAGGAGAAGAGAAGGAGAAAAGCAAGAGGAGCTAGGGCAAGAGCAAGAGAGCAAGAGAAAGCTTGAGTTTGCTAGGTAAGAGAGTTAGTATTACTTGATCACAAGTGATTAAGAGAAGGGGAGAATGTCTATTTCTCCATCCCAAACTTCTCCTTCACTTTGTCTAGGTTTAGATAGAAGTTTTTATGGTTTAAAGTTGTTAATGATCATGTTATGCTTGCTTGAATGCTAAGTGATGTTGCTAGTATGTTTAGTTGAAGTTTTGTGAGTGTTATAGTGTTTTGAATTCATAGAAAAAGTTATGGAAAAATAGTGTTTTAAACCCTAATTTCTTTGCTAGATGCAATCCTTGTTTGTGATTGTTTTTGAATGATGTTTTATGATGGAAAATTGTTTTTAACATGTTTTAGAAGCTTGGGTAACCTTGAATGAGCAAAAATGGTGGAAAATCACATTTTTACACATAATTGTGCTGTCACGGTCGCTGTAGCGACGGGCTGTCGCTTGTAGCGACCAGGTTCTGTCTGTCTGCGCTTGTAGCGACGGATCTGCGCTTGTAGCGACAAGCCTGCGCTTGTAGCGACCAAGCCAGAATATCACACTCAGTTGGGCTGTTCTGGGGGTCTTGGTGCGCGCGGGGGTGACTTTTTGCTACTGCATTCTCATTCTATGTTTTGGAAACCTTGCCCACTATTTTAACTCATTCTTAATGCTTCCTAAAGAGTAATTGTTCAAGAAAACGGCACTTTTGTATATCAAATTATTTAATTATTTTGAAAGGGGTTTTGAGTTTGATAACAGTATAAATTGATGTGTGGGAATTGATGAATATAATTGAATTGACATGGTATCTAAAGGATTGGATTTACCTTAGAAACATTTATGTTTATTTGGAGTTTTGGTTTAGTATGATGTTGTTGATGATGTTGTGAACCATGTTTGATGATTTACGCATGCTTGTATTATGATTGGCCATGAGTGCCTACTTGTTGAAGTTAGCATGAGTATTGGTAGTGTACACACATATTTGAGCATATGTAGGTGTAAATATCAATAATTGCTAAGTGAACATACATGCATTTCATGATGGTATGTATGCTCTTTATGGGTAAGAATGAAATCCAATTATTATTGGTCATATGCACGACCGTCCTTTTATGGCGAATGAGAGGTGCAGAAGTAATCCAGCTTCGGTTGGTCAAGTGTACGACCGTCCTTTTATGGCAAATGAGAGGTACACAAGGGATATAAGTTTATCCAACAGTCCGCCATGACTCTAAAGCTGAGCAAGAATTGGTACCACATGCATTAGAGTGCATTTTAGGAACATACATCCTATTTGACATTAGTGTGCACTTTAGGGGTTATGTGTGCATAATGGTTGTTAAGTGGTAATTGTTATTGATGAGTTTTGATGCTTGAGGAATTATGTGTGCATGGTAATTGATGATTGATAATTTCCATCTGTTGACTTAATTGCTTAAAGTGTTGATATGTTTTGAGTACTTGTGATTAATGAATAAATGTTTGACGATAATTGATGATGCATGTGCGTGAGTTAGAATATGCATGATGGGTAAAGTGTAGGTACCCTACTTATTCTTGTGTTGTTTATATTGTGTTGATTATGTTTTACTAACACTCTCTGTTTTGTGTTATGTGCTGGATCTTTGGGGATCCAGATTTTCAGGAAGACGAGCATATCGTCGAGGATTAGCTGTTGTCGTTTAGAACCTGCGTTGTGGTGAGGGCATAGCTTAGCTATCCTTACCTTTTTGGTACTAGGTGTTGTATCCTAGTTAGAGTCTAGGGCTCTGATATTTGTAACACTATTTTGGGTATCTGAACGCGTATGTATGAATTTGGCAATGGTCTCTGTTGTAGAATTGCCTATTTTGAAAATCTTATGTATATGTTTTTGTGTAATATATGCATGCTTGGTTATAAGCTGTGTTTGTTATTTTTCCGCTGCTGTTTGTGAATCAAATATATTTTGATCTGTGGATGTTTCATGAAAATGCGTTTTCATCATGTTGTAACTTCCTATGTCCTTAACGTTTTCTTTATTAAAGTTAATAATCGGCGGTTAAGGGTTAGGGTGTTACAATAGGTGGTATCAGAGCAGGTCGATCCATTGGATCAATTAGGTGTAGACTACCCTTTGTGTAACATGTGTTAGGAAAACACTGTTTATACTGTTTTGAGGAAACGAAGTGTATCCTCACTCGTGGTGCGTGGTGTTGGTTCAGGTTATGGCGCAAAAAGCATTTGCCGATGCGATGGAATTGATGGCGAATGCCATGGTTCAGAAGGCTGTGAGTAGGACGGCTGATAGAGCAGCACAGGAAGCCAAGACTAACTACTACAAGGCTGTGAATGAGGAGAGGAGGAGAGCCTTTGGAAGAGGAAAGCCTTATGATAATCGGAGAAAGAAGCCGGATGAAGGTGGAAGTAGTGGTGGTAAAACTGGAGGTGGTAAGAATTGTTTTAAGTGTGGACAGCTGGGACATCGTTTCTATGAGTGTCCGGAGAATGAAGTAGGATGTTTCAAGTGTGGTGATCCTAACCACAAAGCTGATCAGTGCAAGAAGGGTATTGTGTGCTTCAACTGCAAGAAAGCGGGTCACAAGAGCTATGTGTGTAAGAAGCCAAGAGCGGCTAGGGGAAAAGTGTTCGTTTTGGATGGTGGTGATGCAGAGGCTGACAACTTGATCAGAGGTACATGCTTTATCAATAATACTCCTTTGTCTGCTATTATTGATACGGGTGCTACCCATTCGTTTATTTCTGTTGATTGCGTTAAGAGGTTGGGTCTTAGAGTAGAAAATATGATGGGACGCATGGTTATAGAAACGCCTGCAAGTGGTTCGGTATCGACTACTCTAGTCTGTGTTGACTGTTCAGTCACTATGTTTGATCGACATTTTGGAATGGATTTAGTCTGCATTCCGTTGAGCGGAATAGACGTTATCTTTGGTATGAACTGGTTAGAATTTAATCGGGTTCATATCAACTGTGGTAAGAAGACGGTTATGTTCCCAAGACTGGAGCCAGAGTTGTGTTCGAAGCTCATGTGTTGTCGAGAAGTGACAAGATCTGTGAAGGCTCAAGAGGACGTGTTTGCTATGTTTGCATCGTTGAGAGTGGAAGAGAAGATTGAGGTTGATGCGTTGCCGGTGGTGCGTGATTTTGCAGATGTATTTCCAGATGATATTTTGGATTTACCACCCGAGAGAGAGGTTGAGTTCGCAATTGACGTAGTACCTGGTACTAGTCCAATTTCGATGGCGCCGTATCGTATGTCAGCTGCTGAGCTAGAAAAGTTGAAGGAACAATTGGAGGAATTGTTAGAGAAAAAGTTTGTAAGACCGAGTGTATCGCCGTGGGGTGCGCCGGTTCTGTTGGTAAAGAAGAAAGATGGTAGTATGCGTTTGTGCATCGATTATCGTCAGTTGAATAAAGCATCTATCAAGAACAAGTATCCACTTCCGAGGATAGATGATTTGATGGATCAGTTGGTGGGAGCCTGTGTGTTCAGCAAGATTGATTTGAGATCGGGATATCACCAGATAAGAGTTAAGGCGGAGGATATACCGAAGACTGCTTTCAGGACAAGGTATGGTCACTACGAGTACGCTGTTATGCCTTTTGGAGTTACTAATGCACCTGGAGTGTTTATGGAATATATGAATCGTATATTTCATTCCTTTTTGGATCGATTCGTGGTGGTCTTCATAGACGATATTTTGGTATACTCAAAGACGGAAGAGGAACATGCCGAGCATTTGAGGATTGTGTTGGAGGTGTTGCGCGAGAAGAAGCTTTATGCAAAATTTTCTAAGTGTGAATTTTGGTTGCATAAAGTTAGCTTTTTGGGTCACGTCATTTCAAGTGGTGGTATAGCAGTGGATCCTGCTAAGGTAGAAGCCGTGCAAGATTGGGGAACGCCGGAGTCTGTTACTGAGATCCGAAGTTTTCTTGGTTTGGCCGGTTACTATCGGAGGTTCATCGAAGGATCTTCAAAGTTGGCGTTGCCGTTGACACAGTTGACTAGGAAGGGTCAAGCTTTCATTTGGGATGACAAGTGTGAGCAGAGTTTCCAAGAGTTGAAGAGGAGGTTGACATCTGCACCTGTGCTAATTCTGCCAAATCCGAAGGAACCGTTCGTGGTTTATTGTGATGCGTCGAAGATGGGTCTAGGTGGTGTGTTGATGCAGAAGGGACAAGTCGTTGCTTATGCATCAAGACAGCTGAAGATTCATGAGAGGAACTATCCTACGCATGATTTGGAGCTAGCTGCGGTTGTGTTTGTTCTCAAGATTTGGAGGCACTACTTGTATGGGTCAAGATTCGAGGTTTTCAGCGATCACAAGAGTCTGAAATACTTGTTTGATCAGAAGGAGCTCAATATGAGGCAAAGAAGATGGTTAGAGTTTCTTAAGGACTATGATTTCGAGTTGAATTATCACCCGGGTAAGGCTAATGTGGTAGCCGATGCGTTGAGTAGGAAGTCTTTGCATATGTCGTCTCTGATGGCGAAGGAACTGAGATTGATTGAAGAGTTTAGAGACTTCAGTTTGGTTTGTGAACGGACGTCTTATAGTGTGAAGCTAGGAATGTTGAGGTTGACGAATGATTTTCTTGAAGAGGTTGTAGAAAAGCAAAAGTCTGATGTGAGATTGACGAAGCTTAAGACGCTCATCGAGCAAGGGAAAAAGGTAAACGTTGAGATCGATGAGAAAGGCGTGATGAGGTGTCAGGGAAGGTTATGTGTACCTGATGTGCCTGAGTTGAAGCGGATGATCTTGGAGGAAGGTCACAGAAGCAACTTAAGTATTCATCCTGGTGTTACTAAGATGTATCAAGATCTGCGGAAAATGTTCTGGTGGCAAGGGATGAAGAAAGAGATCGCCGAGTTTGTTTTCGCGTGTTTGACTTGTCAGAAGTCCAAGGTGGAGCATCAGAAGCCGTCGGGGCTATTGCAACTTATGTTTATTCCAGAGTGGAAATGGGATAGTATTGCGATGGATTTTGTAAGCGGTTTGCCGAAGACGTCGAAAGGTAACAATATGATTTGGGTAGTTGTTGACAGGTTAACAAAGGCTGCTCATTTCATAGCTATCAAGACCGGTATGCTAGTACCGAAGTTGGCTGAGATTTATGTCGAGCAAATCGTGAGATTGCATGGGATTCCGTCGAGTATCGTATCAGATCGAGATTTCCGTTTTACTTCAAGGTTTTGGGAGAGTTTGCAAGAGGCTTTGGGGACTAAGTTGAGGATGAGTCCTGCTTATCACCCGCAGACGGATGGTTAATTGGAGAGGACGATTCAATCATTGGAGGATTTGTTAAGATCATGTATTTTGGAACAAGGAGTGAGTTGGGAAGCTTGCTTACCATTGATTAAGTTTACGTATAACAACAGTTTTCATTCGAGCATTGGTATGGCACCTTTTGAAGCGTTGTATGGGAGAAGATGTAGAACACCTTTGTGTTGGTTTGAATCGAGAGCAAGATGTGAGACTCCTATCCAGAGTTGTTTTCGGGTATTTTCGAGGGCGAAAATTCTTTTTAGGGGGGTAGAGTTGTAACGACCCTATTTTCGTATGTTATATTTTTATATATTTTATTTTATGGATTTGCATTTAAAAATATTTTCTCGTAATCGAGAAATAATTATTTAGCGCGAGCGTAAGTTCGTAATCGAGTTTTTAAGGTTTTGGGCGAAATTGGGCCACGAAGGTGAATAGTATTGGGCTTTTGAGTTTATGAGTAGTAATGATCAAGTGGATATGATAGTAGTGAGCTTGGATTGGATTGAAGGGCTAGGATTGATCATGAGTTAAGATATTAAATGGATGGCCATGATTAATTGGATTGGATTATAAGATAAACACAAAGACTTTATGAAGCACTATTCATTGTCTTTTGGAAAGAAGAAAAAACGTGAGAAGGAGAAGAGAAGGAGAAAAGCAAGAGGAGCTAGGGCAAGAGCAAGAGAGCAAGAGAAAGCTTGAGTTTGCTAGGTAAGAGAGTTAGTATTACTTGATCACAAGTGATTAAGAGAAGGGGAGAATGTCTATTTCTCCATCCCAAACTTCTCCTTCACTTTGTCTAGGTTTTGATAGAAGTTTTTATGGTTTAAAGTTGTTAATGATCATGTTATGCTTGCTTGAATGCTAAGTGATGTTGCTAGTATGTTTAGTTGAAGTTTTGTGAGTGTTATAGTGTTTTGAATTCATAGAAAAAGTTATGGAAAAATAGTGTTTTAAACCCTAATTTCTTTGCTAGATGCAATCCTTGTTTGTGATTGTTTTTGAATGATGTTTTATGATGGAAAATTGTTTTTAACATGTTTTAGAAGCTTGGGTAACCTTGAATGAGCAAAAATGGTGGAAAATCACATTTTTACACATAACTGTGCTGTCACGGTCGCTGTAGCGACGGGCTGTCGCTTGTAGCGACCAGGTTCTGCCTATCCGCGCTTGTAGCGACGGATCTGCGCTTGTAGCGACAAGCCTGCGCTTGTAGCGATCAACTGGGCGCTTGTAGCGACGGATCTGCGCTTGTAGCGACCAAGCCAGAATATCACACTCAGTTGGGCTGTTCTGGGGGTCTTGGTGCGCGCGGGGGTGACTTTTTGCTACTGCATTCTCATTCTATGTTTTGGAAACCTTGCCCACTATTTTAACTCATTCTTAATGCTTCCTAAAGAGTAATTGTTCAAGAAAACGGCACTTTTGTATATCAAATTATTTAATTATTTTGAAAGGGGTTTTGAGTTTGATAACAGTATAAATTGATGTGTGGGAATTGATGAATATAATTGAATTGACATGGTATCTAAAGGATTGGATTTACCTTAGAAACATTTATGTTTATTTGGAGTTTTGGTTTAGTATGATGTTGTTGATGATGTTGTGAACCATGTTTGATGATTTACGCATGCTTGTATTATGATTGGCCATGAGTGCCTACTTGTTGAAGTTAGCATGAGTATTGGTAGTGTACACACATATTTGAGCATATGTAGGTGTAAATATCAATAATTGCTAAGTGAACATACATGCATTTCATGATGGTATGTATGCTCTTTATGGGTAAGAATGAAATCCAATTATTATTGGTCATATGCACGACCGTCCTTTTATGGCGAATGAGAGGTGCAGAAGTAATCCAGCTTCGGTTGGTCAAGTGTACGACCGTCCTTTTATGGCAAATGAGAGGTACACAAGGGATATAAGTTTATCCAACAGTCCGCCATGACTCTAAAGCTGAGCAAGAATTGGTACCACATGCATTAGAGTGCATTTTAGGAACATACATCCTATTTGACATTAGTGTGCACTTTAGGGGTTATGTGTGCATAATGGTTGTTAAGTGGTAATTGTTATTGATGAGTTTTGATGCTTGAGGAATTATGTGTGCATGGTAATTGATGATTGATAATTTCCATCTGTTGACTTAATTGCTTAAAGTGTTGATATGTTTTGAGTACTTGTGATTAATGAATAAATGTTTGACGATAATTGATGATGCATGTGCGTGAGTTAGAATATGCATGATGGGTAAAGTGTAGGTACCCTACTTATTCTTGTGTTGTTTATATTGTGTTGATTATGTTTTACTAACACTCTCTGTTTTGTGTTATGTGCTGGATCTTTGGGGATCCAGATTTTCAGGAAGACGAGCATATCGTCGAGGATTAGCTGTTGTCGTTTAGAACCTGCGTTGTGGTGAGGGCATAGCTTAGCTATCCTTACCTTTTTGGTACTAGGTGTTGTATCCTAGTTAGAGTCTAGGGCTCTGATATTTGTAACACTATTTTGGGTATCTGAACGCGTATGTATGAATTTGGCAATGGTCTCTGTTGTAGAATTGCCTATTTTGAAAATCTTATGTATATGTTTTTGTGTAATATATGCATGCTTGGTTATAAGCTGTGTTTGTTATTTTTCCGCTGCTGTTTGTGAATCAAATATATTTTGATCTGTGGATGTTTCATGAAAATGCGTTTTCATCATGTTGTAACTTCCTATGTCCTTAACGTTTTCTTTATTAAAGTTAATAATCGGCGGTTAAGGGTTAGGGTGTTACAGGTTACGTTTAGGGAAGGTGTTAGCACCCTAAGCGTTCGTAGTACTCTACGAGAACCTCTTGATTTTATTTATTTATTTTGGCTATAACTTGCTTATTTTTTTTTTAGGAGACAGAATTAAAGTATAGCGAGAAAAGATAAAAATGTTTTTTTTGTATTTTTTATGATTTGGAAGGACTGGGTCCTCTGCCTACGTACCCGTGAGGGATCAAAACCTCGTAGTTCGGGGTAAAAAACGACGTTTGATTTGTTTGATGTTTTTTATTTGTTTTTTTTAAAAAAAAGGTTTTAAAAATAAAAGCCAAGTGGCGAAATAAGATTGATTTGTGTTTTTTAATTTTGAAAAGGATTAAAGTGTTATTAAAATGGATTAATGATTATTTAAAGAAAATAAAAGAAAAAACGGACACTTGATTGAAAATCAAGGTTTATTAAGAACAGATTTTTGTGATTTTTGATTATCTGCATGTTTTTGTTATTTTTTTTTGAATATGGACTAAGACTAAAAATATAAACGCGAGGAATTTTCGTGGTGACGTTGGATCACCACGAAATCCTTTGAAAATTAAACTAACCTAATATTTTTGTATTTTTTATATGAAGCGAAATAAATAAAAATAAATAAAGACATAAAGCAGAATAAATAAAGTGAGTGTCAGTGCGAATTCTCATTTATAATTTACATTGATCCTAAATACATTCTAAAAGATGACAAAATAATAAGTAAAAATAAAAATTGCAAATGCACTAAAAAATAAGAAAATATGCTAAGAATAAAAATAAAATGAAAATGCATGAAAATAAAAGGAAAATAATAATAAAAAAAAATGCATGAGATACTACAAGGTAAATGCAATGGAATAATATGCATGAAAATACATAAGGAAAATAACGAAATAAAATGCAAGAAAATGATGAAAGAAAATAAAAAAAAATAAAAAGGAAACAGGAGGGTGTAGAAGAGGATCAGGGGGTGCAAAAATAAATAATCAGAAAGGGAGAAGAGAGGGCCGAATGGGCCTTGTGCTGGGCTGGTTTAAGGGTCAGCATATATGAATTTTTCTGAATTTCTTTTCCTCATTTTTTCTTTCTTTTCTCTCTCATACTCTCCACTCCTCTCTCTCTCTGAAATTCACTCCCCCTTCTCTCTTAATAGACCGACCGGAAAAGAAAAATCCGGCGCGGCGGCCGCCGGCGGCGCCACCGCGCCGGAGCGCTAAAACTCTTTTGTTTTTAAAAAAAATTAGCGTTTTAGAAAGCTCTCATCCTCCCCTCTTTGATTCCGAGCTCAGTTTTCTCACACCCCCTCTCAAAAGCTCTAGATCTAAACAAAAATGAAATTGACAAACTACCTTGATTCTCTTTGCATTCGGTTCTGGGCTTGTGTTGGGTTTGTTTGGCACGGCTGGGTTGCTGTTCGTGGGCGAGGGAGAGAAGGGATAAGGCCGCGCGTTTGGTTATTTCGGGTAGGGTGGTTTGGAGGTTGTGAGTTGTGAGTTTGCTGGGGAATTGGGACGGTTGGTGGTGTGTGAGATATGTGGTTTACGAGGGCCGTACGGCTTTTGGGAGAGGGATGGATTGTTGTTTGGTGTGTTGGGTGAGTGGTGAGGTGAGGGTGAGGTTGGTTGAGTGGTGCTGCGCGTTGTTTTTGGCCGTACAAGTTTGGGTTTGTTGGGTGGTAGTGAGGTGGTGGTTGTACGGTGGCTGAGAGATGATGTGTGGTGGTTTGATTGAATTCTGAATTGTGTTGGATTTTTGGTTTCTGATGAGTTGAATTTGGATTGGCTTTGTGCGTGTTTCTCCTTCTGATTGAATTTGGCTCCCCTTTTTATTATGCAATGCCAGATTAAAGCCTTTGAAAGCCATTAACGACTCATAAATTTGATCAGTCAAACCATCTAAAAAGGCAAGGATTAATTGACACTTAACTCATTAAATCCATAAGTCAATGTCAACCCTAAATAAAAAAAGAATGTCAACCCTAAATAAATAAAAAAAATGTGTATATATAAAGAACAAAAATAACAATAAAATAAAAGAAAATGATAAAGATAAAAAAAAAAGATAATAAATGAAAAAAGGAAATAAAAATAAAAATTAACACAGTAAAAAAATAATAATAAAAGACTGTCGCCTTCGGAACCAGAAAAATGAGGTATTTTAAAATACCTCCCTGTCAAAATTTTGTCTGAAACGACGAACAAGTTCCGACCTAAAAAGACAAATGAAAAAGAAAATTTAGGTCAAAAATTGGGGTATGACAGATGCCCCTATTTAAGTCTCTTCGTCCGGAGATTTGAAGAGAAAACCTTGGATTCGACGGGTCGAAGGGACTTAAATATAGAGTACACCAATTTTGGACCTAACAAAAGAGATGTGAAATGCTCGTGATGCAAGGGTGAATGCAAGACGGCGAAGATGACCTGACTGGGGGACAAAAGGATACCCGAGTTCGTTAAAGAAAGGGATCCGACTCCACTAGGGGATAACACAGTTTCACTGGGGAAGGAATTGTCTACTATCAACAAAGATGACAGCTTAAAGAAGGCAGATGGTATGTATTACCTACTATCGTATATTGATAGCTTAATAGAGGTAATATAAAAGGAGACACCGTCTACTATCGTTGTATGGATAGCTTAAGGAAGACAGATGACATGTATTACCTACTATCGTGTATTGATAGCTTAATAGAGGTAATATAAAAGGAGACACCGTCTACTATCGTTGTATGGATAGCTTAAGGAAGACAGATGACATGTATTACCTACTATCGTGTATTGATAGCTTAATAGAGGTAATATAAAAGGAGACACCGTCTACTATCGTTGTATGGATAGCTTAAGGAAGACAGATGACATGTATTACCTACTATCGTGTATTGATAGCTTAAAAGAGGTAATATAAAAGGAGACACCGTCTACTATCGTTGTATGGATAGCTTAAAGGAGGTGACATGTATTACCTACTATCGTGTATTGATAGCTTAAAAGAGGTAATATAAAAGGAGACACCGTCTACTATCGTTGTATGGATAGCTTAAAGGAGGTGACATGTATTACCTACTATCGTGTATTGATAACTTAATAGAGGTAATATAAAAGGAGACACCGTCTACTATCGTTGTATGGATAGCTTAAGGAAAACAGATGACATATTTTACCTACTACCATTGTGAGGGTAGCTTAAAGAAGGTAAGAGATAAATGTCAGCTGCTCGGGACGTAGCCGAACTAGTCAACTGACGACAAAAGACTGGATAGGAAAATGCACAAGCTACTCGTTAAAGAACTGCCACTGACGACAAGGAATAAAGGATAAATGCCAACTGTCCGGGTTGTTGCCGAACTGCCATTGACGACAAGGAATAAAGGTAGATGCCAACTGTTCGGGTTGTTGCCGAACTGCCATTGACGACAAGGAATAAAGGTACGCACAAGCTGTTCGTTAAAGAACTGCCGCTTGGCATAAAGAGGATGACATCTCTGGACCAGACACACTGGGGATGACATTTGGGGATAAAGAGAGTTAAAAAATGTTCATGACCGATTGGTATGAAAAACAAGACTCAGGGTGGCTAATGCAACCATGTATTGAATGATGTTATGTGCATGTTGTGTATGCATGAATGTGTATATGCATGAATGTATGAATGTATGTAAGACAATACGACTTGTATGACTGTATGGAGGATTGACTGGTAAGATTGTACGGAAGACTGACTTGTATGATTGTATGAAAGACTGACTTGTATGATACAAGATTGGACGGATAAGATGGAAAGTGACCCGACGTCGCATCACAAACACTCGGCAATCTTCAATGGGGATGATGCCACTGGGGACATATCAAAACATTAACGGGGTAAAGCCCGACATATGCAACAACTGGTGGGGAGTAGACACTTCCTGGGGGAATCGTGCTAATCCATAGACCTGGCAGAAGAACTGGTGTTTCTGTGGTCATGCTTTTTGTTTTTTTCTTTTTTTTGAATCCCTAACTTTTGCCTGGACCGCCCTTTCGGGTTTTCAGTCCACCGGGAATATTCTTTTTGTATGCCCCTAATTTTTGCCTGGACCGCCCTTTCGGGTTTTCGATCCACCGGGACGCTCATTTTTGCCTAAGCCGCCCTTTCGGGTTTTCGACTTACCGAGCTTTTCTTTTCTCTTTTTCTTTTTTTTGTCTTTTTTTTTTTTTTTTAAGCAATTGACCATGTTCAGCTTGCAGAGTTTGTCTGTTCTCAGGATAACTGTTGACGTACACTTCACTTATTCATGAGTTCAGAGAGAAAGTGTTTGTTGTTTATGCTTTCCGAGAAATACATAAAAAAAAATTTATGATTTTGAAAAAAAGTTTTGCTTCAAGTACTACCATCAAAAATAGAAGAAATTTTATAAACCGAATAAATGGGAATTCCAAATAAAAGGCACGGGCTCAAAATCATTTAACAGAGTGGTGGCCCGCCAATGGCGTGGCTCCACGGATCTCACAAAGTTTGGAAAATGGTAAATATAAGGGGAAGGTGCATTGAACACAACAACCGCTATTCTCCCTAACAACTTTGAATTCCACCGTTTGGATGCTTCAGATTCAGAGTCTCTTTGACCACTAATGTGCCCCAAGTGAGTCATGGCCAACCTGATGCAGTTACTTTGTCTTTTGATCCTTAATTTTTGCATAGATCGCCCTTTCGGGTTTTCGATCTATCAGGATGATTATCTTCTGTTTCATGTCTCTAATTTTTGCCTGGACCGCCTTTTCGGGTTTTCAGTCCACCGAGACGTTCTTTTATTTTTTAGACAAAGTATTTCTTGACTGCATCGGCGTTCCCAGGACGGGGAAGCTCATCACCATCCATAGTCGTAAGAGTCATTGCACCACCAGAAAAAGCTCTCTTGACGACATATGGGCCTTCATAATTAGGCGTCCATTTGCCCCTGGCGTCCGGTTGGAAAGATAAAATCTTTTTGAGCACAAGACCTCCTTCTTGGAACACACGGGAACTGCCCGTGACACAAAGCATTCATGCGTTTCTCTTCAATCAAGTTTGAACTGATCATATTTGTTTTGACATCATTCAGCCTCTGAGAACTTGGGTTCCATTAAAACTCTCATTGATGGAATCTCAATCTCCATAGGGAGTACTGCTTCTATGCCATACACTAAAGAAAAGGGGGTTGCCCCTGTTGAGGTACACACTGAAGTACGATATCCATGTAAAGCATACGATGACATCCCATGCAAGTCCTTGTAAGTGGTTACCATCTTCTGCACCATCTTTTTGATGTATTTTCTTTCTTTGTTTTTTTTTGCTTTTGTTTGTTGTTTTTTTGTTTTTGTTTTTTCCTTTTGCAACTTCGATGGCACCACTCATCTGGGATTTGAACAGGAATATTGTAATGGCAGTTCTTCGGAACCCAAGTTAATCATTTCGAGTGCTCCTTCATGAGACTGAATGATGTTCTTTTTCATATTCTAGTAGCAGAGAAATCTTCTCGAGAAACCCTTCATCCTCTTCCTCTTCAGCTTCGTAGACAGGGAAATCAAAGTTGGGAGAGACAATAGGGTTACAGTGTTCAACGGGTTTATTTATGTTCAGTCTACATATGATTTGATGATTGATTTTTAGAAAATGAGTGAAAAATGCAGACCTTTTGAAATTGATAACATAAAATATTTTTGGTTTTTTGTGTTCACCATTTTCCAGAAAAAAACAAAGAATAAAAAGACAGAGTCGAGAACAAAACGACTTATTTATTTTATGATGGAAATACATGAAGCAAAAAAAAAAATAAAAAAAAAAAAAAAACCCTACAAAAGTTCACTTTCGTATCGGGCGGAACGAAAGGATTTATATATTATTTTTTTTAAAACGAAAAGCAAAAACAACAAAATGTTATTTAGAACAATGAATAGCGGAAGGGACGTCAACAGCGACCCAATTGCGGCGAACTCTGCCATGTGTCACAAAGCTAGCTGCCACCTCTTCCAGGTTGTTTTCAACTGGGTAAGCCTCTGAACAACTTTGCACCATATTAATAGATGCAGTCCCATGATCCGGTAGTGGATTAGCTTGCACATTGGGGTTCAAATCTTTGAAGGACAGGACACCAGCCTGGACCAACTTTTGGACTTCAGCTTTCAAGGGGAAACAATGCTCAATGTCGTGACCGGGTGCCCCTTGGTGGAAAGCACAAGAGAGATTAGGTCTATACCAACGTGGCAACCTTTCAGGTACCCGAGGGGGCGCCTTAGTCTGAACTAACTTTTTATCAAGCAAAACGGGAAGCAACTCTGCATACGTCATGGGAATTGGATCAAACTGCGATATCGACTGGACCCGATTCTGTTGGGTGAACTGTTGGGGAGCCTGTTGTCGAGACTGTTGTTGATACTGTTGCTGAGGCTGCCCATGAGCCACCATACTTACCCGTTGCTCTCTCTTCCTTGAGAAGCCATTCCCAAACTTCTTTGTACTGCTGGCAGCGAAAGCACTTTCCATAACTAAACGTCCCTCTCGGACCCCTTCCTCCAGACGCACTCCCATATTAACCATTTCAGTGAAATCACTAGGCGCACTTGCAATCATCCGCTCGTAATAGAATGAACCAAGAGTATTTAGGAAAATCTTGGTCATTTCTTTCTCCTCTAAAGGTGGGTTAATCTGAGCAGCAATTTCCCTCCATCTTTGGGCATACTCTTTGAAAGTCTCCTTATCCTTTTGAGCCATGGCCCGGAGTTGGTCTCTGTCTGGGGCCATGTCCAGGTTGTACTTGTATTGGCGAATAAAGGCTTCTCCCAAGTCATTGAAAGTTTGGATCCTGGTGCTGTCCAAACTCATGTACCATTTTAAAGCGGCGCCAGTCAGACTGTCCTGGAAATAATGGATGAGTAGTTGATGATTATCCGTCTGGGTAGACATCTTCCTAGCATACATTATCAGGTGGCTTTGAGGGCAAGTGTTCCCCTTGTACTTTTCAAATTCAGGGACCTTAAACTTGGGCGGGATCTTGACATTTGGCACCAAACAGAGGTCGTGGGCATTTTTTCCCAAACAGATCCTTCCCGCGGAGGGCCTTGATTTCCCGTTGCATCTTGTCAAACTTTTCTTGGAAGTCATCCGTCCGATCCTGAGCCCCTACACTTTCAGTGTGAAAGATAGGTTCATTGTCGTACTGGGTGGTATGAATCACTGGAGCTGAAAAAGCCATAGTAGCCTGAGGAAAAGTAATACCGGGTTGAGGAGCAGAAGTTGCAGCAGGAATAGGGATGAATCCTTCACCGGAGCTAAAAGGCATGCCCCAGGGATATCTGTCGGGCATAGTGTATTGTGGAGCACTGGTGTGCGCTGTCGGAGCCAGAGTAGTAGCAGTTGCCAATTGAGCTAGAGAACTAGGGGAAGGAGACGGTGGATGAACTTGTGCGGCTGCCAGCAGTTTCACTAACTCTGTTAATTCCTCAATCTTGGACCGCATGGATGTCATTTCTCCCCGGAGTGCCTGATTCTCTTGTTCCAAATGTTCCATTCTTTTTCTCTGATATGCCCTAGTGTTGTAAGTTAGTTTCTGCTGAGGACGTCGGGCCACTTTCTTGGACTAGGCAGATAGACCTTTTGAAAAAGAAGACGTGAGACTCGGCTTTGAGAAACTATGAATGCGATATGATGCATGATTATGCTTATGCAAAAAAGAAGAAAGATTTGTTATCGAAGGACTTTGTTGAAGTATTTGTAAACATCATGGTTTGAACATTTCATTTGAGCATCAAGGCCTTACAAAATAGTTCTTTTTTAGAAACCAAGCCAAGGGTCTAATTCAAAAGTCCTTTAGTGGAAGCTAGATTTTTTTAAAAAAAAATCTAAAGACTCCTAGCTTCCTTAAATTCAATAAATCAGGGCTCTTGAAGGTGTACTTCCTAGTGCTCCCTCTATGATGTTTAAAAAAAACTTGTTTAAGTCCTTCGGTAATTGGATGAAAAAAATTAGTTTATGCATGGATGCATGTATGCATGATTATGCTAAAGAAACGGAGAAAACATGGTGAGGTTAAGTCCAAAATGTTGGGGTCAAGGGTAAACACGCCACTCGGTAAGGACTATGGTTTCATATGTACCTGTATCACGGGTTCTACCAAGTTCCCAAAGTCATTGACCACTTCCGAATATTGCCGGATTACGGGACTACTCCCGGTCCAACAACGTTCGTAGGAAAGTCTCGTTTGAGTGTAGTATCGCGTATCAACCAATTCAAGACTACTCTTGATTAGCCACCGCACTACGTCCTAAAAGGCCAAGATGGGTTAAAGGTGACTAAAGGTCCTCAACTTCATAGGCCACTTAAAAATAACAATGTCAAACACGACTACTCATGTCGACATGGTATTACCTTTAAGAGACCTCCATTGAGTGGGGTTATATCACATGTACCAACACCCAAGACTACTCCTGGTATGGCACTTTGATTATACCACCATCCTATCTTATGTTTCTCTCAAGCCCGGGTATAGGACTTATCTCACTACTCACGTAAAAGAAAAACACATATGCACATATTTACACTCTTATTATTTTATTTTTTTAAGCAAGTTATAGCACAAAACAATTAAATAAATTCAAGTTAGGCTCAACCCTCTTAGGGAATCCCCAGTGAAGTCGCCATTTCTGTCGCGGTGATTTTCGGAGATCAAGCTATTGATTAGCGTTGACTCACTGATTTTATTTCACGACTGAACTTTTAATTTTTTAAATGAAAAGTGGAAAAAAGTTCTAAATTACCACATTTTAAAGATTAAGGGTTCGGGGGTTGGTTACGTTTAGGGAAGGTGTTAGCACCCTAAACGTTCGTAGTACTCTACGAGAACCTCTTGATTTTATTTATTTATTTTGGCTATAACTTGCTTATTTTTTTTTAGGAGACAGAATTAAAGTATAGCGAGAAAAGATAAAAATGTTTTTTTTGTATTTTTTATGATTTGGAAGGACTGGGTCCTCTGCCTACGTACCCGTGAGGGATCAAAACCTCGTAGTTCGGGGTAAAAAACGACGTTTGATTTGTTTGATGTTTTTTATTTGTTTTTTTTTAAAAAAAGGTTTTAAAAATAAAAGCCAAGTGGCGAAATAAGATTGATTTGTGTTTTTTAATTTTGAAAAGGATTAAAGTGTTATTAAAATGGATTAATGATTATTTAAAGAAAATAAAAGAAAAAACGGACACTTGATTGAAAATCAAGGTTTATTAAGAACAGATTTTTGTGATTTTTGATTATCTGCATGTTTTTGTTATTTTTTTTTTGAATATGGACTAAGACTAAAAATATAAACGCGAGGAATTTTCGTGGTGACGTTGGATCACCACGAAATCCTTTGAAAATTAAACTAACCTAATATTTTTGTATTTTTATATGAAGCGAAATAAATAAAAATAAATAAAGACATAAAGCAGAATAAATAAAGTGAGTGTCAGTGCGAATTCTCATTTATAATTTACATTGATCCTAAATACATTCTAAAAGATGACAAAATAATAAGTAAAAATAAAAATTGCAAATGCACTAAAAAATAAGAAAATATGCTAAGAATAAAAATAAAATGAAAATGCATGAAAATAAAAGGAAAATAATAATAAAAAAAAATGCATGAGATACTACAAGGTAAATGCAATGGAATAATATGCATGAAAATACATAAGGAAAATAACGAAATAAAATGCAAGAAAATGATGAAAGAAAATAAAAAAAAATAAAAAGGAAACAGGAGGGTGCAGAAGAGGATCAGGGGGTGCAAAAATAAATAATCAGAAAGGGAGAAGAGAGGGCCGAATGGGCCTTGTGCTGGGCTGGTTTAAGGGTCAGCATATATGAATTTTTCTGAATTTCTTTTCCTCATTTTTTCTTTCTTTTCTCTCTCATACTCTCCTCTCCTCTCTCTCTCAGTAATTCACTCCCCCTTCTCTCTTAATAGACCGACCGGAAAAGAAAAATCCGGCGCGGCGGCCGCCGGCGGCGCCACCGCGCCGGAGCGCTAAAACTCTTTTGTTTTTAAAAAAAATTAGCGTTTTAGAAAGCTCTCATCCTCCCCTCTTTGATTCCGAGCTCAGTTTTCTCACACCCCCTCTCAAAAGCTCTAGATCTAAACAAAAATGAAATTGACAAACTACCTTGATTCTCTTTGCATTCGGTTCTGGGCTTGTGTTGGGTTTGTTTGGCGCGGCTGGGTTGCTGTTCGTGGGCGAGGGAGAGAAGGGATAAGGCCGCGCGTTTGGTTATTTCGGGTAGGGTGGTTTGGAGGTTGTGAGTTGTGAGTTTGCTGGGGAATTGGGACGGTTGGTGGTGTGTGAGATATGTGGTTTACGAGGGGCGTACGGCTTTTGGGAGAGGGATGGATTGTTGTTTGGTGTGTTGGGTGAGTGGTGAGGTGAGGGTGAGGTTGGTTGAGTGGTGCTGCGCGTTGTTTTTGGCCGTACAAGTTTGGGTTTGTTGGGTGGTAGTGAGGTGGTGGCTGTACGGTGGCTGAGAGATGATGTGTGGTGGTTTGATTGAATTCTGAATTGTGTTGGATTTTTGGTTTCTGATGAGTTGAATTTGGATTGGCTTTGTGCGTGTTTCTCCTTCTGATTGAATTTGGCTCCCCTTTTTATTATGCAATGCCAGATTAAAGCCTTTGAAAGCCATTAACGACTCATAAATTTGATCAGTCAAACCATCTAAAAAGGCAAGGATTAATTGACACTTAACTCATTAAATCCATAAGTTAATGTCAACCCTAAATAAAAAAAGAATGTCAACCCTAAATAAATAAAAAAAATGTGTATATATAAAGAACAAAAATAACAATAAAATAAAAGAAAATGATAAAGATAAAAAAAAAAGATAATAAATGAAAAAAGGAAATAAAAATAAAAATTAACACAGTAAAAAAATAATAATAAAAGACTGTCGCCTTCGGAACCAGAAAAATGAGGTATTTTAAAATACCTCCCTGTCAAAATTTTGTCTGAAACGACGAACAAGTTCCGACCTAAAAAGACAAATGAAAAAGAAAATTTAGGTCAAAAATTGGGGTATGACAGGGCCCAATATTGAACTAGACAAGGATGACATGTTATGTCTTGTGTTCAATATAGACATGAGGGCAAAAGGGTAATTATTCACATGATTATTATCACGAAAAGGTTTCGTCATATCACATGACATTCTCGGCACTTGGGTGGCAGCGACATATTGCTAGATGCTAATCACTGTCTATAATATTAAATGTATAATTTAATATTATTATCAACGTTATGGGAACCTATAGGGGTCACACACAAATGACATATAGATGAGAAAAATAAATAAGTAAGACTTATTTATAAAATAATAAGTAGGACTTATTAGTAATTAAATAATCAAGTATGACTTAGTATTTAATTCATGAAAATAGAGAAACGCGGTCCACCGTAAGGTACGGTGTCTTTAAGTGAAATATGGTGCACCGTAAGGTACCTTGTATTTAAGTGATTGACTTGATGACCACACAAGTGGTTCTATAAATAGAACGCTTGTGCTGAAACAATTTAGTTGTTGAAAACGCTTAACCTAATTCACAAAGTTGAGAAACCTAGCCGTCGTTCTCTAAACCTAGTCTCTTTGAATCTCCGCTGGAATCGGCTCGCACCGGTCATTGGAGAAATCTGTTCGTGTGGACTGAGTAGAGGCATCACTACGTTGCTTTGCTCGTGATCAGAAACATTTATACGCTTCAAGAGGAAAACACATGATATGATCTCCAACTTTCACCTCTAAGGCAAAACACACTTGTATGATATGATCTCCAACTTTCACCTCTAAGGCAGAACTACTTCGTCTTTTGCTGAAATTACATTACATATATTATGTCTTACTTCTACTCAGATGAAAGTCATATGCTTCTATGACTTGTCTCCAAGTCTCTAACATCTCATTCAATTTCTCCCCCGACTCTCCAATTAAGACTACATCATCAACAAAACGCATGCATCTCGGTGCTAGCTGTTAGACATGTTTCGTAAGTATACCCAGAACTAATGTAAAAGGCAAAAAATTAGGAAATTTGTAACAACTATCTTGCCTAAAAAAATTTGCTTCAGAGACTTAAGAACTATATAAGATAAGAGATCATTTAAAAAATACAAAAAATTAGTAAAGAAATTTGCAACAACTTTTTTTGCTCAAAAAAGTAGTCTAAAAAAATTAAGAACCTTGATATATAAGATAAGAGATTATTTAAAAAACGAGAAAAAAATAGGAAAGAAATTTACAACAACGTTTTTGGCTCAAAAAAGTTGTCTAAAAGACTTAAGAACTTTTATATATAACATAAGTGATCATTTACAAAAAAACAAACAATTAGGAAAGAAATTAGCAACAACTTTTTTCGTTCCAAAAACTTGTCTAAAACACTTAAGAACCTTTAGATATAAGCTAAGAGATCATTTAAAAAAACACAAAAAATTAGGAAAGGAATTTACAACAACTTTTTTGGCTCTAAAAAGTTGTCTAAAAGACTTAAGAACCTTTATATATAAGATAAGAAATCATTTAAAAAAACGCAAAAAATTAGAAAGAAATTTACAACAACTTTTTTTGCTCCAAAAAGTTGTATAAAAAATATAAGAACTTTTATATATAAGATAAGAGATCATTTAAAAAAATGCAAAAAATTAGGAAAGAAATTTGCAACAACTTTTTTGCCTCCAAAAAGTTGTCTAAAAGACTCAAGAACTTTTATATATAAGATAATAAGATATGCGATCATTTTCTAAAAAATTAAATAAAGAGCAAAAAATTAGGAAGGAAATTTGCAACAAATTTTTAGGCTCCAAAAAGTTGTCTAAGAGACTTACGAACTTTTATATATAAGATAAGATAAGATATGCGATCTTTTTTAAAAAAAAAATAATGAAAGAGCAAAAAATTAGAAAGAAAATTTGCAACAAATTTTTTGCCTCCAAAAAGTTGTCTAAAAAACATAAGAACCTTTATATATAAGACAAGAGATCATTTTAAAAACGCAAAAAATTAGGAAAGAAATTTGCAACAACTTTTTTGAGTCCAAAAAATTGTCTAAAATACTAAGAACTTATATATATATATATATATATATATATATATATATATATATATATATATATATATATATATAAGATAATAAGATATACGATCATTTTATAAAAAATTAAATAAAGAGCAAAAAATTTGGAAGGAAATTTGCAACAAATTTTGACTCCAAAAAGTTGTCTAAGAGACTTACAAACTTTCATATATAATATAAGATAAGATATGCGATCTTTTTTAAAAAAAATAATGAAAGAACAAAAAATTAGGAAGGAAATTTGCAACAAATTTTTTGGCTCCAAAAAGTTGTCTAAGAGACTTTAGAACTTTTATATATAAGATAAGATAATAGATCATTTTAAAAAACACAAAAAATTAGGAAAGAAATTTGCAACAACTTTGTTGACTCCAAAAAGTTGTCTAAAAGACTTAAAAACTTTTATATATAAAATAATAAGATATGCGATCATTTTCTAAAAAACTAAATAAAGAGCAAAAAAAATTAGGAAGGAAATTTGCAACAAATTTTTGTGCTTCAAAAAGTTGTCTAAGAGTTGTCGCGTCGAATATAAGTCAAAAAATGGGGTATGACAAGAGTCTTACAAACTTTTATATATAAGACACGATGATCCTTATTATTCATGATTTCACTTTTTTAATATATTCAATTATACAGCTTTTTTTAAATGCATCCAATTATGAAATATAGAAGAAAAAACCACTCTTTCCTATCTTCCTTATTATTTATGAAGTCATTCACTCATTTGACTATTATCCAAGAACAATTGTCCCAAAACTGTTGATTGTTCTACTGTGCCTTGAGTATAAATCAGGTGCTACTAAATACATCTCCAGGAAATAATTTCTTTTCCTGAATCCCACAAAAATCCGCTCTCGGCTCATACTGATCGAATGCAATTAAAATCATACAAAAGACAAACATACAAATATTTAATTCTGAATGAGTAACTTGCAACTCATTTATTCAAGAGTTGCTACAAATACAACATATAAATAAAAATACATACTGAATCATATGACAGATCTTTGAAGCATCCCCACAAACTGTTAATAAATCAAAACAGTGATATATAATATAGGCTAAAATATTAAAAAGGTCTCTGCAAATATGTCTCATTTAGCTTTTGGTCCTTGTAAAAAAAAATTGATTTTCGTTCTTGCAAAATATTTTGTTTTTTAAAATAGTCCCTGGACCCAATGAAGCTGGGCATAAGTGAAAAAAACGTCCCTGCAAATATGCCTCATTTGGCTTTTGGTCCTTAAAAAAAAATTAATTTTGTTTTTCGTCCTTGCAAAATATTTTGTTTTTTAATTTTCAACTGCCACATAAGCTGTCAATGGGCCCAGAGACTATTTTAAAAAACAATATTTTGCAAGGACGAAAATCAAATTTTTTTTTACAAGGACCAAAAGTCAAATAAGGCATATTTGCAGGGACCTTTTTAATATTTTAGCCTATAATATATGATAAATTGTGAACCTTGGTACTCAAGCTTTAACCTTCTGATTTGGCTTGTACACATTCTGAATGAGTGATTCCTTGATAGACAATAGTTCTGGGAATTCATTCTTCAATTTTCCCGCGTCAAAGCTCATTGTTACTTCTTGGAGCAACAATCACCTTGGCCTGTTCCTCAAGAGTGAAATTCTTTCAGGTGAAGCTTGAATCGATATAGCCTTTGTACATCTATGAGATTTCATTGTGACTAACAACTCCAGGATTTGTGAAGTTCCATATTCCAGTGAGGTTTCTCTTTGCCATCTCAATTGAGATGGGAAGAAGAAGTTAAACTAAAATGGTCATCGAGTTTGGAATATCTACAACCGTTAGGTTTTGAATTTCTAAACTGTTGTATTTGGATTTCCAAATTCTATTTTGAAAGAGAATATCTACCGAAATTGTTACTAGGTTGAGTCACAATCAGGTATCTTTTTAAGACGTTTCGTGGTACTGCCCAAAATTGTGCAAGACAGACTATCAATCATGTCGCCTCCAGGATAAAACAAGTTCAGCTACAATTGTATGATTAACTATTGCACTGTAGAAAACCTTTTGAGAATTACACCTTCAATATGGTACAAGGACCACTCTTTTTAATACTGAAACTACTTTGATATGATGTTGTGACCACTCTATTATGGTGTTGAGACCACTCAAATATGGTGTTACCTCAATTTTAACTTTAAATTTATCCAATTATGGTAGTACAACCACTCAAATATGATTTTACCACCATTCTAACCTTTAGTTTCTTCAAGAGAAGAAAATATTGAAGGGGTCTATACTTTTAAGATCATTCTCATTTCTGAAGGGACATTATTCCTAAAAAAGGACTTTGATATTAAAAATACTCTTTATTCTAAAGAGGCGTATATTATTGAAGAGACTATGCACTTAAAACCATTTTTAATTTCGAAGGGACTTTTTACCTAAAGGGACTATGGTCTTAAGAACACTTTTAAATCCAAATGGACATGAAAAGGAGATGAGAAGAAGAATAGCTCGTCAACACAAGCTGAAGGGAGAAGAAAGAAAGAGTTCTCGATAACTCAATAAAACTCTTTGATGTGATTTTTAAACTAATAGAGTCCTCTATTTATATAGAGATTTTGTAACTGTTTTAGCTAAAATTGCGGCAACAGTTACTCTAATGGATAAGATAAAAAGGAAACTTAACCACTAATCAGTTCAACAACACTTGTGATAAGGTACTGGACCGTAGATCACTCACAGCAGGTACATGTACCGTTTGGCCTGACTTTTTTTCTATTTATCTACCATTTTAAGGAGAAGGCAGATCAAACACAATATTTATTAAGTACTTACTAAAAAAATATTTTAAACATTTTTTCCCTTCAAAAAATATTTTAACATTTATTTATTTATTATATATTTGTACAATATTTTGCCAAACAACTTTTAACTTAAAAATAGCTTTAAAACTAAAAAAATAATAAAGTAACCAAACAACTTTAACTTCTTTCTTAAAGTCTTTAATTTTAACTTTGTTTTAAAGTAACTTTTAGACTGTAAAAAAGTCAGGTCACACGATGTCTAAGATCAAAAAGAAACAATGGAGGAAACAAATTCATTGGATATGAATGAAGGAAAGATAGAAAATTCAGTTGGATTCTTAAACCTTATCACAACCAACATAAGCTAAAATTGTGAGAAGTGATATCCATGAATAAAAATAATAATTACTATTATTTTCATCATTATCAAGTATTTAAAATTAAATACCGCAATTTAAAAACTGTTAATGTGTGTGTTCTATTCTATGTGGAACCTCACTCTCTATTTTTTCAATTCACATCACACTAGTTCAAAGTCTTATTACTTGGTGTTTAATCTTTCAATTTCTTTCCAACCCCACACCAATGTTCCAACAACAACCTTATCATATCAAGTGATCTTTGTGATGAAATTGCGAGGGTTGGATAAATGTGATGAAATAGGCATCCTCACTCTCTAGGTGCATACATTATCGTAGTTCATCAACAGATCCTCCACCTGTTACATAAAAAGGGGAAACCGGGTCAATACATATTAAGTCTAATCTGAAATTCCACCTTGTTTCTTTTTATTAATACGAATTTCTACGTGCGCAATTACGTAGGCTAATATTATAAAGTAACCAAGATCAATTTAAGAAACTAATGTCTTTCGAAATATTTTTATTATAAAGTAACCAAGATCAATTTAAGAAACTAATGTCTTTTAAAATATTTTTACACACAACCTAAAAACTTTGGTCGGATCTGGCTTCAAAATTTGGTCGAGACACATAACATTCCACCTAGAAACTATCAATTTGCTAGAATAAATTAAAATGGCAATTTCAAACGAAATGCATATTGTCTTATTTGAAACAGATTGTAAGTCTCTAGTTGTTGCCCTTAGTTCATCTAATGCTCTCCATCAACGAGTTTGATGATCTTGTATCTCAATGTTGAAGTCTTTTGACTAGTAATCCCGACTTTATAACGTTGTTTGTTTGGAGGGAAACTAATAGGTTGTTCATAGTATTGCAAGAGCAACTTTATCTCACCATAACCTTCATATTTTCTATGATGTACCATCTACTATATACTAGTATTTGATTATGAATGAAATGCACTAATTTTGTTTTTATTAAAAAATAAATAAAAAAATTGTCTAGACAGAAAGATGCTTGTTCATTGTAATACTTCATTGATATTATAAACAACTTATAATTTATGATAATTTTGTTTTCTTTCACTAAGCGACTTCCTACTATTTTGGGACGAAAGTAGTACAGTTTATTAAGCATATTAATTGAAGTGAAATTTGATGGAAACTTCTAGAACTATTATGGTAATCCAAAATATCCCTCCAATCATTTTGGACTTTTCCTAACTAATCTTTTGCTAGAAAACAATTGATGGAGATTTTTTTGGCTCCTATGATAGAAATAATGTTATGCGAGGACAAATCTCAAAGTTCAAATACCGTCGATAGTGAAGATTTGCTATACACTTTTACGGAGTACGAATCAACTTCTTAATATTATAAGTTAACAAAATTCTTAAATCTCATTATTAGTAGTCAACAATATTTTTTTTTAAGAAGTCAAGTTGACCTACCAAAATTGCATTAGACAAAATGAAATTTGAGACATTGATAGAAAAAGACTCCAAGGTCTTTAGTCAATACCACCGGAGATGGGTTAACAATTAACTAATTTTACACGATGGTAACTAATAGGTGAGAGTTTAATATTTTAACCTCGAATCTCTAAGGAACAATTATAAAAGGGTATTAGTATTAATTGAATCAATAAAAGTTTCTATCTTCTCTAATTTATTAAAAAAAGTTTCTTAACAAACACTTGTCAATATATTAAACAAGTCGTGCAACAATTATGAGTTTCAAAAATTAATAGCTTATTGCATAAATTGAAATTATATTTTATTTCTCAAATTATTTAGAACCTCTCTCGTTTAATTATTTCATAAACACCAACAATTTATAAACTGGTAAAGACTTTTATTTAAAAACAAAAATCATAATGCAACAAAAAAAAAACAGTTATTTTGATTGGAAAGTGAAAGCCTCGCATAAGTAACACGAGCCGATCAAAATTTAACGATCATCAATGTGAAGCTTGTAACAAAATGTAGAATAAAGTAATACTAGCTGTAATACTATAAGAGTGAGTATTTGCTGAGTTAAACTAATAAACAAAAATCATAATGCAACGAAAAAACCATTAAATTATTTTGATTGGAAAGTGAAAAACTAAGATGTGCGGCCACTTCCCCCGGCGACTGCTTATCCTTTTAGTTGGTTTGTCCCTTCTAAGGAAGGAAACAGTCCCAGTGTCACCACCACCCCTTTTTAAGAATGATAAATTGACATCTAAAAGAGCTTATTTCAAAAACAATAACAAAAAATAACGTTGTTCAATAGCTTGACAGTGTTGTTTTTTACAAACAAGCTAATAGTAGCTTTATCTTGAATCCATGAGCTATTTGTAAATATTTGTGCTTTAATAAGTACGGTCACCAATCACACAAGAAAAAGAGTAAGAATCCTCTTCATTTGAATAAGGTCTTACTCTAAGAAATATGATCTTTTAGCAGGAATTTTAGCGAGGCCCCTCTTGAAATGCATTTCACCGGTTCATGAAAATTATGCTAATATTTTTATGAAAATAATACCCCATATTTAACATTTAATAACAACAAAAACTGAATTTATGTTTAATAAATTATTTTAATGAGGCTTTTGTGTAAATTCAAAAACATTTGAAACCTTTATTTCTCTTAACATGTTGGCTACCTTATATACTTTTTTATAAAATATGCATCGCGAGAAAGAATAAGTGTTACTAAATACATAGCATCTAGGAAATATAATTTTTTCCTGCATTGATCCTGCTATATCATTGTTCACTCTCATAAAAATCCGCAAAGGCTCTCGCTCAAACTGATCAAATGCAATTAAAATTCATTCAAGAGATAAAACATACAAAACAATTCCTTCTTAATGAGTAACTTGCAACTAATTTATTTAAGAGTTGGTACAAATATAACATATAAATGAAATACAGGCACCGATCATATGAACGGAGAGGCACGTCTTTGTAGCATCCACACAAACTGAAATAAATCAAAACAATGATATGATATACGATAAAATTGTGAACTTGGTACTCAAGCTTTAACCTTTTGATTTGGCTTGAAGACATTCTCAATGAGTGATTCCTTGATAGACAATAGTTCTGGAAATTCCTTCTTCAATTTTCCCGCATCAAGCTCATTGTTACTTCTTGGGGCAACTATCACCTTAGCTTGTTCCTCAAGAGTGAAATTCTTCCAGGTGAAGCTTGAATCGATATAGTCTTTGTACATCTGTAAGATTTCATTGTGGCTAACAACTCCAGGATTTGTGAAGTTCCAGATTCCAGTGAGGTTTCTCTTTGCCATCTCAATTGAGATGGGAAGAAGTTCATCTAAAATGGTCATCGAGTTTGGAATATCTACAACCTTCTCATATCGAGTGATCTTTGTGATGAAATTGCGAGGGTTGAATAAATCAGATGAAATAGGCATTCTCACTCTCAAGGTGCATACATTATCGTAGTTCCTCAGCAGATCCTCTACCTGTGTTCACAAAAAAGGGAACAAGGGTAAATACATATCTTACGTCTAACCTGAAATTCCACCTTGCTTTCTTTTTGTTAATGTGAATTTCTATGTGTGCAATTACTAGGACTAATGCTATAAAGTAACTAAGATCTTTAAGAGACTAATGTCTTTCGAAAAATGTTTACGCACAAACTAAAAACTTCCTTGTATTAGCATGGATCTGACTTCCCCGCAGTCATTCGTTTGAAACGGTCATCAATCAAGATCAGATAGTCTAGATTCAAACTCTGTTTTAGATTATAAAACAAAATTGAAATTTGCATTTTTTTTTCTAGAACGTGATCTTGGTCGGACAACCAAGGATATTCCGACTACGTGAATGAGGGGAGAATTCACTGCTGCTGCATACAAAAGTAACAAATAATACATGAAACAAATCAAAACACAGAAATGTGATTCGTTATAGTTCTTCTATACGCATCTGAAATGTATACATTAATCATAAAATTATTTAAATATAATATAAAGCAGATCTAAGGTAAACAAAAAGAAAATGAAAACGACACATAAACAGATCAATCCAAACCAATAATAATTCATCAGCATTCTCATTTTAAATAAAATAGTAACATTCATGAAGCTCATTGTCAATGCACAGCACGATCCAAAATAAACAAAAACATCAATCTTAAACATGTTTAAACAGAACAATGATAATAATATTAATGTAACATACCATAGCCTTGGTCTTAGAGTAAAAAGAACCAATGAAATTAGGAGTATCTTCTTCCTTAAAACCAATACCGGATCCAAGAACATGATCATCATCATACTCAAAAATACATCCAGTAGCAAAATTAATAACAATAAGTCCACGTTCACGGCACACGTCAGCAAGAGTGAGAGTACCAACGACGTTAGCACGAATAGTTTCAACTTTATGAGTCTCACACCAGTCCACGTTGGGTCGACCCGTAACACCAGCAGCGTTGAACACGTGTGTTGGTTTAATCTCAGCTATGTCAGATTCCAATGAAGATCGATTCTCGAGACGACCCGACCCGTATTGGAATTGGATCCCTTGGGCGGTACATAGTGTGCCTAAGAGTCCTCCTATCCACCCGGTGCGGCCGTATATGAGAAACTTGAGAGGGGTGTCGGAGGAGGATGGTGCTGGGAAACCCATGATATGTGGAGTGAGAAAGTGAGAGGGGAGAGAGAGAGAGAGAGAGAGACACGTAGATAGTATTGCTGGCTAGATCTGTGCCTCTGCTCTCTCGATGCGTATTGTTTTGCGTTTTGTGGCGTGATGGACCTTTCTTTATATTGTAAACGGAGAATCGATAGAGCACGATGCAGCACTAATAATATTCTTTTTTTTTTTTATTATTTTATTTTTCAATTTCTGTAATAATTGTTTAACTTCTCTGTCAAAAATATTGTTTAACTTCCGTTATGTCATACCTAAAAAAAAAACTTCCTTTAAACTACTAAATTCATTTATGCTCAGTGGAGTGGGAGATATCAGATAAAATAAGAAATCTTTGACATTTATTAAAATACTAATTTTTTTAAAAATGATAAATTAATGTTTATAATTACTATATCGATATAGATTTTTTTTGAAAGAATTGTGATAGGGTAATGATTGGGAAAAGATATTTCCTATGTTATAGGACAGAGAATGAACCTCCTAAAGAATGAAAGATAAGTAGGGATGAGAATAGGCTAGGCCGGCCTACAGGGGCCTACGACAGGCCAGGTCAGACCAGACTTTTTTCTTAAATAGCAAAGGCCTAGGCTTTTTTAGAAGCATATTTAGCTTAAAAGGCCAGGCCACAGACCATTCAAAAAGCCTCTAAAGCCTATTAGGCCGGCCTATTTAAGTAAATATGATTAATATTATTTATTATTATAATATATTTTGTACTTTGAATTAAAATATAAATTTGTTAGTAATTTAAGTTTATTAATATACATTAATTTTCGCATATACAAATGTATTATTATAAAGTAGAATTGAAATATGATGCAATATATAGTTAAATTCCCTAAAAACTCATGTTAATTACTAAAAGAGAGTTTAATCTAATTGATCTATTAGTTCGCTAGGTCTATTTAAACTTAGATCACATTGCTTACTTAAAGAAGTTCATATGATATAGGCTTTTAAACAGGCTAGCAGGCCTTATCAGGCTTTCAAAAGGCCAGGCTCAGGCCTCAAAAGTAAGCCTATGACAGGTCGCAGGCCAGACTTAGGCCTTAAAAAATTTGGCAGGCCAGGCTTAGGCCTTGCAAAGCCTAGCTCGGCCTAGCCTATTCCCACCCCTAAAGATAAGGAAAAGAGAATTGACTTCATTGATAATTGTAATAGAGAAAATACAAGATATTATATAAGCAAAGTTATTCTAGATCCTTCCTACAAACTAGTGAGTCGTCAATCTTCTATAATCAATGAGTCAATACTAAATGGCAAGATAGTCATTCCACTTGTTAGGTGTAGTATGATCCTTTTGAGCATCCCTAATTCATTGGACTAAATCTTCAATCTCACTTCATTGCAGCTCATATCCTCGCTCATATCAATACTGACCCCATCAAGACCAACCTTGTCCTCAAGGTTGTAAAAGTTGCACCCTTGAATACATTTACCAGGATCCCACCTTTTCATTTTCTCCATTTGCAGTTCCTGATTGTTCACACCCAAGATTCCTTCAATGAATGGTACAAATAAATAATTTGACATAGTTTTGGTTTCCATGAAATAAAATGTGCCACCCAACATTTTTGAAACTGAGTGACTTGATGAAGCAACATGGTCAAGGAAAGAATGCGCACAAATTTTGAAAACTAATGTGACCTTACCACTAATCCAAAAACTTGCAATTGTTTGTAAATCTATCATTGAGCCGTCTAACAATTTGTAGCAAGATTGTAATCTCACAATCTTCTTGTGCCCAATTTTCTCCATAATTTTCACTGTCCTGTACAGTTCCGTCATTATGAAACATCCATGCTAATAAGCCTTGGACCCAAAGAGTTTATCCTTATCAAATTGTAACAATATAGATTAAATTTGAAGAAAAATAAGAGAGTTTATAACAACATAAATTAAACCCTCCTCCAATATAACTTTTTAATTTCTCTAAATGATGAGAGTTTTGTATTATGAAGAAAATTAATCCCCAAAACCCTCTCCTTCCATTTCATATATTTCTTCCTCTTGCTCGTTCTTTTTTTCCAAAATCATCTCCTCCCTTTCCTCCTAACTTTCAAACAAAGCCTAAATAAAAAAAAAAATTGAATAAAAAAACCTAATGAATTTAGTAGCATAATTTTGATAAAAACACATTTTGGCTCCGCATAAATTTTCAACAACTCAATTTAGTTCTAACAAAATGTAATACTCATATTAATCTTTGACAATTTTCTTCTTATAACTTTGATCCATGTTTAACGTGTTAATTGTCAATGTATCATGTTAAATGGGATGTGGCACCTCTATAAAACCTCATATCTAAGTTATTCTTAAGCTTGAATGAGGTCTATGTGTCACCTCTAAAAAATCTTCTCACATTTCTTATAACTTCCCATCCTTTCTTATTCAATCTAATAATTAAATCAAATCATCCTTATAACTTCCCACCCTTTCTTATTCAATCTAATAATCAAATCAAATCATCAAATCAAATAATCTATACATTATATAAAGAAAATAGACCGTTTTGAGCTGTCTTTTTCTCCTTCCAATTACACCCTTAAACAAATTTGACTATAATAATGTTATTTTGTTGGTGTCATTCAAAATGATAATAATTTATAATATATTTGTTATATTTTTTTAAAGATATTATATTGTTGGTATCATTGAAAAAGATAAATATAGTTTGTTTCAATATCAAAGTACAAAATATATATTATTTATACTTCTAATTTCAATCAAAATCAAATTAATTTTAATCAAAATTTAATAAAAACTACTGTTCGAATTTATACATAGTAGCGCAATAAAAAAAGTTGACAGACGAACACGTCTAAAGCAATAGGAAGAGCGGAAAGACGAACACTAGTTATAATAATGCAAGTAAGTTTTAGATAGAAAACTTATAATCCTTCTTTAATATCTTTGTGGTTATTATAAATTAACTTAATGTCTAATAGTACGACTTATGCTCTTTAGATTTTTTTTTTGTCAAGATGATCTTTAGATTTCTAATGTTTTACATTGAGATAATTTTTACATTTATAATTAGTACAATGCCGACATGTTTATATGGTATTATTTGTAAAATAATTTTAGATGAATCAACCTCGACAATTTTTTTTATTAGTCCTTCCTTCAAAAAAAATTATCAGTACTGAAAATTAATGTGATTAAGTTTCTATAAAATAAATTGATTTTACTGTTCTGTATGTATATCTTTGTAAACTATTGACTATGAGCTTTAGTTTCTTTTGGTAGCAAAAGGAAACTATGAGCTTAATTAGTTGCAATAAGGGGAGAAATCTAAATAATCTCTCCACGATGTGTCACCTCTAAGAAAACTTCATACTCTCTCTTAAAAACTTGTCATCCTCTCATGTTCCATCTCTTTTAAATTCATGGGTTATATTTCTTTCATCATACCAATTTAATATCTAATGATGACACGAATCTATAAAAAAAATTATAGCGATAATATTTCTTTGTAGGCTAACATTTTGGTGATGTGTCATTTCTCTATAACCTTTCATAACTTATTTCAATAGTGGAAGAATTAATTTCAATCCATGGCTTTTTCCAATTCATTCAATAGTAAATAAACTAAACAACTTCTTTAAATCATGATATGTTTCGATAATGGGACTAAAGAGTTGTTTTAACGGTTACTCTATATAGGCTATAATTTAAAGATGCTTTTCAAAGACCACATTAGATATGCATATGCTATATACAGTGGCGGAGCTAAAAATAATTTTGTGGGTGGGCCAATTCGTTTATTGTATAAAAAAACAAACAAGAATTATAATAAAGAAACCTAGCGAAGGATTCGAACTCGGAACACAAAGTCATGCAATCCACTGACTTAACCCCTAGGACAAACTAGACAAGCGTTAATTCTTGCGCAACATATGTATATATAATATAACTTCATATTAAAGTATTTGTATACATCCCTATTAAAAATTAATTTTTTTAGGGTTTGGGTGGGCCATGGCCCACCCTAGCCCATGAGTGGCTCCGCCACTGGCTATATATTAACCAAATGTGGGTGGGAAGTTCCTTTTTTCCCTTCAAAATATATTTTTTGTTTGGTTCTATACACTAATTAAATTCTATGTATACACGAGAACATGAAATGTCATAGAAAAAAAATAAAATGAAAAGCCAATCCTGACATTTTAAGAACATTAAAAATGATTAATATGCTGCCCAAATAAATTTCATTCATAAATACCCCTCAATTTTTTTTTAGCAACTCAAAATAAATAAATTTGAAAACACTAAAAATGGACATTTTACTTTTTCTAGTCTACATCCATGATCATTTTCGCTTTTCTCCTTTGCTATGGTCAGGTTGTTCTCCTTTTTCCTTCCTTCCCTTTTATTTTTATGCTTGGATTTACATTTACAGTTCATAAGTTAGTTGATATATTCTCTAAAAAAAACAAGCTGATATATGCCACATATATATTTGGTGAAGAAAATCATATCTAGAGAGCACATTATTTTCTTAGACTAGTGCAGATTTACCTTTTTTCTATTTTGTTTTTAGGTTTTATCTATAAAACTAGAAAGAGATGCACATGATTACTAATGGTGTCATAAAACTTCTCTTTAGAAAGAGTGCCATCCTTGCTGCTTAGGACGCCTATTTTTTTATTGGACGGAGGAAACCTGTTCTGTGTAGTCAATCTCACATTTCAGTGATCTATGTGACTCAATGATTAAGAAATTTGTCTACATATGAGATAATTGTATCATTGGGTTTGTAAATTGTAATCGTTCGTCTGCTCCCATGATCTTACAAAACATATCTTCTATCTCTTTTTCAGGTCACTAAATCTATAATAGCAATCACTATCACCTAAACTAATATGCCATTAGAATTTATGTTCCAGTCTAATGAGAGGAAATTAAAGTCAAGAAGCAATGGAATTGTTTAACGAAAAATGATCTTATAATAATGGTTAGTGCAGAACAGCCTTTTTAAGTCGGTTAAAAAATGCTTTTTAAGTTGGGGGCGCGCCTGACCTAATATTAGCCGACATAACAAGTTTTGGCCTGTTAAGTCGGGTATTTGAACCGACTTAATAATTATTCCTAAGTTGGTTATCGGGGAGCCGACTTAAGTAGTATGGGCCTCCAGAAATACGAATGGTAAATTAACCCGACCTAAGAAACTAATTTCTTAAGTCGCCTAAATTTTAACCGACTTAAGAAGTTCATTATTATTTTTTTGCATTTATGCAGAATATGCATCCCTTTTTATTCATGCATATTTGTAGATTATCCCATACCATTAAATTGTACAATTCAAAATATACGTGTAAGAATTGGACCAAAGATACTAATCAAAAGAAGTACCATAATTCAAAATACGCATGTACTAGTCAAAACAAAATTATAGAACTATAATGTCATACCAAATTAAACATAGTCACTGCACTACCAGAGTAAGAGTTAGATTATTATACAAATAGATAAAACATCTACAATAAGAGAACTACAACCACACTAAAACAACAAAAAACTCAAGACATGGCCAACACTACGCTAAATCCAGATCACTTGCTCCAAAAATCAATCTCACGATTAAGTTCATTCCAAAACTAGTCTAACATTAAGTTGAATCTGCACTTGCTTGAATTAAGCCACTCTATCTCATTTACTTACAATTTCTTTGCAACAAGATGCGTGTCTTCTGGTGTATAATCTCTTGAAGGTTTTAGTCTGGCTCTTTTCAACTTCTCATGACGATGTGGTGGAAATGGAGGTGGAACTTCTTCTGAGTCTCCAGCTGCTTCTTGTCTTTCTTTGAGTTTTTCTTGCATCATCTAGAGAGCTTATAGAAATAAGTTGAAAAGAACTAGAGAGCTTATAGAAATAAGTTTAAAAGTACTTTTTCGTATAACATATCATAGAGAGCTTATAGAAATAAGTTGAAAAGAACTTATGAACATGTCATAAGCTTTTTCCATAAGCTAATCCAAAACAGAGGTTAAGATTTTTTCTCATTCTCTCTCACAAGTACTTGCCACCTTCAGTTTCTAATAGATAATAAAGGGTCATTTCAAAACAAGTAAGTTTTAAGTGGTATTTAGAAGGTTTAATTGATCATCTGGTCTCTTAACTTAATTCTTTATTTTAAAATAGTTCCATAACTATTAAAAGTTTCAATTTGGTCCCTTATTTATGCTTCCGTCAACCAAATTGATCATCTCCGTTAGTTTCTTAATGTCTAATATTATTGATAAGATTTCAACCATTGAATTACAGGTTCATTGTATGTAACGGAGAACCATCTGCACCTAATTTTTTTACTTTTCTTCTTCTCCTTCCCTCTTATTCCTCTTCATCTTCATCATCTCAAATTTTGTGTTCATATAAACCCATAATAACTTGAACAAACAAGCCCATAAAAAGCAAGAATTGATTGAATCCTTCGCCCTTCACCAATTACTGGAATCTCAAATTAATTGAATTCTATTATTAATTAAAAAAAATCTACAACTGAATGAGTTAATCTGAAGAAAAAAACGCAGGAATAGAAGAAGCATAATTGAATTGGTACTATTGGCAACAGGTTTTAATTGTTCCAATTAAACTCATAACCACACTTTAACAACAAACTCGCATCAAGAAGTAAACCGAGAAAGAAAAAAAAAACAAAATAGCTGGTTGAATAGGTTCATGTTTCAGAATTGAGAAGATTGTCCCTTCCATTCAAATCGAATGTCAGCAACTACAAAAATTGTTAAACCGAAATCGAAATCGCGTGCTTCACAGACCAACTGCAACAGAGGTGACGAAGTTGGATCTGTAATGGGTCTCTTTTTTTTCATACAAAAATTGATGGGTATGTGGCTTTTTTGAAGGGATTTGTGTATTTGGTTGGTAGTGAAAAGATTGAAGATGATGAAGATTGGGTTTTTGAAAAAAATGAATTTGAGTTTTTAATTTTGAATTTCTGGGTTAGAAGATGATGAAGGTGATAGATATGTATGAAGATGTTGATGATGAAGGTTAAGAAGATGAAGAAGAGTAAATATAAAATTAGTTGTTGGTGGTGCACCGTAAGATACAACTGTAACACCCATATTAAGATTGCCTAGGATCTTATACGAGTATTAAAATTTCGTATTGGATACATTAATTTACAATATAACATTCATCCAAATATTACATAACATTGTAATATTACAAAAATCCAAGGTTAATACAATTCTCTTATTACTTATACATCAAGTATCACAACATATAATACACCAACTATAAACAGATAACAACAGCACGATCAGTCCGTAGCTTTCTCCTTACCCTTGTTGCGTGCTGATTGCGATCCTGCCTGTGAACCTGCACCAGAAGGAATGGGATGAGACATAATGTCTCAGTGAGCTCTACCCAACCTACTGTTAGGCGACCACAGGGAACCTAGGGTCGCCATGCCTACCTTGGCAATTTAGGGGAACTCTAGAATCGCCAAGTCTTTAACCTGCCTATGACTGTAAACTTTCTATGACTATAACTGTAACTATAACTATGAAATCATAAAACGAATAAAGTGTTTTATGTTAGCTGTTAGCGTTGGACAAGCAATTATCTGAGTTCATTTTACGGAGGGCACCCCGGGTGGAGCAACCCCGAGATACGTCTCCCTATAACCGGTGAAATTCCTATCAAATCAGGCTAACACCGGACTCCCTATAAAACGTGTGGACAATCCTCTCGGAAAAGTCCCATCCGGCGAATCCCGGAGTCTGATGAACACGCCACTGTAAAACGTGCAAGCACGCCACTATAAAACGTGTAAACACGCCAATATCTTTAATCTTTAATTCTTTAACTTTAACATATAATCTGACACTTTAATTCTATAACAATACTGTAGTCTATAACCTGCACTCTATAATCTGTAATCTTTAAATCCTTGGTTTATCGTTTTCATATACCAACTATGATCTTGGGGAACTAATACTATAAACTTGTCTTTAACTATAATTGTCAAGCATCCTACTCTCATGTTCATAGGCTTGCCCATACTTAACATGTATACGGAGTTGCTTAGTAAGGGATAATCCCATTACTAGCTTCTAAACTCCTCTACATAACTTAAAATATTGGGTAATCATCCCCCTATGCCATTCCTATAACCCATCCAACCTTATATGCGTTCCTATACTCAAAAACATGAATTTTGGTAGCTGAACAATCGGGGGCCGATTTGCTAAAATCGGGGGCCGAATTTTCACGCAACAAAAACTGGATTTCTAGGCTTGAAATCGGCGGCCGAAATTACAAAATCGGGGCCCGATTTTCAGCTTCAGACAGCATAGAACATGAACCACACGTGATTTCCACCCCTTTGGGTTGAACCACTCATACCCAGGCATTTAAACATCCCAAAAGACGAATTTCTAAGGCATAGAGATAGATTACAACTTGATTAATCATGGATTTCTAATCAAAAGGAATATAGGGCACAAAATCTCAAACTAGCTCAAAAACACTATAAACTTTAAAGCTTAACAAATGATTCTCAAAATGGGTTCTATAACCCAAGAGAGCTCACCTTAATCCCACAAGAAGCTTGCTAAGTTGATAAAATTCAAACTCTAGCCTATCCTTCACTTGATCTCTATTCTTTCCTTTGATTCTTCTTACTCCAAGTTCTCAAATCAAGCTCACTTGCCACCCATAAGTTTAAGTGAAGTTTAAATGGATTATAGGGTGAGGATTGATGAGATGATGATGAAGAAGTAGAAGGGCGAAAATGGGAGAAGGAAGGGGAGAAATTTTCTAACTTTGGGTGTTAAGGAAAAATGAGTAGAAACTCCAAATTTTCATATATATCCAAATGTCCAATTGCCTTTAATTACGACTATGCCACTGCTTACCAACGAAGCTTCTAACACGTTTAACTGCTACTTCTAAGCGGGATATTACACTCTACCCCCCTTAAAGAAATTTCGTCCTCGAAATTTAGAAATTACCTGTAAAAAGATGCGGGTAGCTCTCCATCATCTCGGATTCCAATTCCCATGTGGCTTCGCCATAGGGAGATCCTTTCCATATGACTTTAACAATTGGAATATCTTTATTCCTCAATGCTTTGACATCACGTTCAATAATCCGTTCCGGTTCGGGTCGAAAAGTCAAATCCGATCTCAAGTCGATAGTCTCTAACTCCACTGGTTGGTGAGGATCAGGAATGAACTTCCTTAACTGTGAAACATGGAAAACATCATGTAATCCTGACATCGCCGGTGGCAGAGCCAATTGGTAAGCTGCTGGTCCGACACGTTTAAGTATCTCAAATGGCCCAATAAATCTTGGACTCAATTTCTTTGTTCTGAAAACACCTCGCAATCCTAGCTTAGGGGTAACTCTTAGGAAAACATGATCTCCCACTTCGAACTCTAGAGGTCTTCGCCTCTTGTCCGCATAACTCTTCTGTCGACTTTGAGCAGTTCTAATCTTATCCTGAATGGATTTAATCTTCAAAGTGGTTTCCTGGATAATCTCAGGTCCCAAAATACTTTTATCTCCCACCTCTGACCAACAAAGTGGTGTTCTACACCTCCTGCCATATAGTGCCTCATAGGGTGCCATTCCGATGCTAGAATGGTAACTGTTATTATACGAAAACTCTATCAAAGGCAGATGATTATTCCAACTTGCTCCATCCTCTAAAATGCATGCACGTAACATATCCTCCAATGTCTGTATAGTTCTCTCTGATTGCCCATCTGTTTGAGGATGATGAGACGTACTCAACTTTAACCTTGTTCCCAAAGCCTTCTGAAAAGCTTTCCAAAAATGAGAAGTAAAGATAGGATCCCTATCTGACACAATGCTGGTTGGAACTCCATGTAATTTCACAATCTCCGCTATGAACAATTCTGCGTACTGAGCAGCCCTGTAAGTAGTCCTAACCGGTAAAAAGTGAGCAGACTTTGTTAACCGATCGACAACTACCCAAATAGAATCATGTCCTCGCTGTGTCCGAGGTAATCCTGTCACAAAATCCATAGAGATTTCTTCCCATTTCCACTGAGGGATCTCCAAAGGTACAAGCATCCCTGCCGGTCTCTGATGTTCAATTTTCACTTGTTGACACACAATACAACGTGATACGAATTCCGCAATATCAGTCTTCATCCCTGGCCACCAATAATCCTTCTTTAAGTCTTGGTACATTTTAGTGGTACCTGGATGAATACTGAAACTACTCTTGTGCGCCTCTTCCAAGATTAACCTTTTTAAACTAGCATCTTCAGGAACACAAACTCTACCTTCAAACAGCAGAATTCCATCTGAAGCTCTTGAAAATTCTGGCTGACCAATCCTCCTCTGAAGATTCACATCTGATTCTTGAGCTTGCGCGATTCGGGACCGCAAATCACAAGTAACCTCTAATCTTTGTAACAAGACGCCATCGTCCAATTCTGTAACGCTGAGATTAAGATCTCGAAATTTCTCATACAATCCACATGTATGCATCAGTACTTCTGCTTTAATCAAAGATTTCCTGCTCAAGGCGTCGGCAACTACATTCGCCTTTCCAGGGTGATACTTTAACTCAAAATCAAAATCCTTTAAATATTCCATCCATCTTCTCTGTCTCATATTCAGTTCCCGTTGATCGAACAAATACTTTAAACTTTTGTGGTCACTGAACAAGTCGAATTGTGCTCCATATAAATGGTGCCTCCACACTTTCAAAGCAAAAACTATTGCCGCCAACTCAAGGTCATGAGTGGGGTAATTCTCCTCGTGAGATTTAAGCTGCCGAGAAGCATAAGCTATCACATTACCTTCTTGCATGAGCACACTCCCCAGTCCTTTAGAGGACGCATCACAATAAACCACATATCTCTTCTCAGGGTCTGGTATTGCCAATACTGGAGCCTTGGATAATTTCTTCCTCAAAGTCCGGAAACTTTTCTCACAATCTTCGTCCCAGACGAAAGGCACATCTTTCCTTGTGAGGCGTGTCAATGGCAAAGCAATCTGTGAAAATCTCATAATAAATCTTCGGTAGTAACCTGCTAATCCGAGGAAACTCCGAACCTCTGTTACATTCGTTGGTCTGGCCCAATTAAGGACGGCTTCAACCTTTGATGAGTCAACTGACACTCCTCCTTTAGAAATAACATGCCCCAAAAACTGGATTTCCGATAACCAAAATTCACATTTGCTGAATTTTGCATATAACTGATTTTCTCTAAGGATGTCCAAAACAATCCTCAGATGTTGAGCATGTTCCTGTGAGTCCTTCGAATAAATCAAAATATCATCTATGAAGATCACAACAAATTGATCCAGGTAAGGCTGGAAAATCCTGTTCATGTAGTCCATAAACACCGCTGGAGCATTAGTCACTCCAAACGGCATAACCAAAAATTCATAATGTCCGTAACGTGTTCTGAACGCCGTCTTGGACACATCTGATGATTTGATACGAATCTGGTGGTATCCTGATCTGAGATCAATCTTTGAAAACACTGCAGCTCCTTTAAGTTGATCCAAAAGATCATCAATCCTCGGTAACGGATACTTATTCTTAATTGTTACTTTATTTAACCGACGGTAATCAATGCACAATCTCATACTACCATCCTTCTTCTTAACCAATAACACTGGCGCACCCCAAGGTGACACACTGGGCCTGATGAAATGTTTCTGAATCAAGTCTTCTAACTGAGACTTCAATTCCTTTAACTCTGATGGTGACATTCTATAAGGCGCCACTGATACTGGTTCTGATCCTGGAACGAGATCAATGGAAAACTCAACTTCCCGTTCAGGGGGCAAATTACTTATCTCTGAAGGAAAAACATCCAAATAGTCACTGACAACAGGAATGTCACTGGGACTCAGTTCTGATTCTGAAGTCACAGTAACCATCACATAAAAACCATTATCCTGAGCACACATAAGCTGAGTAAGCTGATGAGTGCGGTTGATTAACTCTGATAACGCCACACCTTCGGTCGTATCATCTGTAGGCATAAAGATACACTTTTCCGCACAACCAATATACACATGATTGGCAGATAACCAATCCATTCCTAGAATCACATCAAGCTGTATCATAGGAAGACACACCAAGTCTATATAGTATGTCTTGCTAGATACAGTGATCGGGCAATTTTCACATATAAAGTTAGCTACAACTCCGCCCTCAGTAGCGGTAGATACCGTCATAGGAGGTATCAACGGTGACAAAGACAATTGTAAAGCTTCAACACACTTGTAAGAAATAAAGGAACATGTTGCACCACAATCAAATAACACTTTAACTGGAGTTTGGCCTAAGTAACACATACCGGCAATTAAATCTTCATTTGCCAAAGCCTTCTGACCATCAAGGGAATACACTCTGCCCTTACTTGTTGTAGTACCCTCAGCTCCACCTTTACCTTTCCTTTCTGGACAATTTGCTAAAAAGTGCCCCGGTTGTCTACACCCGAAACACACACCTGTTTGTCTCATGCACTGACCATAATGCGATTTCCCGCAAAATTTACAAATAACCTCCGTCTGTGATGAAAATGATTGCTTGCCCCTCTTGGGGGAGCCCTTAGGCTTGTTCTCTTGATACCTATCTGGAAACTTTCCCTTTCTCTTTTCATATGCTGCAGCTTTCTCTTTCGCGGTCTTGGCAAAACCCGCCTCCGCAACCAAACTATCATGGACCATCTCGTCATAGCTAGTATTCCTTTGTAGACTCACGGCTGTATCAATCTCACCTCTCAGCCCACGCCTATACTGATTCATCTTCCAATTTTCATTAGCGGCATACTCGTTGTGAGAGGAGTAGTACGACAATTCTTCAAACTTCTTTGTAAACTCGGTGACTGACATGCCACCTTGCTTCAACTCAAGAAATTCCTGTTCTTTCTTCACTTTATAAGACATCGGGATATACTTCTCTATCATTGCTTCCTTGAAGTTATCCCAATTAACCTCAACATCGTTTGCTATCATTCGGCGTTGAGCGGATTCCCACCAATCTTCCGCTGCACCTCTGAACTGGTTAGTGGCCAACAATACTTTACTTTCCTCAGGGCAATCCACCATCCGGAACACTTTCTCAATCTGTTTCAGCCATCTCTTGGCCTCTGGAGGTTCACCTTCTCCATTGAACTCAGGAGGGTGATTTCTATTAAACTCCCGGTAGGACGGATTCGCCACTGCTGGTGGTGGTGTCTGTTGCTGAGCACCTTGTCCATGGTGCATCATTCCCATCCATTCTTGCTGAGCTTGGGCCTGTTGTTGGGCTTGCTGCTGCATCATGAGCATCATCTGCTGATGCTGTAACGCAGCCTGAGCTTGCTGCTCTTGGTACTGTTGCTGCAACGCCTGCTGCTGTTGCATCATTTGAGCCCAAAATTGCATATTAGGGTCTCCTCCGGCTTCCTCAGCATTAGCCTGATTCGATCTAGGCCTGCCAGGACCTCTTCTCCTCCCAGACATATTATCCTAACTGTCATACACAAGTCAAAGTGATCAGTTTCAACTAGATATAACATTTAGAATAATGTCCCGGATCCAAGAGATCCACAAACTTGAATTGTATTTTAATGACCCATGGCACAGTCTGAATCGACCTGCTCTGATACCAAATTGTAACACCCATATTAAGATTGCCTAGGATCTTATACGAGTATTAAAATTTCGTATTGGATACATTAATTTACAATATAACATTCATCCAAATATTACATAACATTGTAATATTACAAAAATCCAAGGTTAATACAATTCTCTTATTACTTATACATCAAGTATCACAACATATAATACACCAACTATAAACAGATAACAACAGCACGATCAGTCCGTAGCTTTCTCCTTACCCTTGTTGCGTGCTGATTGCGATCCTGCCTGTGAACCTGCACCAGAAGGAATGGGATGAGACATAATGTCTCAGTGAGCTCTACCCAACCTACTGTTAGGCGACCACAGGGAACCTAGGGTCGCCATGCCTACCTTGGCAATTTAGGGGAACTCTAGAATCGCCAAGTCTTTAACCTGCCTATGACTGTAAACTTTCTATGACTATAACTGTAACTATAACTATGAAATCATAAAACGAATAAAGTGTTTTATGTTAGCTGTTAGCGTTGGACAAGCAATTATCTGAGTTCATTTTACGGAGGGCACCCCGGGTGGAGCAACCCCGAGATACGTCTCCCTATAACCGGTGAAATTCCTATCAAATCAGGCTAACACCGGACTCCCTATAAAACGTGTGGACAATCCTCTCGGAAAAGTCCCATCCGGCGAATCCCGGAGTCTGATGAACACGCCACTGTAAAACGTGCAAGCACGCCACTATAAAACGTGTAAACACGCCAATATCTTTAATCTTTAATTCTTTAACTTTAACATATAATCTGACACTTTAATTCTATAACAATACTGTAGTCTATAACCTGCACTCTATAATCTGTAATCTTTAAATCCTTGGTTTATCGTTTTCATATACCAACTATGATCTTGGGGAACTAATACTATAAACTTGTCTTTAACTATAATTGTCAAGCATCCTACTCTCATGTTCATAGGCTTGCCCATACTTAACATGTATACGGAGTTGCTTAGTAAGGGATAATCCCATTACTAGCTTCTAAACTCCTCTACATAACTTAAAATATTGGGTAATCATCCCCCTATGCCATTCCTATAACCCATCCAACCTTATATGCGTTCCTATACTCAAAAACATGAATTTTGGTAGCTGAACAATCGGGGGCCGATTTGCTAAAATCGGGGGCCGAATTTTCACGCAACAAAAACTGGATTTCTAGGCTTGAAATCGGCGGCCGAAATTACAAAATCGGGGCCCGATTTTCAGCTTCAGACAGCATAGAACATGAACCACACGTGATTTCCACCCCTTTGGGTTGAACCACTCATACCCAGGCATTTAAACATCCCAAAAGACGAATTTCTAAGGCATAGAGATAGATTACAACTTGATTAATCATGGATTTCTAATCAAAAGGAATATAGGGCACAAAATCTCAAACTAGCTCAAAAACACTATAAACTTTAAAGCTTAACAAATGATTCTCAAAATGGGTTCTATAACCCAAGAGAGCTCACCTTAATCCCACAAGAAGCTTGCTAAGTTGATAAAATTCAAACTCTAGCCTATCCTTCACTTGATCTCTATTCTTTCCTTTGATTCTTCTTACTCCAAGTTCTCAAATCAAGCTCACTTGCCACCCATAAGTTTAAGTGAAGTTTAAATGGATTATAGGGTGAGGATTGATGAGATGATGATGAAGAAGTAGAAGGGCGAAAATGGGAGAAGGAAGGGGAGAAATTTTCTAACTTTGGGTGTTAAGGAAAAATGAGTAGAAACTCCAAATTTTCATATATATCCAAATGTCCAATTGCCTTTAATTACGACTATGCCACTGCTTACCAACGAAGCTTCTAACACGTTTAACTGCTACTTCTAAGCGGGATATTACAACAACAGACTTGTATGATATAACGGTTTTCTTTTTAGGAAAAAAAAAAATCAAAGAGTTATATTTAAAAATTAAATAAGGTCTATACTGGACCATCTATAATGTTTATTATGTCTTAGTTTTAACCTTTATGAATTGAGGTGAACATCCTCCACTAGAACCATCCTCGTAATTATACAATATCCATTGACCTGAGCAAATTTCCCTTTACCACCATCACAACATAAGCTGATAGAACACCACTGATCCAAGTAGAAAAAATAGGAAAAATAGAAAAACAAAAAATAAGGCATCAACAGACAAACTAGAATAAGCCATACAAAATCAAAGCAAAACCACAGCAGTGTCATTACACATTGTATCTTCATGCTTAAAATCAGGGCCGGCCCTTAGGGGGTGCAAACAGCTCTACTGAGCTGGGCCTCCAAAATTTGGGGGCCCAAATATTATTTTATATATATACTACATGTAAATATTATATATATATAAATAGCGTGACATAAATATCAAACATATTGACATGGCCTAGTGGTAGTACCGCGAGCTGTCAAGCCTAGGTCCTGGGTTCAACACACAGCAACACACAAATTTCATGTCTTTCTTCAATTATTTTTTTTTCTGTTTTTCTTTTAATTTTTTTTTCCTTTTTTCTTCTTTAATTTTTTTTTAATATGAGAGAGCTTTTTAATTTGGACATAATTTATTATGGATTTGAAGCTCCTCAATCTTCTCTCCAATTCAACCAAATTCTCCTTAATATATTGGATTATATATTTACAAATAAAAGCAAAATATTTTTTTTCTTATTTTTGTTAAAACACTTTTTATAATTTTTTGCCCATACTTATCGTATTTTTTTTAAGCGAAAGAGGTTGTAGCCAAGAAGCTAACAACCAAGTATCGTATAAAATAGTAAAGAACTAACAACAAATATTATAATTTTTAACTTGAAAGAACAAATATTATAATTATTCTAAAAAAAACATTATAAACCTTTTATTTTTGCCTTTGTACAAATTAAGGAAAATAACAACATAGAAGATTGATAAAGATATTCGTTTGAAATTGTATTTTTATATTATTGATTAGAATATTGATTTTTTCTGTGTTAGTTACAATAATTACTTTTTTTTTATCTTTACGGATCTTATATTCAATTTAAATCGATAATTGCTCTTTTAAGAAAAATTATATTTTTATTTTATTAAGGGCCTATTTTTTGCATGAGAGCCGGGCCTCCAATTACGTAGGAACGGCCCTGCTTAAAATGCTAGTTAAAGGCATGTCAAATCATGGATCAATTATATAATGTATATGAAATAGTATACATTATATGAAATTGTATCATGGATCAAATTTAACAAAGACTACTCATTATAAAAGGACCTATAAATATAAACTTCATTATATAGTACCAAAACAAGTGTGGCCACAAATGGAAAATATTATCTATTATATCCTTATCCTTCATGTGAAGCTGCATATTATAAGTAACAATGAATGAAACACATAATATTCTATGCAACAATAACATAGTAAACAATACCTCGTTTTGATCCAAGGGTAATTCCGGATCAGTATCCACAAACTGTGGAATTGCCCACACCTTTGGGTGACCCTCAAGTGTGCCCCTAAAAGAGATTTTCCATCTGCCTGTTATTGATGTCAATAGTAAAGAAAAGAATTTCTATAATCAAATATAATGTTCACAAAATATCGGCTCAATAGTTCATAATTCATAGACTATTACTTTTCCTACCCTACCCATTTCTCAATTCGGATTTTATAATCCGAAAACCTCAAAAAATAAGGTGCGTTTATTGATTTTTTTTCGAATTATAGAATCCGAACACCCCCTAAACACCTTTTTTCAAGAGAAAAACAGTTCGGATTATATAATTTGAACTGTATCAGCACAAATTCTGAGTCTATTTGTAACATGGATAATCAGTTTAAGGACAATATTAATCTTTCTATCTCTCATCTTCTGTTTTAGGTCATTGTTAGTTGTTCCTAGTCAAAAATACGGTTTCCAGACTATTTGATCGAATTGCTCCGAAACTTCGCCAGAAAATCATAAAAAAAAAAAATCAAGGAACAAGACTCCTTTTAAAGGGACTTCTTACGGGACTCCGGCCCTCAAAATCCAAAAGTCCATCATTTAGACCCATTTTTCATATTTTTTTCTTCATATCCGGAAAAAAATTGCATTTGTTTTATTTGATTTTTAGAATTTTTTGTGGTATTTTTTTATTTTATTTGACATGTTTTATCATTGTTTTTACTTTGTTTTTTGTTGTTTTTAAAAGCGAAATTCGCAACTGCCGAAATGGGAGAGATTCTGATTGCTGCTAATGTATAAGCATATTTCAGATTATATAATACGAACACATCCAAACTGTGTTCGGATTATATAATACTAAATTCCATGGACATTTTTGTAAAATACAATAGGGCGTGTGAGAAGGTGATAGAGTGGAAAAAGTAACAGTCTAATTCATATTACATTAAAAATCCATTGATAATCAAATGAACCAAAATCTGATGGTATAGACCCATTATTCAATGAAAATTGCTTTTCCCACTTCATAGAAAGCTAAGAAACACCAGTATTTTACGTTTTTAACCCCGTCGGCAGTCAACTGCCGATGGGAAGGATCCGGCGGCAGCTAACTGCCGATGGGAAGGAAACCAGCGGCAGTTAGCTGACGTTGCCATGTTTTGCCTATATTTTCCAAAACTTCACATTTTTTCATCTTAATGTGAACAAAAACGATAAAATGAGTGAACAAAAAACGATAAAATGACATGTGATTAAAGTAAAAAAGATAACAAAAAAAAAGACAGCTAATTTTTTAACTTAAAAATTGTTTTTAATTTTTTAAAAACAGATTTAATTTTTAATTATCCGATACAAGAGCAACAATCCCCCATTTTTAACGTGGTTCAAATTTCAATTTTCGTACGGACGAATTCCTTTTTTCTTCACCATTGAATCGCTGTTACTATGTCCGAAAATTACAGACAACAGACGAGGTTGTTTACGATGCTACTTGGGTTGTGTGTTCCTGTTGGAACATTGGTGTGAAGTTGGAAGGAAATTGAAATATTAAACACCAAGTAATAAGATTTTGAGCTAGTGTGATGTGAATTGAAAAAATAGAGAGTGTGGGTCCCACATAAAATAGAACACACACATTAATAGTGTTTAAATTGCGGTATTTAATTTTAAATACTTGATAATGATAAAAATAATAGTAATTATTATTTTTATTCGTGAATATCACTTCCCATAAATTTAGCTTATGTTGTTTGTAATAAGAATAAGAATTCAATTGAGTTTTCTATCTTTCCTTCATTCATATCCAATGAGTTTGTTTCCTCCACTTTTGTGGATTTGTTTCTTTTTTATCTTATCCACAAGTATTGTTGAACTGATTAGTGATTAAGTTTCTTTTTTATCTTATCCATTAGAGTAACTGTTGTCGCAATTTTAACTAAAACAGTTACAAAATCTCTATATAAATAGAGGACTCCACTCAGTTCAAAAATTATACCAAAGAGTTTTATTGAGTTGTCGAGAACTCTTTCTCTCTTCTCCCCCCAGCTTGTGTTAACGAGCTATTCTTCTCCTATCTCCTTTTTCTGTCCCTTCAGATTTAAGAGTGTTCTTAAGACCTTAGTCCATATTCGGTATAATGTCCCTTCGGAATTAAGAAAGGTCTTAAGAATATAGTCCCTTCGATAATACATGTCCCTTCGGAATAAAGAGTACTTTTAAGATCATAGTCCCTTTTTGGAATAACAATGTCCCGTCGGAATTAAGAATGATCTTTGAAGGTGAGAAAAACACAAGAAGGGGGGTTGAATTGTGTTGGCTTTTTCTTTCTCAAACTAAGAAATAGTTCAGAATCTGATGTAAAGTCAGAGTCCGAAACTATGTTCAGAGTTCAGACGCAACGGATAAAGTAAAATGAGAGAGAGAGAGAGAGAGAGAGAAAGAGCGGTCACAAGCAATTATCCTGGATCCTTCAACAACCCGGAAGTAGTTCAGTCCCCTTGTCACTTACAAGAGATTTTTCACTATAATCAACAGATTACAAAAATGCTCAAGCACACAAGCAAGAGACTTCCAAATGCTCAAACACACAGTAAGAGACTTCTAATTGCTCAAGCACACAAGCAAGAGACTTCTGAACAAACAGAGTTACAAAGAAATATGTTTTAGTTGAACACTTGATATACTATTAGTGGTGTTCACAAAATACAACACAGTTTTTGACTCTAGACTTAAGAAATTCTAAGATAAGAAAGTTTGTAAGAATTTCTAAGTAATTGATGCGTATAGAATTTGGCAGAGTATTGGCACTTTTCAGAGTCTTGTATGTTAAGTTCTTGTTTTCTTCAAGTCTTCAATCCTTTATATATAGAGGAGTAGAGAGACATTGAGAAGATGCCAAAATGTGAATGCCAGTTCATCAAAAGAGTCGTTTGAACTGAAGCTTGATCCAACGTTGATTTGTTCCTTGATTTGGTATGCGTACCATGAAGAATAACGTTTGAATCCTTTGCTGAAAATGGATTAAATGTTTTGTCCAAGGAGACAATGTTTCAGAGCACGTTCTGACTCTGAGGTTGTTGCAGAGGTCGTGGTTGTACTATGTCATTTTGACAGTGACAACAGTTGACTTCTGATTCTCCTTCAGACTTCAGACTTTGAGAGTCCAGACTTCTGATCTTCCAGCTTCTGATGCTTTCGTTTCCTGACAGTCTTCAGATTCTAACTTGAGACTTAAGCTTCAATATGTTCATTTGCTCTTAACTTGATCTTTCAGAACCACTATTAGATACATGATTTAAGTATATGGTTCTGCACACTTAGAACAGGTATTAGCATATCCAATTTTCTTTTTAATACATTATTATCATCAAAACTCAAAAGAGACATGTTCATACATTTTGTTCCAACAATCTTAACGGTATATAAATATTCTTTCGATATTTTTCTACTCTTGGAGAAGTTAAAAATTTAGAATGGTGGTATCACCATATTTGAGTGGTCGTAGTACTATATTGATATTTTGGAGAACTTAAAGGTTAGAATGGTGATAACACCATATTTGAGTGGTCTCAACACCATAATAGAGTGGTCACAATAAAGTGGTTTCAGTATTAAAGAGTGGTCTAAGTACCATATTAGAGGTGTAAATCTCGAACGGTTTTCTACAGTGCAGTAGTTAACTGCACAGTTTTAGCTGGGCTTGTTTTATCCTAGAGGCGGCGTGGTTGATAGTCTGCATTGCACAATTTTGGGCAGTGCCACAAAACGTCTTAAAGAGAGCGACCTATTCCTGACTCAACCTAGTAACAACTTCGGTAGATATTCTCTTTCAAAATAGAATTTGGAAATCCAAATAAAAAAATTTGGAAATCCAAAACCAACAATTTTAAGACGTTTCCTTCTGCCATGTCTACCAAAGTTATTACTAACTCGAATTTATTGTCCCTAAATACAAGAAGGATAAAAAGGCTATAAAAATACATCTTTATACTGAACACAATGAAGTGCTTGTTGTTATAACAACACCACTAAGAAATTCACATATGCGATTTTGAATTTTTTGTTTAAAAACTATTTTTAAAAATCAGAACCGCACTGTGAATAAATAACTTCAATTGCCAAGAGAATAGGAACCCCAAAAAGGTCCTATATTAGAAATCAGCAACAACCATTAGGAAATGACAATGGTTCACAATTTATTTAATTGTGCGAAACCAAGTCATATGTCCCGCAAGTATAAGAAAAAGTCAAGTGTTGCTCCGCAACGTAACTTGACTGAAGAGAAATTCACTGATATGAATAGTTAAATCAATCTAGTTGGTGAATTAAGTGAATGGTGGATAACACATTAGTGCCTCACGCAATGTTTGCTATGATTATGCTATGTTTAAAACATATGCTACTGCTGAAAATAAGAAAGTGCTGTTAATACTCAAAACACCACTAAAGTTGTTGGCGTTAGAGATATTGAGTTACCTTTCGAGTCCGAAAAGAAAATTATTCTCTAGGACGTGATGTATGCTCCAAGGATAAGAAAGAATCTGTATTTCAGATTTCTACTGAATAAGACCGAGTTGACTCAGAGACTTGTGCACCATGCATTCTTGTGGAGAAAAGACTGCGCCTTTGATAATATGTTCAAAATTAAATTCTCTTTCTATTTTATAATTTGTATGATTTTAATATTTGACATGCCAAAATTTATAATGTGAACAAGCATTTAATTTTAAACTTGTGTAACTTGAATTTAATTTCAAAGTTATATGATAAGAAAATTTTATTTTTTGCAGTCAAGATAAATGAATCAAAAGTTCATATAAATCAGTGTTTAGAGAATTTGAACCTCTAAACTTAATAAATTATGATATGTGCGAACTTGATGACACATAAACTAGAAATGATAAAAATATGTCTTATCATATTTATTGATGACTGTAAATTTTGAAAAATAAAATTGATACGCTTGATATGTTCAATTTTTATAACAAAAACTGAAATTTATGTTGAAGAGAGTACCCAAGTCTAAGAACAAAATTTCTAATTAAGAAGTTTTGAAGAAATGACAACCCAACTTGTCTTATTTTTTGAACTTGGAATTGTCTAACCTATGTTCGGATTTCAGACCCTAAGAGAGTTGAACTCACTAGTAGAGTCTATGAATGTGTGCTCATTGGGTATGCTATAAATAGAGAAGCATATAAGTTTTATGACCTAAATGCTAAACTGAGCATAGAATTAAACGATACCGATTTCTATGTAAATAAATACCCCTTTAAATAAAGAATAGTGGGGGAACTAGTGGGGGCAAAATAATTTCCCTTTTAAATTGAGAGCTAGTGGGGGCACTGCATCTGATCACATTCCAGTAATCAGAAATAGTTATGAAAATATCGTACGAGATGTTATAGAACCTCGAAGAGGTAAGAAAGCTATAGTTGCTAAAGACTATAAACCTAATTATATGGTTTGTATATTGGAAGATGATCCATCTGGCCTTCAAAAAACTTTGTCTTCATTGGATGCTAACTTTTGAAAAAAAAAACAGTAAACGATGAAATGGATTCTCTAGAGTCTAACGAAACTCGACTCTTCGTTGACTTGCCTCCTGGTTGCAAACTAATCGGTCGTATTAGATTTTGGAAAAAGAAACTAAAACCTAATGGTTTAGTTGCTAACTACAAGGCCCACCTTGTAGAAAAATGTTTTAGGAAAAGAGAAAAAATATGATTGGATTTCTTCGACACTTAGTCACCAGTCAATCGAATCATATCCATAAGGATGTGAAAGTTGCCTCATTAAATGGTGAGCCAGAAGAAGAAATCTATATGGAACAACCAGAAGGTTTTGTGATTCAGGACAAGAAAACAAGGTCAGCAAGTTAGAAAAATCTTTGCATGGTCTAAAAATAAACTCCTAAGAAATGGCATGGAAAATTTGACAACATAAAGATATCGAATGAGTATATAGTGAATGAAAATGACAAATGTATTCACTACAAATATGGAAATAACATTTGCACGATCATATGTCTCTATGTAGACGACTTGCTCATATTTGGTTCAATGATTCATGCTATAAATTATGAAAAATCATTGTTTATCAACAACATTGATAAGAAAGACCTATGCGAAGTTGAAGTAATTCTTGGTTCAAGATTACTAGATCAGAAAAGAGATTTTTTTTTATCAATCTCACAATGTTGAGAATATCTTGAGGAAATGTAATTATTCGACTGTAAACTTGCAAGCATACCATATTATCAAAGTGTAAAAATCTTCAAGAACTTTTGAGATGGAGTTAGACAAATAGAATATGTGAGCATCATTGACAGTCCTAAGGTTTGCCATTGACTGTATTAGACCCGACATTGCATATGTCGTGGGACTCTTGTGCAAGTTTACCAGTAGACGGATGAGAAGCATTAACATGCTATTGAAAGAGTCATAAGGTGCCTTAAGAACACTATGACTATAAGATTACATTATGAGAAGTATCATATTGTACTTGAATGGTACAAGATACAAAATAGAACATCCTTCATATGAGTCTTAAGCGACCAGTGATTACACATTGAGCATCACTGGAGGAGTTGTTTGTTGAAACATAAGATATTGACTAAATCCACTATGGAATGAATGAGATGAGAACACTAGAGAAAACTAGTGAAGAAGCAAGTTAAGAAAATGCTTGCTAGTTGAGATCCCCTAGTGAGTAAAACTGTTGCCAGGAGTGTTAATTCATTGTGATAGTACTGCAGCTATTACAAAATTGAGAATCGTTACTACAATAGTAAGAGACGATAATTAAGGCACGAACACATAACAAATTAGAGAGCTAGCTACTCTCAACAGGAACGGTTAAAGTAGATCATGTACGTACTGATAAAGAATTAGTTAATCCTTTGACGAAAAGAATTACTAGAAAGAAAGTCATAAACACATCCAATAGGATGGAACTAATGCCTAAAGATCACAAGTGATGGTAACCCGACCTAAATGACTGGAGATCACAATAAATAGGTTCAATGGGTAATAACAATTCATGAGTGATAGAACATGCTATGAGAAAATTAAGAAAGTATGAATCCTGCAGCGACGGGAGGATGAAATAATAGAAACTCTTAAGTAGAAGATGCTATGTTGAGTGGAGTACATCGCTACATGAGTACTCTTGATAGACTCACCTATACGAATGTGGAACTGAGGCTGGTTCCTATGGAATTCGGGGCAAAATACCTAGAGCGTTCGTTAAAACTGGGATAGACGTGCAGGGCCATAAACGCACGGGCTTTTAGAATACACCTTAGGAAAAGGTTTGTGTGAGGACTCTATGTCTGAGATAGAGTTCAATGTTGTAAGCAACTGTTGTTGAATCAAAATAGTTTCTGCTATGCAAAGGTTCAAGTTGTAGGGGACACCTTTGTTTATTAGCAACCTTATAGAAACGTTTTGACGTTACTATTGAAACCATTTTTTTAATTCAAGTGGGGGATTGTTGGAACATTGATGTGAAGTTGGAAGGAAATTGAAATATTAAACACCAAGTAATAAGATTTTGAGCTAGTGTGATGTGAATTGAAAAAATAGAGAGTGGGGGTCCCACATAAAATAGAACACACACATTAATAGTGTTTAAAATGCAGTATTTAATTTTAAATACTTGATAATGATAAAAATAATAGTAATTATTATTTTTATTTGTGAATATCACTTCACATAAATTTAGCTTATGTTGTTTGTAAGAATAAGAATTCAACTGGGTTTCTTATCTTTCCTTCATTCATATCCAATGAGTTTGTTTCCTCCACTTTTGTGGATTTATTTCTTTTTGATCTTATCCACAAGTATTGTTGAACTGATTAGTGGTTAAGTTTCTTTTTGATCTTATCCATTAGAGTAATTGTTGTCGCAATTTTAGCTAAAACAGTTACAAAATCTCTATATAAATAGAGGACTCCACTCAGTTCAAAGTTAAAATTACACCAAAGAGTTCTATTGAGTTGTCGAGAACTCTTTCTCTCTTCTCCCCCCAGCTTGTGTTAACGAATTATTCTTCTCATTATCTCCCTTTTCTGTCCCTTCGGATTTAAGAGTGTTCTTAATACCTTAGTCCATTGATGGAGATTTTCGCAAGTGTACGAAATCGTTCAAGTAGTAAAGTTAAAATGGTAAACCGAGTGTCGAACTCGAGGACTGCGTTATATTGTCGGAATATAATTTTTTGAACTTAATTGAACAAAAAGGTACGGTATTTGTTTTATAGCAATAATGAAAATTACGAAAAATAAAATTGGTTTAAATTCAGAAAGAGATAACTTGTCAGGGATGAGTTTCACTAGACGATGGACTTAAGCTACTCACTTAGATATAACTAATGAACTTATTTAACGAATCATAACCTAATTCTCTAAATTACTCTTGTCCTAATTCCTTAGTGACAGAATCATTAATTCTAAAATAAACCCTAATTCCTTAGTGATTTCAAGATTAGAATTAAGCATGAATGAACAAGAATTTCTAAATGGTTTCAAGGGTTTGTATCTATTCCTAGAATACAAAGGCAAAAATCTCTTATCTTAAAGCATTCATACATTCAACTTCTGTTTCAAAATATGAATCATAAATCAATTTAAAGGTGATTAATCAATAAAAGCATTAAGCACAAAGATAAGAAATATGATTCAATAAACTTATTCAATGGTCAACTAAGGTCAAAAGGCAAAAGTTATCATCTAGCTAATCGCATCCCTAACAATTGAGAAATTAGCTACTCATGTTTCAATTACATAAAATAGCAAGACTTAGAGACATTACACATAAAGAAAGAGGATGAAAAGCTTCAACTCCAGTCTCCTAGACTTGAATCAACTCTTTCCAAGATCAATCTTCAATGTTCTTCTGCAATTTCTCTCTCAAAAAATCCAACCCTTGCTATGAAAACGCACCTGGCTTTTATAGCCCTTGTTTCTGAAACCGACCCAACGTGCCACGACACAGGTCCATCGTGGCATGATGGCCTCATTAAAACTGCAGGTTAACGCCATCAAAGCTTCATCGTAGCCCGAGCACATCCCATCGTGGCACGAAATTTCAAGAATTGAAATCCTTCCTCAGACACTCTTCTCATCGTGCCACGACACAGGTCCATCATGGCATGATAATTCCAGTAGCAAAAACTCCTAAAATCTTCTCAAAATCTTGCACAACTTGCCCATTCCAAAGTCACTTTGCCTTTGACCATTCCTGATAAACTGGGTCTAATACCAGCATGAAAAACCAAGAAAAGACTCTCTAATATGTACAAAAAGACATCAAAAGAAGGCTAAAACAATAGCATGACCCACAGTCATCATCCATATTCGATATAATGTCCTTTCGAAATTAAGAAAGGTCTTAAGAACATAGTTCCTTCGATAATACATATCCCTTCGGAATAAATAGTACTTTTAAGATCATAGTCCCTTTTTGGAATAATAATGTCCCCTCGGAATTAAGAATGATCTTAACGGTATATAAATATTCTTTCGATATTTTTCTACTCTTGGAGAAGTTAGAAAGTTAGAATGGTGGTATCACCATATTTGAGTGGTTGTAGTACCATATTGATATTTTGAAGAACTTAAAGGTTAGAATGGTGATAACACCATATTTGAGTGGTTTCAGCACTATAATAGAGTGGTCACATTACCATATTAGAGTGGTTTTAGTATTAAAGAGTGGTCTAAGTACCATATTTGAGGTGTAAATCTCGAACAGTTTTCTACAGTGCAGTAGTTAACCGCACAGTTGTAGCTGGACTTGTTTTATCCTGGAGGCGGCGTGGTACTAGAGAACTGTTAATTCTGAATTTTTCTCTTCTTTTTTTTTTTCTTTTTGATCCATAAACACAAGATCGTCTCTTAACTATAAATTTTTTCTGATTTTTTTCTGCACAATTTTAGTGCTTTTCAAGAGACATCACCTTCATATTGAGCATTTTTCAAAAGACATAAGCTCTTAGTTCTCTAGTACCCCTACCCCAAACTTAGGATGTTGCTAGTTCCAACAGCAACCCCAAACTTGAACTTTGACCACAACCTAACCACTTAACTCCAAAATCATGGGTCATGCAACCTAAAGGTTTGCTAGGTATTGTGTTTCGTCCTCGAACAAAAGGGGTCTAATTCTAAAGGCTCAAATTGGCTTTACAAAGGATAATCAAAATAAAACTCAAGGTAAGCTGAAAAAGGCTCTAGGTAAAAAGCACTTTGCCTTAGTGTGTACAAAACAAGACCAATTGACAAATAAAGAAATACCGCAAGTTCTAGAAATGACAGCAGTATGGAATACTCAAATATGTAAAATTGAAAAAAAAAATTAAAATTTGGCTATGGCCTTACAGGTTGAGATTTCTGGGAGTTGCGGCTATACACTTTCCACATGCGGTACACTTCTCATTGAAACCATGGGCATCACCCTCCTTTGAATATTTTGACAAATCATTGGTATGACAGCTGTTACAAAACTGGTAAATTTTCACAAATAAGAAAATTCATTAATAATAAACAAAGATGAGCAGTACACAAATAGGGGAATACAAAATATTAATCAGATGTGTCACACATTGTCTGAACATACTGTTGGAACAAAATGTGTATGAACAACTCTCTTTTGGGTTTTGATGATAACAAAGTGTTAAAAAGAAAATTGGTATTGCTAATGCTTTGTTCTAAGTGTGCAGAACCATGTTCTTAATGTTTGGTAATTAATACTGGTTATGGAAGAACAAGCTAAGAGCAAGAAGAAAAGCATAGAAGCCTTGTTGCAAGTGTGAAGCAAGACTGGGTCTGAAGCAGCTTCTGAAAGACTGAGTCTGAAGACTGCGTCTGAAGACTGCGTCTGAAGGGTGCTTCTGAAGGCAGAGTCTGAAGACTGCGTCTGAAGGGTGCTTCTGAAGGTTGAGTCTGAAGGTCAACAGAAGTCAACGTCTGAAGGTTGAGTCTGAAGGTCAACAAAAGTCAACGTCTGAAGGCTGAGTCTGAAGGTCAACAAAAGTCAACGTCTGAAGAAGTGCGTCTGATGAACAGTGCTTCTGAAGGGTGAGTCTGAAGACCTGAGTCTGAAGCCAGCTTTTGAAGTACTGTTCCTGAAGAAGCTTCTGAAGTCTGAGTTCTTTAAGGAAAAGCAGCTGTCTCTGTCAACAGTAAAGCCTGCAATGTCAGAACAGCTCTTTGCAATTGGTTGCCTCCTTCTCAGAAACATTCCCCAGCTTTTAAGGAAACATATTCAAACTTTGTGTGCTCTGTTTTTACGCACACAACTCAGCTGGACCTAGCCTCTACTTGCAACGGCTCCTTGCTACAAAACTGGGCAATCTCAACAGCTCTTTTATTATCTATAAAAGGGTGAAGTTTTGAAGAGGATTTGCCAAGACTCTGTACAGAAATACACAACTGCAAAACCAGAACTGCAAACACTCTGTTTTACGTTTTCTGTCACAAAACAACTTAAGAATTCTTACAATTGTTTATCTTAGAGTTCCTTAAGTGTTAGAGTCTTATTTGAGTTGTATTTTGTGAACACCTCTGATATTTGATCAAGTGTTCAAGCACAAACTTATTTTCTGTTGTAAAATCAGTTTGATACCCAAAGTCTTAGTCTGCGTGCTAAGCAACCAGAAGTCTCTTTACTTTGTGTATTGAGCAATTAGAAGTCTCATAGCTTTGTGCTTTGAGCAGGGAAGTCTCTTGACTTTGTGTCTTGAGCATTGGAAGTCTCTTGACTTTGTGTCTTGAGCATTGGAAGTCTCTTGACTGTGTGTCTTGAGCATTAGAAGTCTCTTACTAGGTGTTTGAGCATTGAAGTCTCTTAGCTTTGTGCTTTGAGCAATTGTAATCAGTTTAATTATAGTTAAATCTCCTGTAAGTGACAGGGGGACTAGACTACTTCCGGTTTGTGGAAGGAACTAGTATAAAAACTTTGTGTGTCTCTCTTTCCTTCTCTCTTTACTTTTATATCCACTGCATAAACTCTCTAAAAAAGGTTCAGAATTTGATTCTGAACTTATCATAAGTTTTGAGAAAGAAAAGATTTTAAGCCCACACAATTCAACCCCCCCTTCTTGTGTGTTTTTCTCACCTTCAGTTGGTATCAGATCCCCTGGTTCTGATATTCAATCACTTAACAGTGAGTCAGTATTGATCCTGAGAAAAACATGGCTTCTGGTAATTATGGTGAATCTACATCCAGAAGTGGTGGTGGTGGCTATGGTACAAATAACAAGAAATCTCACTCACACAATAAACCCCCTATGTTTACTGGTGATGCTGAGAAATTCTCATGGTGGAAAAGCAAGATGTATAGCCACATCATTGGTATTGATGACTCCTTATGGGATATAATAAAAGATGGAATATCTATTCCAGTTGATGAAGAAGGAGTGGCTATTAACAGAAGAGGGTTGTCTGATGCTGAAAGGAAAATCTACAGGAAGCATCACAATGTTAGAGGAATCATTGTGGACTCTTTACCCCCACAATGAGTATCTCAAACTGAGTGACAAATCAACAGCAAAAACAATCTTCACTTCTCTATGCTCCAACTATGAAGGAAATAAAAAGGTTAGAGAAGCAAAGGCAAACCTTCTTGTTCAGCAGTATGAGCTGTTCAGAATGCAGGAGGATGAAAATATTGAGGCTATGTTCTCAAGATTTCAGACTCTAGTTTCTGGACTTCAGATTCTGAAGAAAAGCTACACTGCCGCTGATCATGTGAACAAGATCCTCAGAAGCCTGCCATCTAGATGGAGACCTAAGGTGACTGCTATTGAGGAAGCTAAAGATTTAAATACTCTAAGCATTGAAGATCTTATAAGCTCTCTCAAGGTGCATGAACTAGGACTCAATAAAGATGAACCTGTTAGAATATCTGAGTCTATAGCACTTAAATCCAAAGGAAAGTTTTCAAAAGCTCTAAAAGCTTCAGAATCTGATGAAGAATTTTCTGAGGAAAGTTCTGAAGAGGATTCAGAAGCTGAGGAGCTAGAAATGCTTTCCAAAAGAGTTAAGTTCTTGCTACAAAGACAAAGGAAATCTTCTAACAAGAGCAGCAACTTCAAAGGATCTAGTTCCAAGAAGGATGAACAAAAGGGATGCTTAGACTGCAAGAAAACCGGTCATCAAAAATCTGAATGTCCTGAGTTGCAGAAGGATAAACCCAAGAAGATTAGTTCAAGGTCAAGCAACTTCAAAGACAGATTCAGAAAAAGTCTTATGGCTACTTGGATTAATCTTGACCAAGAAACAGATTCTGAAAATGAAGATGAAGATGAAGAAGCTAATCTGGGTTTGGTAGCAATAGTTTCATCTGATGAGGAATCTGGATCAGAATCTGACAAGGAAATTGAGGAAGAAGCCAATTTGAATCTGGTTGTAAATGTATCTTCTGATGAAGAATCAGGTTCAGACTCTGACAATGAGGTATTTTCTGAACTCACTAGATCTGATCTTGTTGAAATAATTAAGGAATGTATGAACCACCTCAGAAGCAAGTTAAATCAATTAAAATCTTTGAAAAAGAAAAATAACTTGCTGGCTGATGAGAATCTTAAACTTCAGAATCTTATTAATGATATAGATGAAGAAGTTGAAGAGCTCAAAGAAATGGTTCATAAGAAACCTGATAAAGTTCCTAGTGAACATGAAACTGCTCTTCAAGATTTTATTTTGGCTGGAATCAACAGAAGCAAAGTTGCTTCTATGATTTATAATATCAGCAGAAACAAAGGAGAAGGAATAGGTTTCAAAATTGATTCAGTTAATTTTTCAAATGAAACAAACCTTCCATCTTGTTCTGAAGATATTATGAAAGGCTCTAAAGTATGCTTTGTACATGCTTCTGACAGTTCTGAGATAAAGAAGTTAACAGAAACTGAGACTGCTAAGTCTGAGGTTTTGAACTGCTCAGAATCTGAAGCTTCTGAACCTAAGGGAAAGATGAAGGCAAAATTTAAAACTTTGCCAAAGTCTAAACCAAAAGGTCCTAAGCCTAAGACTATGAGAAAATCAGACTCTAAACCTGAAAATGTTCAGAGTCTGAAGAGTTCAGAACTTGGAACAAGTAAGTCTCAGAGTCTGAAAAATTCAAACTCAATTTTTACTAAAGCTGTGATTATGAAACCTTCAAGGAATAATAAACCAGCTTATTCAAAACCTTATAAATCTCAGAATGTCAGGCAAAGCAAACAAAAGAAAGTCAATCTGTCATCTGTTTCTGTTTGCATCAAGAAAGGTCAAACTGAAGTTTGCCTTGTGTCAGGAGCTGACAAAACTGGAGTTCTTAACAAATCAGAACCAAAGTGTTCAATGGTTCAGACTCTAAAGAAATCAGAACCAAAGACCTTCAAGTCTCAGGTTCTGAAGAAATCTGGGTCAAGACCATTGAGAACTCAGGTTCTGAAGAACTCAGTGTCTGATACTAAGACTTATTTAAAATTAAAGGATTCACATCCAAGGTTTCTGAACAAGTCTGAGTATTATAACTCCAGACATAAGGTGCAAAAGACTAAACCTTTCAGGACTAACCCAAGAGGACCCATAAAGATATAGGTACCTAGGTCTGAGATTGTTTCTGTTGCAGATATGCTGAACAACCAAAGAAAAGGAGAAATCCTGGTACCTGAGCAATGGCTGCTAGCAATGCATGACAGAAAACAAGTCTATGTTCCAACCCTGATCATGAAAGAGGGAGGAACTGTGGAATCTGGAGGAAACCACAAAGACTTGATCACTGGTACTGAGATTCAGCTCTCAGAGGACACTTCAGAACCTGAACCAGAACCTGAACCAGAACATGTGTCTGAAGAATGTCCAAAGCTGAAAAGCCTCTCAGAATCTGACATGTCTCCTAAAGCCAATCAAAGAACATTGTTGGGACAAAAATGGGTGTTCAGCAACAAACTTAATGAACAAGGAGAAGTAGATCAGAAGTTCTACTGAGGTATGTTTTGTTCTTTGTTATTCTTAAATAGATTCTACATGAGTTGGGAAACTATCAGATTCATGTAATCAGCATAATCTTCTTTATGATAACATTGTTGTAATCTGTATGTCAAAAAATTCCAATTCTGCATTCAAGAACCAAGCATTTTTGAACTAAAACTTCATTTTATTAAGAGATTTTGTTCAGAAAATAGATTTAAACTTATTAAAAAGAATCTGAACAATGCATTTCATCTCTTTGAAAAATTTGCTTGAATCTGAATAAGAAACTGAGAATCTGAGTTCATCAGAAGCTAATACTTAACAGACACTCATTTTGAAAGTTTGAAGAAAGTTAAGTTTCTGAAAAACTTCAGAATCTGAGTTTCAGAATCATGGATTTCTGACTTCTGAATCTGCTTAGTTATCTAACTATTGGTCAGAATCTGTTAAGATATAACTCTGGGCAATGATGAATTAAGCTTTGAAAGTTATACTTTGTCCCTCCAAAGTCATCAATATACAAATGTGTTTTTCTGTTTTCAGTTCTGAAATGTTTTAAAACACAGACACATTTTTTTTCATCATAATTGCTCAAATTGACATCAGACATGTTCAGGTCTTCAAACATATTTAAAAAACCCTGAACAGTTCTATCTGAAAGTCTCATTTTGGTATCAGACATGTTCAATTTTTCAGTTCCTGTTTTAAAAATCCTGAACAGTTATGTCTGAAAGAGTTCAGCAGCATCTGAGCTAAATGCTCTATTTTTCAGTTTTCTGAAAAAGAGTTCAGTTGTGTTAAAAACCTTCAGTTGGTATATGATCTGAACAATTTTTTTAATAGTTCAGTGATACTCAACAGAATGTACTGAACAAAAAGGCTCTGAACAAAATGATCTGTTTTCAGTTTTTCTAAAACCAGTTAAGTGGTACTGAACAATTCTGAACAGATTGTGTCTGATCAGAATGCTCTGAACAATCTTTTATGTTTTGAACAACACTCTCTGATTTTCAAATGCAATGCTATATACTTCATTTATGATCAAGCTAGCCCTGATGCTTATCTTTGCTGCTTGATTACCTATATGATTGCATTTTTATCTCACATGTTTTCAAACTCTCTTTAAAAATTTTGAAAATTTTCTTTTTGTTGATGACAAAAGGGGGAGAAAATGTAAACAAGTATTAAGGCTCCTGAGCTCAGAATATAAGTGAAATTCTGTCAGTTAATTAACTTATGAGGTGGAGTAAAAGGTATTGCTCCTGAGCTCTGAACATAAGTTAATTTCTGATTAAAATTAACTTATGAGAACAGTTTATATATGTTATGTCTCTGCTTTAATTTCTGTGAGATAAATTACTCTTTAATGAGTTGAAATGAATTTAAATAACTTGGATAAGACTCAGGGAGCTTACAAAACTCATCCTGTGGATTATCAGACTTAGGGGGAGAGCTTACAAACCTCATAACCTGAAGTCAGCTTGTTATTTATAATTCTGAGTGGTAATTTCACTTTATTGTTTTAAGTTAAATTTAATTAACATGGATAAGAATCAAGGGGAGCTTGCAAACCTCACCTTGAGGATTATCAGACTAAGGGGGCGCTTGCAAACCTCATCCTGAAGTCAACTTGTTAATTAAACTTAACAACAATTCTGAAATTATCACCTGTTTTGATCTAAACTGAATTTGATTAACCTGGATCAGACTCAGGGGGAGCTTGCAAACCTCACACCCTGTAGTTAACTTGTTAATTAAATTAACAACAATTTTCTATTAATACTTATGTTTGTCATCATCAAAAAGGGGGAGATTGGTGGAACAAAATGTGTATGAACAACTCTCTTTTGGGTTCTGATGATAACAAAGTGTTAAAAAGAAAATTGGTATTGCTAATGTTTTGTTCTAAGTGTGCAGAACCATGTTCTTAATGTTTGGTAATTAATACTGGTTATGGAAGAACAAGCTAAGAGCAAGAAGAAAAGCATAGAAGCCTTGTTTCAAGTTTGAAGCAAGACTGGGTCTGAAGCAGCTTCTGAAAGACTGAGTCTGAAGACTGCGTCTGAAGGGTGCTTCTGAAGGCAGAGTCTGAAGGATGCTTCTGAAGGTTGAGTCTGAAGGTCAACAGAAGTCAACGTCTGAAGGTTGAGTCTGAAGGTCAACAGAAGTCAACGTCTGAAGGCTGAGTCTGAAGGTCAACAAAAGTCAACGTCTGAAGAAGTGCGTTTGATGAACAGTGCTTCTGAAGGGTGAGTCTGAAGACCTGCGTCTGAAGCCAGCTTCTGAAGTATTGTTCCTGAAGAAGCTTCTGAAGTCTGAGTTCTTTAAGGAAAAGCAGCTGTCTCTGTCAACAGTAAAGCCTGCAATGTTAGAACAGCTCTTTGCAATTGGTTGCCTCCTTCTCAGAAACATTCCCCAGCTTTTAAGGAAACATATTCAAACTTTGTGTGCTCTGTTTTTACGCACACAACTCAGCTGGACCTAGCCTCTACTTGCAACGGCTCCTTGCTACAAAACTGGGCAATCTCAACAGCTCTTTTATTATCTATAAAAGGGTGAAGTTTTGAAGAGGATTTGCCAAGACTCTGTACAGAAATACACAACTGCAAAACCAGAACTTCAAACACTCTGTTTTACGTTTTCTGTCACAAAACAACTTAAGAATTCTTACAATTGTTTATCTTAGAATTCCTTAAGTGTTAGAGTCTTATTTGAGTTGTATTTTGTGAACAACTCTGATATTTGATCAAGTGTTCAAACACAAACTTATTTTCTGTTGTAAAATCAGTTTGATACCCAAAGTCTTAGTCTGCATGCTAAGCAACCAGAAGTCTCTTTACTTTGTGTATTGAGCAATTAGAAGTCTCTTAGCTTTGTGCTTTGAGCAGGGAAGTCTCTTGACTTTGTGTCTTGAGCATTGGAAGTCTCTTGACTTTGTGTCTTGAGCATTGGAAGTCTCTTGACTGTGTGTCTTGAGCATTAGAAGTCTCTTACTAGGTGTTTAAGCATTGAAGTCTCTTAGCTTTGTGCTTTGAGCAATTGTAATCAGTTTGATTATAGTTAATCTCATGTAAGTGACAGGGGGACTAGACTACTTCCGGTTTGTGGAATGAACTAGTATAAAAACTTTGTGTGTGTCTCTTTCCTTCTCTGTTTACTTTTATATCCGCTGCATAAACTCTCTGAAAAAGGTTCAGAATCTGATTCTGAACTTATCATAAGTTTTGAGAAAGAAAAGATTTTAAGCCCACACAATTCAACCCCCCCTTCTTGTGTGTTTTTCTCACCTTATAATACAACCAAGAAAACAAAGAAACAAAAACAGAATTCAAAATGCTGAAATAAAGAAACTGTTGCAAAATAGACGTCCATCAAATCTCATCATCAGTGTCACCATGCTGAGTTGCCAGGTCTGTGAAAAGCTGTTGGGCCCCCTCCTCATTTGCTTGCCTTCCTCTATAGAAATCTTCATGCACCCACTGCTCGCTGTCCTGAGCTCTCCCTCTCTGATCCATGAAGTACTGCTCCATGTTGGCCTCCATTTCAAACCTCTAGAATGAGTTGCTTGTGAAGAGGCTTGTTGGCGTTGTTGAGCTGCGACCTGAGAGCTCTGCTCCAAAGAACGGGCCATTCACATACCACTATGATGAAGTGTACTTGGGCCCAGTTGGCCATCCCACACATGTAATCTAGCATCATCGGATGCACTTGGTGTGTGCTAAAGCGGAGGCTGAGGTGGCTGGGGGACATCCTCCTGCATAGGCTGAGAAGCTTCCCCATGATGGTGATGTGCTGCCGGAGCCCTCTGATTCTTCTCAAATTTGACCATGACTGAATCATTAATTGGCCTTTTTGATTTCAGCATAATATCAGTGTGTTCTTCCGGGATTGATTTAGCTTTGCATAGGGCATCAATTAGACAGCAGTGCCCAAGTGCCAAAGGGAATTTGTAGTCAGCCATCTCCTTGATCCTCATAGCCAGCAGTCATTCCCAAATTGATGCCCGTAACCAAAAATGATAGCCTCCAGAGTGTATAGCCTATGGAGTAGGTAACTCCGATGTAGCAGAGACACTTCCAACAGAGGCATGGATGAAAGAAGCCCATGCCTTGTACTCCGGTTTCAAATCAACCACATCCAAGCGAGTCGGGAGGCCGGTGGCGTGCGAACACACATAGTCAACCTCTTCCTTTCCTACCTCCTGCAGAATTTAAAGCAGCTCATCATCGGTGAGATTATTCCTTACAGTCTTCATCCTTCTTCTCTCCACGTGACATTGTCTTGGAGGTGTTAAACCCAAAAGGTAGTTAATAGCCCTAGGGCTATAATCAATTTGCTTCCCTCTGACATACGAAAGATAATAGTCACCTCTGTCATGTGCATTTGCCAAAAATTCCTAGAGCAACAGTACAGGTTGCTCTCTGCAGTAATCAAGTTGTTGAACTGGTTCCACTTGAGTCCATTGACGACTGTCTCAAACCGAGGGTACCTCTGGAGATTAATGAAGTCAAACCTCTGCTCTCCTGAGAACTTGTAGCCTTTGATCTTCTCAAACCTTGTCAGCATTTTCCGGTGATTCAAACCGCTGATAGGTTGGTTCTTCCAGGGAATGTGGTGGTGAAGGTGGAAATTATGGTTGAGAAGGTTGGGCCCTACGGTTGGTTCTAGTGCGCTTGTTGGATGTTGAAGCCATTTGTGAGTGTCGGGTAAGGTTAGAAAGTGGTATGATTTTGGTTTAGGGGATTGGAGAAAAGAAGGGTAGGATTTGGTGTTAGGATGTAAATGGATGTTTGTGGTGAATTTGTGTTGGAATGAAAAGGGATTAGGGTTAGGTAAGGATCATTTTAGTGTGAAGGGATTTTCTAGTGAAAATTGGGCAGAGTAACACTTAGGGTTGGAGGAAAATGCCAACTGATTTTCAGATCAAGTATTTATAGAAAAAGTGCCATTGTGCCACGAGACCAGGCATCGTGCCACGATGGGGTTTGTAACGATCATTTTTTTTAAAATTCTGCCACTATCGTGCCACAATAGACACATCGTGCCACGGGGCAAAGTGTAACAGGTAAAAAATTTCTAGAAACTGCCACTATCGTGCCACGATCATCAGTAATCGTGCCAAGATCATAGTTTCTGGGAATTATCGTGCCAGGATAGTCAAGCATCGTGCCACGAAAATTCCAGTGGCCAAACTCCCTTTTTATTTCAAAACATCATCGTGGCACGATGCAAAACTCCTCGTGCCACGAAAAATCCAGTAACTTATTGAAAAAAATTTCGCACCATCGTGGCACGATGGTAATCTGTCGTGCCACGATGCTCCCAGCAAGGTTTCAAATTTTTTTTCAACTTGCAGCTGTAGTTTCAAAACTTTTTAGCAGCAACAGAAATTAAAACAAACCTGAAAACAATAGATTTAGTGGGTTGCCTCTCACCTAGCGCATGTTTAACGTCCCGAGCTTGACTACACCACTGTTTAAGTGGATTTCAGATTGATAGACTCAGGTGGACGCTCAAACTCTCCCCCAAAATATGGTTTAAGCCTCTGTCCATTGACTTTGAAAGTTCGGTCGGAGTCAGGATCCTTCACTTCAATAGCCCCGTAAGGAAACACTTTCACCACTTTAAACGGTCCTGACCATCTGGACTTCAGCTTTCCAGGGAACAACTTCAACCTGGAATTAAAAAGTAGAACTAGTTGCCCTTCCATAAATTCCCTATTCTGAATCTTTTTGTCATGCCATTTTTTGGTTTTTTATTTAAAATTTTTGGCATTTTCATAAGTTGAATTCCGGAATTCATCTAACTTATGGAGTTGAAGAATTCTGGATTCACCTGCCTTGGATAGATCAAAATTCAGGAATTTAGTGGCCCACAATGCTTTATGTTCTAGTTCCAAAGGTAAGCGACATGATTTTCCATAAATAATTTGAAAAGGAGACATACCTATAGGTAGTTTTGAATAGCAGTTATGTATGCCCACAATGCATTATCCAGCTTGACCGACCAATCTTTCCGTGAAGAATTCACAGTCTTTTCTAGAATTTGCTTGATCTGCCTATTGGATACCTCCAGTTGTCCGCTTGTTTGAGGATGGTACGGTGTAGCAATCCGGTGATGCACATTGTACTTTCTCAACAAAGTCTCCATCTTACGATTGAGGAAATGAGTTCCTTCAGTCACTGATTAACGCTTTAGGGACCCCAAAACGTGAAAAAATATTTTTCTAAAGGAAAGAAATCACTACCTGGGCATCGTTAGTTGGAGTGGCGATAGCTTCTACCCACTTAGAGACATAGTCCACTGCCACCAAAATGTAAATCTTTGAGTATGAGGGTGGGAATGGTCCCATAAAACCAATACCTCACACATCAAAGATTTCCACTTCTAACACAGGGTTTTGAGGACATCTCATTCCGTTTTGAAATATTACATGTGTGTTGGCAGCGGTCACATCTCTTAACATAGGCAAAAGCATCTTTAAACAATGTTGGCCAAAACAAACTAGATTGGAGGACCTTTGCAGCAGTACTGTCTCCACTAAAATGGCCACCATAATTTGAATCATGGCAATGCCACAACACTTTTTCTTGCTCATCCTCAGGAACACATCTTCTTAATAAACCATCAACCCACCTTTTATATAAATAAGGTTCATCCCATACATATGACTTACAATCATGCAGGAATTTCTTACGCTGTTGAGAGTTGAAGTCAGCAGGTATTACCTTACCTACCATGTAGTTTTCAAAGTCCGCAAACCACGATATTATCACCACAGCTAGGATATGCTCATCTGCAAAGAGGACTTTGATAGGCCTCTGCTCATCAGTTTCGTCCATCTTCTCTAGTCAGGAGAGATGGTCAGCTACAATGTTTTTTGACCCCTTCTTATCTCGGATCTCTAAGTCAAATTCCTGCAACTGCAATATCCATCTAAGAAGTCTCGGTTTTGATTCCTGCTTAGAAATACCTTAGAGCATCATGGTCAGTGTAAACAATAACTTTAGACCCTAACAGGTATGATATAAATTTATCAAAGGCATAAACAACAGCTAAAAGTTCTTTTTCAGTGGTGGCATAGTTAAGTTGTGTTGGGTTTAAAACATGACTAGCATAATAAATGACATGCAACAACTTATCTATCCTCTGCCCAAGCACTGCCCTAATAGCTATGTCACTTGCGTCACACATTATTTCAAAAGGTAGTGACCAATCAGGAGCAGTGACAATCGGGGATAGTTATCAATTTTTGCTTCAAAGTATTAAAAGCATTCAAACAATCGTCATTGAGTTGGAAAGGTGTATCTTTACAAGCAGATTAGTAAGGGGTTTTGCTATTTTTGAAATTTTTTTTATAAACCTCCTATAAAAACTTGCATGTCCTAAAAAGCTCCTAATGCCTTTCTCATTAATGGGAGGAGGAAGTTTTTCAATTACTTCAATTTTTGCTTGGTCGACCTCTATCCCTTTGTAAGAGATTCAGGTGACCAAGAACAATTCCCTCTCTCACCAGTGAAATGGAATTTTCTCCCAATTTAGGACCAAATTAGAATTTTGACATCTTCCCAAAACAAGAGATAAATTATGCAAACAATTATCGAAAGAAGAGCCAAAGACAGAAAAGTCGTCCATGAATACTTTGATACATTTTTCAATCATATCGGAGAATATGGACATCATACACCTTTGAAAAGTGGCGGGGGGCATTGCACAACCCGGACGACATTCTCCTATAGGAAAATATCCCATATGGGCATGTGAAAGCTGTCTTCTCTTGATCCTCAGGTGCTATAGCAATTTGGTTGTAACCAGAATACTCGTCTAAGAAACAGTAATAGTCATGACCCGCCAACCTTTCAAGCATCTAATCAATAAACGGTAATGGGAAGTGATCCTTTCTTGTAGCAGTGTTCAACCGTGTGAGTGTGCGAGTTGGGATCAACTCATTCTTCTCATCATCACCACGGTAGTCCCGCCCTTTTTTGGAACAACTTGGATCGGGCTAACCCACGAACTGTCTGAAATAGGATAGATGAGACCAACTTCAAGTAACTTAACCACCTCTTTTCTAATCACCACTTTCATGGTTGGGTTGAGCCTCCGTTGTGGTTGCACCACTGGTTTGTAATTCTCTTCCATCAAAATCTTATGCATACATACAGTAAGACTTATACCTTTCAAATCGTTAATGAACCATCCAATGGCACCCTTGTGCATTCTTAAGACTCTCAAAAGCTTTTCTTCTTCAAGTTTGCTTAGGATTGCATTGATAATGGCTGGGTACTCTTCCTTTTCACCAAGGAACACATACTTTAGATGAGGGGGTAATTGCTTGAGCTCAACTACCGGTGCTTTCTTTGACTTTTTCTCAACGACATTTTCCTTCGGATGTAGCTCCTCCCATCTAGTCAGGTGTGCGACGGTTGTAAGATGGAAAGGCTTCTAACATAGCCAGAACATCACATTCTCTAGGATTTTCTCCTTCTTCAACAACTTCTGGAGATAAACTCAATACTCTTTCAAGAGGTAAAACTGGCATTTCGGCTTTAAATTTTTCTTTCACAATCGAGCTAAGCATGTCTACCCTGTAACATTCTTCCTTTTCTTTTGGATGTTTCATAGCTTGGAGAACATTGAGCTTAACAACCTCATCGTCAACTTTCAGAGTCAACGTGCCATCTTCCAAATCAATCATACACCTTCCAGTTTGTAAAAATGGTCTTCCGAGAATCAGCAGGTATATCCTCATCTTCTTCCATCTCAAGAACAACAAAGTCGACGGGGAAGATGAATTTATCAACCTTTACAAGCACGTCCTCCACAATACCATAGGGATATTTGTAGGATTTATCTGCAAACTACAAGGTCATTCTTGTATCTCTTACCTTTCTGATCCTCAACTTCTTGTAGATAGATAAAGGCATTAAACTTACACTTGCTCCAAGATCAATCAGTGCTTTCTTGAAAGTTTTATCCCCAATGGTACAAGGAATAGTAATGCTTCCAAGATCTTTGAGTTTCTTTGGAATCTTTCTTTGCAACACTGCACTACATTGTTCAGTGAGCATCACATTCTCATCACCAATTGTTATCTTCCTTGAAATGATGTCCTTCATGAATTTTGCATAGGTTGACATTTGTTCAAGAGCTTCGGAAAAAGGGATGTTGATTTGTAACTTTTTGAACATCTCAAGGAATTTACCAAAACTCTTTTTATCTTTTTCTTTTTTCAACCTTTGTGGGAACGATAGTTTGATTTGTGACTTTGGTAACTCATTTTTCTTCATTTTTTCTGGTTCTTCAGCCACATCTTTTGGGATATTTTCTTGAACATTAACTTGTACTTCTACCAACTTAGATGAAGATTCACTTCCACCTTGTGTATCTTTAGGTAGTTGTGACGCTTCAACTCTCCTGCTTCTATTCATGACTGCATTCACACTTTCATGTTCTTTAGGATTAGTAACTGTGCTGCTTGGAAGATTTCCTGGAGCTCTTTGTGAAAGCTGTTGAGCAATTTGACCAACTTGGATTTCAAGATTTTTGATTGAAGTTGTGGTGTTCTTTTGTGCAGCTCTTGTCTCCTGAGTAAGAGAGTTCACGCTTGAGGCCATTGCTTTAATAACTAACTCCCAATCGGCCTTCTTTGGTGGAGTTGGATTTGATGGGCCTCCTTGGTAACCTCCTTGTTGTGGATTCTGAGGGCCATTTTGTGGAGTTTTCCACAAAAAGTTTGGATGATTTCTCCAGCCTGGATTGAAAGTGTTAGAATAAGGATTGTTCTGCTGATGACCCCCTTGGTTGCTAAGGAAATTCACCGCTTCTACTTGAGAGGCATCCATTGGTACATCACAATGCATAGTAAAATGAGGACCTCCACACCAATCGCACTTTATAATGTTCATCTGGTTAACCAGGAGCAACTAGAGGTTGACTTATATTGAGAGCTTGCCATTCTCTTTGTTACTTCAGTTGACACCGCTTCTTGAATCTGCTTGCTGGTGAGTATGTTTTGAGCATTTTTGTGTTCAAGTTTATTCCAGTCTATGAGTCCACCTCTCGTACCACCTGTTCTGTCATACATCTCCATTTGTTCATTCAAAGCAACCGCTTCAATGACTTTTATGATTTGAGAAGCAGTCTTGGAATTTATGGAACCACCAGAAGCTATGTCAAGGACTTGTCTAGTAGTGAGGCATAGACCATTACAAAAAATCTGCATCTGAATTGTACCATCATAATTGTGTTCTGGACATGCTAATAACAACTTCTTATAGCTCTTATAGGATTCTCCAAGTGACTCTCCCTCCTTCTGTTGAAAGTTGGAAATATCTTGTCGCCTCCGCACAAACAATGTTGTAGGAAAGAACTGCTCCAATAACTTATCTTCCATTTCATTCCATGTTGTGATACTCCTAGCTGGTAAAGAATCAAACCACTTTTTTGCATCATCAGTTAGGGAGAATGGAAATAACCGCAATCATTTGGCTTCTTCAGAGTTCCCATCCACTTTTGTTGTCTCACACATCACAAAGAAATTTTTCAAATGCCTGTTGGCATCTTCATTGTATTTTCTCGCAAACTGTTTTTCCTTCAATTCACAGAGTAATCATGGGTTGATTTCAAACTTGTTGACCGTCACAGGCTGATTAGCAATGGTCAACCTGTTTCGGTTTTGATCACGGGCACCATAGTCTCCGAGAAGTCTCTCTTCAGGCGAAGGAGGTGGTGGATCTAGTTCTGCCATCTCTTCAACAACTGTTATCACCTCGACTACATGTTAGTCCATGTCAATCTCGACTTCACTTATCCCTTCCCTTTCTCTGCACTTTCTTAATTGAGTCGCTTTCCGATTTGCTCGGCAAGTCTTTTCAATTTCTGTGTCAAAGAGAAGTTCAGCTGAGGCCTGGCCTCGCATACAAGATTAGACAAATGTTTGTTCTCGAGAATTAGGGAAAAGCTAAAATAAAATGCGTAACAAAAAACAAGAATTTTATTGCAGAGCAAGAAATTTCAATTAAGTAAAAGAAATTACGATTCAACAGTGATTTGGCAGTCCCCGACAACGGCGCCAAAAACTTGATGGCGTTTTTCGCAAGTGTACAAAATCGTTCAAGTAGTAAAGTTAAAACTGTAAATCGAGTGTCGAACTCGAGGACTGTGTTATACTGTCGGAATATAATTTTTTGAACTTAATTGAAAAAAAAGGTATGGTATTTGTTTTATAGCAATAATGAAAATTACGGAAAATAGAATTGGTTTAAATTTAGAAAGAGATAACTTGTCAGGGATGAGTTTTACTAGACGATGGACTTAAGCTACTCACTTAGATATAACCAATGAACTTATTTAACGAATGATAACCTAATTCTCTAAATTACTCTTGTCCTAATTCCTTAGTGACAGAATCATTAATTCTAAAATAAACCCTAATTCCTTAGTGATTTCAAGATTAGAATTAAGCATGAACGGACAAGAATTTCTAAATGGTTTCAAGGGTTTGTATATATTCCTAGAATACAAAGGCAAGAATCTCTTATCTTAAAGCATTCATACGTTCAACTTCTATTTCACAATATGAATCATAAATCAATTTAAAGGTGATCAATCAATAAAAACATTAAGCACAAAGATAAGAAATATGATTCAATAAACTTATTCAATGGTCAACTAAGGTCACAAGGCAAAAGTTATCATCTAGCTAATCTCATCCCTAACAATTGAGAAATTAGCTACTCATGTTTCAATTACATAAAATAGCAAGACTTAGAGACATTACACATAAAGAAAGAGGAGGAAAAGCTTCAACTCCAGTCTCCTAGACTTGAACAGCTCATTTCCAAGATCAATCTTCAATGTTCTTCTGCAATTTCTCTCTCAAAAAATTCAACCCTTGCTCTGAAAACGCACCTGGCTTTTATAGCCCTTGTTTCTGAAACTGACCCATCGTGCCAAGACACAGGTCCATCGTGGCACGATGGCCTCATTAAAACTGCAGGTCAACGCCATCAAAGCTTCATCGTGGCACGATGCACATCCCATCGTGGCATGAAATTTCCAGAATTAAAATCCTTCTTCAGACACTCTTCTCATCGTGCCACGACACAGGTCCATTGTGACACGATAATTCCAGTAGCAAAAACTCCTAAAATCTTCTCAAAATCTTGCACAACTTGCCCATTCCAAAGTCACTTGGCCGTTGACCATTCCTGATAAACTAGGTCTAATACCAGCATGAAAAACCAAGAAAAGACTCTCTAATATGTACAAAAAGACATCAAAAGACAGCTAAAACAATAGCATGACCCACTGTTATCATCCATATTCGATATAATGTCCCTTCGAAATTAAGAAAGGTCTTAAGAACATAGTTCCTTCGATAATACATATCCCTTCGGAATAAAGAGTACTTTTAAGATCATAGTCCCTTTTTGGAATAATAATGTCCCCTCGAAATTAAGAATGATCTTAACGGTATATAAATATTCTTTCGATATTTTTCTACTCTTGGAGAAGTTAGAAAGTTAGAATGGTGGTATCACCATATTTGAGTGATTGTAGTACCATATTGATATTTTGAAGAACTTAAAGGTTAGAATGGTGATAACACCATATTTGAGTGGTCTCAACACTATAATAGAGTGGTCACAGTACCATATTAGAGTGATTTCAGTATTAAAGAGTGGTCTAAGTACCATATTGGAGGTGTAAATCTCGAACGGTTTTCTACATTGTAGTAGTTAACCGCACAGTTGTAGCTGGACTTGTTTTATCCTGGAGGCGGCGTGGTTGATAGTCTGCCTTGCACGATTTTGGGCAGTGCCACGAAACGTCTTAAAGAGAGCGACCTGGTCGTGACTCAACCTAGTAACAACTTCGGTAGATATTCTCTTTCAAAATAGAATTTAGAAATTCAAATACAAAAGTTTGGAAATCCAAAACCAACAGTTCTTACACCCACAAATTGTCCAGATACACGGTCACTAAAATGTTCATACGTGGGATAAACATGCATCTTCTTTTTCTAGAGTGAAGCAAAAGTAGCTAAAATAGCTTAATAATGTGGATTCTCGTGCGCACCACAAGAGCATTTATTTATATTACTATAACTAACGAAAAGACGATACTCACATTCCCGTCTTTCCATTTTTTTTATTACACTAACGTTTGAAAATTATGAACGGTATATTTTATTAAATTTTGATTTTGATTAAAACTATAAATATAAGTGTTTATAGCTTTCAAGTTATAATAAACCAAACTAACCATTGTTATCTATTTCAATGACACCAACATTATAACAAAAAAATATAATCTCAATTCTTTTTTTAATAACACCAACAACAGTCTTTATTATAGAAAAAGTTATTTAAGGGTATAATTGGGATAATGAAAAAGTAAGTATAGATATACTTATATCTAGTTTGTTAAACTTTTGAAATGATAAAGGAAAAAAAACTGAACATATATATACTTACATCGTGTTTGTTACACTTTTATTTTAATATTTGAATCTACTCTTATCTATTTGATATATGTGTTATTTGTATTGAAAGTTGAGGGTAATTTTGAAAAGAAAAAAATCAACTCAAAAGAACTAAAACATGTTATTTTCTTTGTATACTAGTAAAAGACCCATGCTTTCGCACATGTCACGTAACATTGTGATAATTATATAAAAAATAATTAGATTGTTAATATCGTAGAATGTTTAAATATATTAAATGAAAATTATAAGTATTAATATAATGTTTCTATTAAATATTTTTCTCTTATATATACAAAAATTTGTTAAATAATTGAGATACACCAGTTATGAGTTTTATTTGCTTATATATGTGAAAACAAATTTTTATACAGATATATGAGAAAGTTGATACGATAAAATTTTGAAAACTCGTGACTATTTTCAAAATCAAAATTAATGTATTGTTTCTATTAAATAACTGTTTATTTTATATGCAAAAGACTGTTAAATGTTTATATCTGCAAAAACAAATTTTATATACATATATGAGAAAGTCGATATGATAAAATATTGGAAACACATGGTTATTTTCAATATATAAACATCAATGTAGTGTTTATTTTAATTATATGCAAAACATCATTCAATGTTTGCCGAACGATTATAAATTAAGGAGATCGTGAGTTTTTTAAAAAAGAAATAAATTAGTTTTATAGTCATCTGTAGAAATTGGTTACACTTGTGATGAACATTATCCATAATTAATTTTTAAAAAAAGAAATAAATTAAATTTTGCAAAATGACAATTATGCACATAAAATTAAGGAGATCATGAGTTTTAATAAGGACGATTATAAAACTTTGTTGTACTTTGATTTTTATATATTGTTAGTAGATATGAGAAAGTCGATATGATAAAATTTTGGAAACATGACTATTTTCAAAATATCAACATTAATGTAATGTGTCTATTAAATAAATGTTTATTTTATATTTAAAACACCGTTAAATATTTAAACCGCACGCGTTGAGGATTTCATATGCTGATATATGCAGAAGAAAAATTTTATGTACCAATATGTGATAGTCGATATGATAAAATTTAGAAAACTCGATGACTATTTTCAAAATATCAACATTAATTTAGGTTTCTATTAATGAGATTTTTATTTTATATGTGAAACACTGTTAAATGTTTGCACCCTCCCGTGGACTGATTTTAAATGTTTATATCTGTAGAAACAAATAAATTAGTTCCATAGTTATCCATTGAAAAATAAATAAATTAAATTTTGAAAACTAAGGAGATCATGAGTTTTAATAAGGACGATTATGAAATTTCGCTACTTTTTTTATAGGAAAAATTTGTTACAGTCATTATTCGTAATTAATTTTTTAAAAAACAAATAAATTAGTTCTATAGTTATCTGTGGAAATTGGTTACACTTGTGATAAACATTATCCATAATTAATTTTTTAAAAACAAATAAATTAAATTTTACAAAATGACCATTATGCACATAAAATTAAAGAGATCGTGAGTTTTAATAAGGACGATTATGAAATTTTGCTGGATTTCGATTTTTATATAATGTTATGTTATGTTAGTAGATAGTATAGATAACTTTCTTAATTTGGGAGTTGTCTTCATTTGTTTCGAGAGTTTGTCAAGAAAAAGAAAAGGATTCGGTTCTTTTCTAGTTACCTATTAGGCTATTACCTATCCTAATCTTCAATGTTTTTAAGAGGTAATCTTCAACTTTTTGCTTAGTACTTTTTTAAGAGGTAATCTTCATTCAACTTTTTGCTAAGTACTTAAATTGAGTGTGTTATATTCTAAATCTATTTAAATTAAAACAATAAATCGATATGAAAAATTGAAAAACCGCACGAACAAAATATTACAAGACAATTTATGAATCTTCTTTTATAAAAATCGTTCGATGAAGATAAGATTTCAATCATTATTTTATAGTGAAAGCCTATTTACAATGGTTTAGTGAAAGCCTATTTATAGCCAAAAAGCCAATTAAACATCTCTCTAAGCACCCCCCCACCCTTTCAAACATGTATCATGCCAAAATAAGGGACATTCCCCATTACCATCCCACCTGATAGATAAAATCATCAAACCATCCTCCATAACCAACATCCTCCCAAAATCCCTGCAAATTTCTCCACCAAATTGAAGCCTTGACCACCCCCACCACCACCCCCCAACAACACACCATTTTCTACCACCATATTTGTAAACTTAAACTTTGAATCAGAACCCCCTTCAACTTTGACTCATAACCCCCTTCCCCGCCTAAGGTCTCTGTTGTATTTTGACGTCAAATTATGAATTTGTGAAAGTGCAAAATCGTGATACGATTTTGTAGGCATAAATCTTAGATTCTCCTGGAGTAAAATCGTGACACGATTTTAGGCAGGCGTGACACGATTGTGGATAAGGTTGTACCTTGGGTCGTACGTTATGAATCGTGACACGATTGTGATAATCGTGACACGATTTTGACTGTTACAGGGTACTATTTATACTTTCACAGTTCATTTTTGGAGAAGAGGCTGAAAGAGAGAGAAACTTGGGAATACAAATGAGGTAACTTTTAGGGTTGAGTGTCTTTGTAGTGAGGTTCTCTTGGGTTGGGAAACATTGTAATCGCATTGGAAGGATCAAAAAGCTTCCTTTAGTGTTTTCTATTCATTGAGAGTGTGGGTGACTTGAAAAATGGGTAGAAATTAGGTTTTGTTCTTTGTGAGCTTTTAAGCTAATTTCTTGTAACCCCTTTGTATCACTTTCATCTTAGTGGATTGAAGAGCTGCCTTCTTCCCCAGAGTAGGTCATATTGGACCGAACTGGGTAAACAATCTTGGTGTCTTTATTTCCTTCTTTCATTGTTTATCTTTATTGCTTTGATTATGCTTGTGGTGTTGCTCTACACAGGTCTATTTGTTGTTGTTGTTGCTTGAGGCTACTTTACTTATTGACTACCACTCTCTTTGCTCCACACATCTTTGTTTCATTGGTGTGATTTGTCCGAATTCACAACAGTCTCCACCACCACGTATCCAAAAACGCAAGATTAAACTCCCGCACTCAACACATACTTAAATCTCTTTTATCTCGATCCAAACAAAGTGTATTCCAATGAATCTTATACACCCCCTGCATAAGAAAGATTTAAAGGGATTCAATTTTAAGAATAATACATGGAGGAATTTTTAAAAGGAATGAAAATAAACAAAGACAACGACTATGCAAGGTTGAGTAACATGAGACGACCTCCCATAGACAAATTTTTGCACTTCCACCCATAAAGTCTCCTTCTTATTCTAGCAACCAAAGGATTAAATCATAATTTGAACATTTGAAAAATATAAAAATATCATTTATTCATATACATATAGTGCCAAGGTTACATTTGACAAAGTGGGAATTACTTGACTTTGATTTTTTAACGTAGGTCTCAAGTTCGAGCTTTGTAAGTAAAAAAAAGTATAAGTGAGAGAGATGACTCCATTAAAGATGGCTAGCCAGCTACGATTATCTATTAAAGATTACTTATCAAAAAGGTCAATACACTTTCCATTAACATGGTTACGAAGCTACTATTTATTTTTCTATACAAAATTTGGACAAGATTGATTTCAATGGCTTATTAGGGAAGATGCATGCATCAAAGATTAAATAACAATTATAAAATTCTTATCAAAATGTAAAGAATGAATCAGCGAACAAACTAACAATATCTAAGTTCATAACATACAACGATAAAATTCCTACAAATAATATGATAACATCAAACTGACCAGAATACTCATGCCTTCAGATTGCAACGTTGAGACCAAAGTCATTGGTTGATTTGTAATTGACTGAAGCCGATCTTTCAATAGGAACCAAACAAACACTGCAACAAAGACGTGAACTCAAACAACGTCGTACAAGACGACGAACAAATTAAATTATAACATTGTTACTTTTTAAATTTTAATCTTAATACTATGTATATTATTACTTTCAAATTATTATATTCCACTTAGTATTTATAATAGTAATAATAAATACTTATAAAAAATATTTTAGTAAATTATTATTCTTTTTTCTTAATATATTTACAGTTTTTTCTGAATATATACATGAATTTTAAAAATGATTTTTCTAATAAATGCCCAAATAACATTACTTACAACTTCTAAATAAAAAACAATTTATTAATAAAATTATATATTTCAATTTCTAATACATTAAATGCACAATTTCATAAAAAAATTATCATTTTAAATTGTTAAACGATATTTTAAGACTTTCATTAACATTTTTCATTAAAAACATATATTGTTGAAAAATGTTTGTCATAACCTTTAGTCCCTCCTTTCCAAATTATAAGTCATTCTAGAAAAAAAAATTGTACCAAATTATATGTCATTTTACAATATCAATGAACAATTAATGTTTAATTTCCCATTATGCCCTTTACTATTTATTACCTTATCTTTTTACAATTATTTTAATTTATGTTTTCCACACCTTTAATGAAGGATAATTTTGTAAAATAACCCATAATTACTCATTTCTATAAAAAAAATAATTACATTTTTTAATACATGTGAAATTCCTAGAATGACATATAATTTAGAACGATGGTATAAACATAGATGGAGTAACATGTAGTGTATTACAAATAAAAAATATTGAGAAATGGGTGTCTAACACCGTGCGTGTGTGAGTTATAATTGACGAGAAATACTTATTTGGACACAATCTCAAATCAAAAGTATTTAGGGACACACACATAAATAATAACATTTAAAAGAGAAATAATTTAATCACATTATTAAATATCAATTATCTTATAAATTATCATTCATGTGGGTGTGTCTAAATAAATTTTATTTAGGGTTGTGCCTATGAGAGAGTTGTCCTATAATTGATATATATTTTTATAAGATTGTTAAATAGTTTTTTTTTTTTACAAGAGTTAAATAGTTGTTGATTTTTATATGTTCAAATAACATACTTTGTTTCCTTAAAAAAACATATATTGTTGAAAAATGTTTGTCATAACCTTTATATTTTAAAAAAATGCTAGCAAATGTTTTTGAAGCAGTTGTTAAGGAATAAAATATAATAAAATCATTTTAGAATTCTTATAATCAACCTTTTAAAAGTGTTGTAAAAATACATTTTTTAATACGAATTTTATTTTATTTTTCCATTAATAAATACCTAGTGATGCTAATTAATTAGAATGATTCTATTTTTTAACTGTTTTGTAAATCAGTAGTCTTTATTTTATTCTATACTATAAATTGATATATTGGCTAAGATAATACCTAGACATTTAGGTAGGTTACATAGGGGGTGGGGCACTCACTACAATCAATCAACTGGTCATTCATCCCCTCTGCTCTTTCTTATTTTTCTCTTTTCATCACAGCATAACTTTTGCTAGGGTTTCTGTGATTGAACCTGTATTGGCTTCCTTGAGGGGTTGAGATAACAAAAGATTCCATTCTTTTCTTCCATTCCAGTATTAAATATTTGTCAGGTACAATTACTTACTTTCAGCACCACTTTCTATTTTTGAAAAACAACACAGTTTTGGCCACTTGTTGTGTTGTGTGTATTCTAACCTTTGGTTAACTAGATCTCATTTTGTGTCTGTTTCAGTTCAGATCTTGCCCCTCAAAGAGAGTTCATATCTCGTTCTGTGCTTATTATTCATCAAAATGGTGAGAGGAAAAACTCAAATGAAACGCATCGAAAATGAGTCAAACAGACAAGTAACTTTCTCCAAGAGAAGAAGTGGACTGCTTAAAAAGGCCTCTGAACTTTCAGTGCTTTGTGATGCTGAAGTAGCACTCATGGTCTTCTCTACCACAGGGAAACTCTATGAGTTCTCCAGTTCAAGGTATGTTTAATTAGTTATTCACAAACTACATATTTAAACTCAATCAATTTTGTTTGACTAGTTTATTAATTTGAACAGTATTGTGTACTTTGATTACTTGGAATTTATGTACTATTATTTCTATATTAGTATTAATTTTGAGAACCCTTTTATGGAAAAGATCGTTGATATATATACACAAACAAATCAATCATATCAAGCAATATAAAGATTTTCACTGTGCTATAAAGGTAGGATCGTACGGCTCATGATTTCAGCTACAAAGAACTGAAAAATAAAAATAAAACTGATTTGGTTAAATATGCCAACCATAAGGTCTGCTGCATCACCCACCTAAAACTGTATGTTACAAAAGGAGTGAAGGTTTAACATAAGAGTTTAATGGATTAAAAGGCCTCATGGTGAGTGATTTAGTAGTAAATTGGAATGAATATCTTGCTAATTAAGTGGATTTGAGGTATATATATGTATGTTCAACCACACGTATCAAATTTTCTTTCAAATGGAGTTATTTGACACCTTTTCCTATTTTTAATTGAGAAATGATATTTGAACATCGATTTTGTGACAACTTTCTCTCTTCATACTCACATTATTTTTTACTTTATCTCTTTATTGCTTTGATTTCGTGTAAATACACTTTTTCTTTGTAAATTATGGTTGTCTCATAAGTTCAACCAAATGACACTCCTCTTTTTAATTTGTGGATTCAAGAAGTGGAACCGAAGTTTAGAATATGATACAAGACAATTAGACAAATATAGATTTACAAATTTGTCATGAATCAAAATTTTAGTATAGGAGTAATTTAATTTTAAACATCTTGTTGCCACACACTTAACATAAAAAAGGTAAATTTCCCTTCGGCTTCAAATTTGTCATGGAACTAGGTTAATTAGCCTCTACAAAGTACAGTTATAATTCTGCTCGAAAAGGCTTTGGAATTATGATAAAATGCAGTTTACTTGATTATAGGAGAAATTTGATTGCATGTATAATCACCATAAATATATGTATTGCATTGTGATTTTGCTACAGTTCTGAAGTAGTTTTTTATATCAAAATCACAAAATCATTTTAACAAATTCACCGTAAATCTAAACCCATACTTATTATAATTGACAATCTCTTTTCAAAATATTATAATTGACAACCAATTGGGAATCTTTGGATTAACATCAAAATAAGCGCCAGTTCTTGATTTACCAGATATTACTAGTACTATTTTAATTATAATAATATGTTTATCTTTTTAATTACATGTTAAAAGCATATTGTTTCTCTTTCTTCGGCACGAGCATAACCTGTTGGAAAAAGTTAACCTTGTTGGTTTAAATAGATTTTTTGGGTTTGCAATGTCTTGTTTATTGCTTCCCTAGCTTAAAATATACTTTCTCTGGTCCTATATATAAGAAAACTTTCAAAAAAAAAATTTGGTCCTATTTATAAGAAAATGTCACAACTTTTAAAGATGTAGTTATTGTTTAAAAGAATTTTTTGCCCCTAATTTAATGTTTGTCTTTTTAATATTTGTGAATGTATTTAATGTTTCACAATTTTTTATGAGGATATAGTTGTAAAAATATTAAAAAAGTTATATTAATTAATTATTGTATTAGTTTTGATGTTTTTTGTTTTTTTTTTATAACAAGGACCGGAAGGAGTATATCAAAATCTTGGGGTTATGCATTGAAAATATACTGGGGACTTTTCTTTTTGTATTTGTCAAACAATTGTGGATGTGTAGTTAATGTAGTAGTTACATATAAGAACTGGTTCGGTTCTTGAAGAAAACTACACTAAACGATATCACAATTAAAAAACTCAAACTGTTATGATGGTTTATCCTGAACCAAACTTAATTGAACCGATAAGTTATATATAATTCTGAAGTCTGAACCGAACCAAAACTACCTTTACATAAGAAGCAAAATGTATTTTTTTTAAATGTACAGGCTTTTTTAACAAATTGTATCAAATTTCTATTATTAACTGATAATTAGGACTATTGATAAAATATAAACCAAACCAAATTGAATATTAGAACTATTTAAAATAAAAAAAAGACTGAATCGTATGCATCAATAGTTTGTGAATTGAATCTAACTGATTCAGTCCATTTCACAAACTATTAGTCCAAGTTCAATTTTTTCGGTAGAATAAAATGTAGCGGTTTAGTTTGGGTTTTGTTTTTTTAAACAACCCTAGTTACAAAAAAACAAATAGCATTGTCTTGTGCAATCCATGACTCACATGCATGTATTTGAAGTCTAAATTATTGTAGCATAATTAACTTTCACTATATTAATGTAAGTTCAATTAGCTATAGATTTTGATATTGTATTTCCTTGGATCGACCTATTTATGTGCACTTATTTACTGTCACAATTGTTTGTCAAACTATTCAGCCAAGTTTATGAAAACAACTTATAATGTTCACAAGTCCTTTTCAGTAGTAGAGGTTGGCTAGATTGAGTTAGGCTTTATAAGATCCAATTTTGATATAATCAAAAAATTCAAGGCATAGACGTGATATATAGTATGTCATAGACTTATTTTTAGGTCTGATGAGTCTAACCTCTTTTAAAGTTTGATATGACATGTTAACATATTTATAAAATGTCTATTTTATATGAATGTGTTTAACTAAGTAATCTTGCATATGTTTCAATAGGCTAATAACCTAATAGACCAATGTCACTAAGGTCCTGATTTTATAGTATTTAACAAGACAATTTAGATGATATGTGTGTGTGATATCATATTTCCAATTCTAGTTTATAATAATACATATAAATGTGTAGAAAAATTATCTAGGTTAACAAGTTTAAATTACTGAAATGTTAGGAAACTTTATAAATTTATTTAAAAGTATAAAATTTAATATAATAATAGTAGTACAAATATATTATTCGTATTTACCTAAATTGATCAACTCGGTAAACCTGAAAAGTCTATTTTATAGCATGTAGTCTGATAAATAGAATTCTAAATAATTCTTTACCTTCACTATTTAAAAAAATAGGCTTTTTTCTCATCTCAAGGTTTGAGGTTCGATTCCCCCATGGTGTCAATTTTGGTGGGCAAGTTCATACAAAGTTTTGTTCTGCCTTTAAATGGGCCCCCTACAAGCGGGTGGCGGGATTGATCCTCTCAGATTAGTCGGCTCTTGGATCGGATACCGAATTTTAAAACAAAAAAAAAATAGGCTTTTTATGGCGTATAGTCTGACATAAGCTTTTTATAGTCTTCGATTTTATGCGAACACTTTTTTTCCAATCAAAAAAGATGTGTAAGCAATATATATATATGGATTTGTTAGGATACACCCACTTGTTTTTTAGAAAGATTATTTTAGTAAAGATATAACTAAAAAGTGGTTAAATATTGAAGTGCATGTTGCTAAAATACTCATTTTAAAAAATAAGTGGGTGTAAGTTAGCAACTCCTACAAGCATTTGCTAGAATACACCTAGTTATTTTTTAGAAGGAGTATTTTAGCATGTGATAACTAAAAAGTTGGTTAATACACCCTAAGGTGTATGTTGCTAAAATACACCTTCATAAAAACAAGTGGGTGTATCCTAACAAATCTCATATATATATATATATATATACGAGTATGAGAGAGTGTAAAAAAATAATTTTTGATATTTTAGTTATGTTTGTGTAAAAAAATTCAAATATACTTTGTTAAAGAAATGAATGAAAAGTTATTTTGATCTATTTTTGAAGAAAATTGGGTTTAATAAAAGAGAGAAATACAAAATTAAATTATTTTTGTGTGGATTCCAATCGACTTTTATAATCATCTTGAACACAACACAAAATAGTTTATGCATTTCTTTACAAGCTTTAAAGATTAATCTCTAAGTTATTTATTTCAAATTCACTTTTATTTTAAAGATGTTAACGAGTTTTCTTAATGCATTGGTTAAAAAGTAAATAAGAAAATATTATCGTAGAAGATATGTAATCAACTTTTTATAAGTTAAGAAACTACATTTTTCAATGTTAAATTTTTATTTTTTGATTTTTTTAACAAGTGTCCTAAAAACACTTTTTCTTTACGGAAAAAAACAGCTTGTTAGTATAACCTTTAATTCGATCTGTGCCAAACTGATCAATAATATATGCCGATGGATTTTTTGAAAGGGTCTAAATCCTTTTAATTTGCAGCTCGGATGGTTATAGTGTTTCCATTCATTTGTTGCAAACTTGAATGAACATGATTTCTTCTTTTCGTTATATAAAATTAGTGTTCTTCTCGAGTTATAAGAAACTTTAACTTGATATACTTGTTATTTGTCCATGGAGATGCTTCAGTATAACCAAAACAGTGGAACGCTATCAAGGGAAAGTCAAGGAACTGGCTCTCGGCGCCAAAGGAATCCAAGAAAATACACAGGTTAGCTCTTCATAATCGTCATGTATATATCCAGTGAAATGGATTATCTAAAATTTGATTAATTGAAGCACGTATATTATATACTATATGGAACTAGCATATATTTACACTTATGGGCATGGCTTTATCTTATTGGGCACCCAGTTTCTTGTGCATGTACGGGTAACTAACTGTAACCTGCTCTAAGAGGTAATCAAAACCCTGAGAGGGGAGATTATTTAAAAATATTAGTATTAATAAAAATGTAAATTTGAAGGTTATAAATGTTTAATCTCCAAAAAAAAACTATGAAGATTTGTTTTTAGTCTCCCTTTAAAAAGTGAGTATTTGTCCCTCAATTTTTGAAATATATTATTTTTAATCCTAAACTTTTTAAAATGTGTCGTTTGTAGTTCTCTTGAAAAATATTGAAGGAGATTAAAACTGAATTTTATGAATAAAAAAGACATTTTCAAATTTGAAGAACAAATCACGCCACTTTTCAAATGGGAGATTAAAAACCAATGAACTTCATGAAATTTTCAGGATACAAATATATTTAGCCCCAAAGTTTTAATAACACATTAAATAAATTACAAACTTGTCTATGTGAATTTAACTCAAATAGTAGGGACATTGCATCATACATGTAGGTGTCCTAGTTTGAATCTCAGACATATCAATTATTATAAATTTTTAGTCACTAGATTACTTGACAAAAAAAAATTACAAACATACTTATAATTATCTTCTACTCATACTTATAATTATAAATTTGTATATTGAAATTATTGAATCAATGTTCTTGAACGTATATCGTAGCATTGTTTACTTACTCTGTCAATGAACAATTATTTTGCATATATGATGTGTTGCCACGTGGCAATACATCATTAGATACATATATAAAATAATTATACACTGACATATCGTGTTAATTAAACTTATAAACAAGTGGCTCACTGGCACACTAACACAAATTTATATTCTCATGGCAATCCATGTTAGCTTGACTCATCGCATATCCATTTATGTATCCGAAAAAGTCTTATGCTACTCTCATATTTCAAATCTTGGTTCTTATCTTATATTACCGGAACCTCCCTTCGCTTTTCACTTATTGGAAAATTGCCTAGGATTTTAGTGAATTATGGTGTCTAAGATCTTTCGGTCTTCTCATTATCAACTTCAACTTTCGTTCCTTCATTGATAACATCGAAAAATGATTGTTAAATCTTATTGTGCCCAAACCATTCTAACTTGGTTTTAAAAAGAAATAACATTATATTATATGAATGCATTTCCTAAATAAAAGAAAGAAATATGGGTTATGAAAAGTTTGTCATAAGATTACTTTCCACAACCTCAAGACTAAAGAAAATTACTCACTCATTATAAGGATGAACTACTTGATAAAAATAAAAGAAGACAAAAAATAAAACAAAGAAACTTTAGTGATAAAACAAGAACAATACAAGAGTCTTCATGGCTTGGTCAACAAGTCTTGGTTCTTTGGAAGATTCTAGCACATTTTGCAATATTGATGCAAATACCTCTCATTTTACATATTTATTCAACAATAAAGTAAAATGTAGTAAAATACAAATAAAACTTAGATAAAAATATAACTTTATTAAAATACTAATAGAAAATACTAGAAAATATGGTGTTATCAATTTTGTAACGGAGGATCGATAAGATTGTACGACCCAACACTCGATCTTGACTACGTTGTGATACAAAATATAAAAACTCTCAATAATTTGATGCCTTCCAATTAGGTGTTATGGTAAAATGAGAAAATAATTTATAGTGTTTAGAATGAGAAAATAATTCTTGTCTTCAAAATTTAAAACTCACACCGGAGGGTTATGATACACATTTATACCTGAAAAAAAAAACGATATACTACGTTTTTAGTGTTACAAATTCATGAGTTTTTCTCCCACACTATAAAATTTCTGAATCCGTCTATGCCTTGAACCATGAGTTCGTTAGCCTTTGCCTCAGACCCCTTAACGCCTCATGATTTTCTGGCTTCCTCTAATAGAATTTGATCATTTGCAACTGTCTTGTTGTCCATATCCTTCAGCTTTTGCACATGTTGTGTGTAATTTTATTGATAAAATCATTTTGTTTATGAATAAAGTTATTCTCGTGCAATTTTTAGATCTCGATCCTGAAATGACTCTTGCAGAACTATAATAAGAACTAAATTAATTTTGACACATTGAAATGATAAACGTATAACACTATCCTTGGTGGGAGAATTGTTTGTCTTGAACAACATTCTTATTTTCGACCCATCATTTCTTAAGATGCATGTCAAGGTTTTGAAGCTTATTATTTAAATCCAGAGACGATTGATATTGGACGGATCAGAAGGAAGAACAAAAATACATCGGGTTCGTTGGTCAAATGGGTTTAAGGCAAAACACGAGGGTGGGTTTGGGATAAAAAAAAACTTGACTGCTTCTTTTTCCACATGAGTTTCTCGCGCGCCCTATGCAGTTTGGATTATAAAATCCGAACGGCATAAACACTCCATAAAAACCTCCAAAAACACTTTGAAACATTTTGGATTTTAGAATTCAAATAGGGCACGCAAGAAACTCATATGGTAGGAAAAGTAATGGCCAAAAAACTTATGTTTATTTAACCTGAGTCTTTTAGGGAAATGCAAATGGAGGATGCTTTTGGGTGGCCTGATGTGCTAGGTACATTATTTTAGTCAAGACCGACCTTTGAACTACTGGAATTCATTGGCTTGGTGATGGGATATCCCTTTGTTGGGATCCAACCCTAAGTTAGAGGTTGGTTGGTTCTCATATGGGACAGTCAAAAAATCTTTGGAATGGCCATCGACTTCTTTCTGGCAAGAAGAGTGGATTGGGGAGGGGCAACTTTTTCATCAACTTCCCAAGGTTTATTAGATAGGAGAGAATCAAACCTCGATGGTGGCCTATGTGGGATACTCGTCACGTGACACTTGAGTTTGGGATCTTAAATGGACGAGGTCTTTATTCGTTTGAGAAGAATAATTGGTTTTAGATATTTTTCGTCTCATTGGTGAAGTCTCTTTGACTCACATAGATGATGGGTGGTCATGGGTACATGACACTAGTTGTCAATACTCTGTAAAATCAACTTATTTTGCGCTCTCGACAGAGGTCTCGTCTAACCAGGGTCTCTCCACCAATGGGATTCAAATTCTTACTAAGGTGTGGGAAAGTATCGCACCAACAAATGTTTTTGCTTTCTCTTGTGGGATAAGACTCTAATTTGTATAAACCTTCTACATCGTTGGGTTATCCGAGAAGTAAATGCAAACTCGATTTGTGTTTTGTAGGTCTGGGCTAGAGTCTGTGAGACACCTTATGGTGACGTGTAAATTCTCTCGTAAAATTTGGTATTGTCTTTCGGTGGTTCGGGTGGCAAGCGGCAATGCCACCCGATCTATTTGGCTTGTTCTCAATTTTTTACTCTTTTGATAGGTTAGTAAAGGGCAACAATTAGCTTTGGTTTGACATTCAGTTGTTAGGATGATCTAGAAAACACGATTTTTTTTTTTTTTTTTGCTTTCTTGTATTGTTTCTTTTAGGACTTGTAATGGGTCATTAGGAGTATCCCTTGTACTCCTTTTTATTATCTGTTATCTTTTAGCCTTTAAAAAAAATTAGCAATCACATCTGAATGTATAATTCGATGGCTTATTGATGAGTGATTGTGCTGGAAATCACATCACATGCGTTCTTTTAACATTTTTTTTTCTCCATGCAGTGTCTAAAGGAATGTGATATTGACACAACCAAGAAGTTGGAACGCCTAGAACTTTCCAAAAGGTTTTTAGAACCAACTTTCTTTAATTTGGTTCCATTTTGACTGTTACATATTGAGAAGACAAAAAGACACATAATGATTATTCTCATGTTCTATTGGATATTTTCATGTATTGTAGGAAGTTGTTGGGAGATGAATTGGATTCATGTGCTATTGACGAATTACAACAGATCGAAAATCAACTCGAACGTAGCTTAAGCAGAATCAGGGCAAGAAAGGTACAATTCTATCAAGTTTTGCTAAATTTTAATTATCAATGAATAACCAAGAAACCTAATTGAAGAACTTGGTGCTATTTATGTTCAGAATCAATTGTTCAAGGAGCAAATCGAAAAGCTAAAAGAAAAGGTATTGAACGATGTCACTACTATAATGATTGCACGTTACTTCTTTCATTCAATTTATTTATTTATTTTCGATTGCTTAGTATAATTATCTATATTCTTTGCTCTAACTTAATTCAGGAAAGGTTCCTTCTTGAAGAAAATAAATGCTTATGCAAGCAGGTTAGTTTCTTTAATTACGAAACATTAACACAAACATAACACTAATACATTGACATTATAATAATTTATAAAAAAAAGAAAGAATAATTAAATGTAATCACAAGTGACCTTCTGTCCGATTAAAAGTGTGTTAGTGTTGCATATTTAAATTCTAGATAATTAAAAGCTTAATTTTCCCTTGTTTTTCACCTTGATTAAAAGCAAATATCTGACTTCACTTCATTGTTGTAGTGTGGAATTGGACAAAATGATTGTTTAAGTAAACAACAAGATATGGAACTCATAACAGAAAGGATTCAAGACGAGGAGGTGGAGACAGAATTGTTCATAGGGCGACCTAAGAAAAGAGAGAATTGAGAGCTGAAACCAGCAACATAAGAATATGCATATACGTAAGGAAGCAGAATATAATTAACATTGAAAGTTAATAATGTCCATATAAATAAATATTCATCCGCACCATGGTATGTTATATCTAATTAAATATGTAACTTTTGTTGTACTGCATAATAATCACAACGATGCTTGTGAACACTGTTTGTCAGATAATAATCTGACTCATATTATACCAATTATTAATTTTTGTTTTGATAATTAGAAGACGTGTTAGCCTCTTTGTCATGTAATGAAAATGGACAAAAACAATGGGAAACAAATAATTAGGTAGTGGTGTATTGTACAAATAGATAGTGGCAACGCATTATTTGAAGAACAGGAAGAGACGTGTGTTACAATATGCCACCAATACTCCTTAGTCCTAATCATTTATGGTGCAATTTCATTTGTATTTACACGGTAACTGTGTTGGGTGTTGTTACGATGTGCTAGCTGTTGAAACAAAATGTATGAACAACTCTCTTTTGAGTTTTGATGATAACAAAGTGTTAAAAAAAGAAAATTGGATATGTTAATGCTTGATTCTAGTGTGCAGAACCATATACTTAAAGATTGGTATCTAACAATAGTTCTGAAAGAACAAGTTAAGAGCAAAAAGGAAAATATAGAAGCTTGGGTTGCAAGTCTGAAGAAAATCAGCGTCTGAATAAGAGCTTCTGAAGGCAGCGTCTGAAGAAGAGCTTTTGAAGGCAGCGTCTGAAGAACAGTGCGTCTGAAGGCCAGCTTCTGAAGACAGCGTCTGATGAACAGTGGGTCTGAAGACCAGGTTCTGAAGAAGTGCTTCTGATGAACAGTGTCTGATACCAGCTTCTGAAGAACAGACTGGGAGTCTGAGTCTGAAGGAAACGTAGCAGTCAACAACTGTCACTGTCAACATTGAAGTACTGTACAGTCAGAACAGCTCCTTGCAACAGTTGTCTCCTTGTACGAAACACTCCCTGTTTTAAGGAAACAATTCAAATTCCATTTCTTTGTTTTCTCTGTTGCGCACACAATGTCAGGAAGGAATTAAATGCTGAAAGTAGCTTCTATTGCAACGGCTCTTTGATGAATTTGGCTCTTCTCAACAGCTCTTTAATTCTCTATAAAGGATTGAAGTTTTGAAGAAGAAGAACAAGACTCATAAGACTGAAAACGCAACACTCTGTTTTCTGAAACACAATTCTGCCAAATCTGAAAGTCATCAAAATAACTTAGAAATTCTTACAAACTTCTTATCTTAGAATTTCTTAAGTATAGAGTCTTAAATCTGTGTTGTATTTTGTGAACACCACTGATAGTATATCAAGTGTTCAACTCAAACTTATTCTTTTGTAAAATCTGTTTGATTCAAAGTCTCTTACTTTGTGTTTGAGCATAGGAAGTCTCTTACTTAGTGTTTGAGTAATTGGAAGTCTCTTACTTTGTGTTTGAGCATAGGAAGTCTCTTGCTTTGTGCTTGAGCAATTGTAATCTTTGTGATTATAGTGAAAATCTCTTGTAAGTGACAAGGGGACTGAACTACTTCCGGGTTGTGGAAGGAACCAGGATAAACTGTTGTGTGTGTCTCTCTCTCTCTCATTTACTTTATACCCGCTGCAAAACACTCTGAAAATAGTTTCAGAATCTAAACTAACCTAAGTTTTTGAGAAAGAAAAGAAAAGACCAACACAATTCAACCCCCCTTCTTGTGTTTTTCTCACCTTCAGTTGGTATCAGAGCTCCGGTTCTGATATTCAATCACCTAACAGTGAGTCAGTAAAGATCCTGAGAAAAACATGTCTACCAGTGGTTCCCCTCCACCTTCTCCTAGAAATAACACTGATGTATCACATGACTATGGTACAGGTGAAAGGCAATCTCGTTCACACAATAAACCTCCTATGTTTACTGGTGATCCTAAGAAATTCTCATGGTGGAAAAGCAAGATGTATAGTCATATCATTGGAATAGATGATAGTCTATGAGACATCATTGAAGATGGTATAACTATATCAGTTGATGAAGAAGGAGTGACTATTAATAGAAGAGACCTTACTGATGCTGAAAGAAAGATCTACAGAAAGCATCACAATGTAAGAGGTATCATTGTGGATTCTCTACCTCACACTGAGTATCAAAAGCTAAGTGATAAATCAACAGCTAAAGTCATCTTCACCTCTCTCTGCTCTAACTATGAAGGAAACAAGAAAGTTAGAGAAGCAAAAACAAATATTCTGGTTCAGCAGTATGAGTTGTTCAGAATGAAGGAGGATGAAAATATTGAGACTATGTTCTCAAGATTTCAGACTCTGGTTTCTGGACTTCAGATTCTGAAGAAAAGCTATACTACTGCTGATCATGTGAACAAGATCCTCAAAAGTCTGCCATCTAAATGGAGACCTAAAGTGACTGCTATTGAGGAAGCTAAAGATCTAAATACTCTAAGTATTGAAGATCTTATAAGCTCTCTCAAAGTGCATGAACTGGGACTCAATGAAGATGATTCTGTTAGAATGTCTAAGTCTATAGCACTGAAATCCAAAAGAAAGTCATCAAAAGTTCTAAAAGCTATAGAATCTGATGAAGAATTTCCTGAGGGAAATTCTAAACAAGATTCAGATGTTGAGGAACTTGCAATGCTTTCTAAAAGATTTCAGTACTTAATGAATAGACAAAAGAAGTTCTCTAACATGAGCAGTAACTTCAAAGGATCTGGTTCCAAGAGGGAAGATCAGAAGGGTTGCTACAACTGCAAGAAGACTGATCATTTCATAGTTGAATGTCCTGAACTACAGAAGGACAAGTCAAAGGAGAAATCCAAGAAGACCAGCTCTAAATCAAGCAACTTCAGAAACAAGATCAAGAAAAATCTTATGGCAACATGGGATGATCTTGAAAATGAATTTGAGTCTGAGAAGGAAGATGGAGAAGAAGTAAACCTAGCTCTATTGGCAATTGTATCTTCTGATACAGAGTCATGTTCAGACTCTGAAGAAGAAGATGAGGTATATTCTGAACTTACTCGTTCTGAACTTATTGATACAATTAAGGATCTTATGAACCATCTCAAAAGCAAGTTGAGTCAATTAAAATTTTTGAAAAATAAATATAACTTGCTGACTGATGAGAATCTCCAACTTCAGAATCACATCAATGAGATTGATGAAGAAGTTAGAGAACTCAGAGAAATGGCTCATAAGAAACCTGATGAAATTCCAAGTGAACAAGAAATTGCACTTCAGGATTTTATCTTAACTGAAATCAACAGAAGTAAGATTGCTTCTATGATTTATAATATTAGCAGAAACAGAGGAGAAGGTATTGGTTTCAAAAATGATCTATTTAATCATTCAAAAGAAACAAATATACCATCATGTTCTGGAAATATTATGAAAGGTACTAAGGTGTGTTTTGTATCTGCTTCTGAGATTTCTGAGAAACAGAATTCATCAGAAAATGAGACTGCTAAACCTGAGGTTCTGAACAACTCAGAATCCAAAACTTCTGAACCTAAGGGAAAGATGAAGGCATAATCTAAAACTTTGCCAAAGTCTAAACCAAAAGGTTCTAAGTCTAAGACTATGAGGAAAACAGACTTTAAATCTGAAAAGGTTCAAAGTCTGAAGAGTTTAGAACCTAAGACAAGCAAGTCTCAGTATCTGAAAACTTCAAACTCACATTTTCAAAAGACTGTGTTTATAAAACCTTCAAGGAATACTAAACCAGTTTATACAAAACCTTTCAAACCTCAAAATGTCAGACCAAAGGTACAAAAGAAGCCTTATCCTTTCAGAACTAACCCAAGAGGACCCATAAAGATATGGGTACCTAAATCTGAAATAATTTCTATTGCAGATATGCTTAACATCCAAAGAAAAGGAAAAGTCTTGGTACCTTGACAGTGGCTGCTCGAGTCACATGACAGGAGAAAGGTCTATGTTCCAAACCCTGACCATGAAAGAAGGAGGAATTGTGGGATTTGGAGGAAATCAGAAAGGCAAGATCATTGGTACTGGTAAGATAGGTAATTATTCCCTTTCCATTGATAATGTCTGGTTGGTAGATGGACTAAGACATAACCTACTTAGCATAAGTCAATTATGTGACAGTGGTTATGATGTCCTGTTTAATAAGAACACTTGCACTGTAATCAACAACAAAGATAAATCTGTTGTGTTCAAAGGAAAGAGGAAGAACAATGTTTATAAAATTAATCTTTCAGAACTGGTTGATCAAAAGGTAGTTTGTCTTCTGTCAGTGAGTGATGAGAAATGGGTATGGCACAAAAGGTTGGGACATGCTAACTGGAGACTCATCTCTAAGCTTAGCAAGTTGCAACTGGTCAGAGGCTTACCAAACATTGATTATCACTCAGATGCTCTTTGTGGAGCATGCCAGATAGGAAAAATTGCTAAAACTTATTTTAAATCCAAAAACATTGTTTCTACCTCCAGACCCTTAGAACTACATCACATTGATATGTTTGGTCCTGTTGGAACAACATCAATCAATGGGAAGAAGTATGAGTTAGTAATTGTTGATGATTACAGTAAGTGGACTTGGGTTAAATTCCTAAGAACCAAAAATGAAACATATGATGTGTTCAACAAATTCTGCAAGCAAGTACAAACAGAAAATGATTTGAAAATTTTAAAAGTTAGAAGTGATCATGGTGGTGAATTTGAAAATGAACCATTTGAAACTTTTTGTGAAGAACATGGAATTCTCCATGAGTTCTCTTCTCCTAGAACTCCACAACAAAATGGAGTTGTAGAGAGAAAGAACAGATCTTTGCAAGAAATGGTCAGAACCATGATTCATGAATCTAAAATTGCAAAGTACTTCTGGGCAGAAGCTGTTAACACAGCATGTTATATTCATAACAGAATTTATATAAGACCAATTCTGAATAAAACAACATATGATTTATTTAAAGGAAGAAAGCCAAGCATTTCTTATTTTCATCAGTTTGGATGTACATGTTACATTCTAAACAATAAAGTCTACCTAAAGAAATTTGATGCTAAGGCTCACAAGGGTATCTTTTTAGGATACTCTGAGAGATCTAAAGCATACAGAGTGTACAATTCTGAAACACATGTTGTTGAAGAATCAATACACATTAGGTTTGATGACAAGAAGCCTGATAATAAAATATCAGAGCTAGTTGAGAGTTTTGCAGATATACGGCTCTCAGTGGACACTTCAGAACCTGAACAGAATTCTGAGTCTGAAGAAAGTCCAGAAGCTGAAAATTCTCCAGAGACTGAAAAACTCTCAGAAGCTGACACTCCTCCTGAAGCTAATCAAGTTCAAGTTGGTTCTGAACAAGGTCTTAATGATTCTCAAGAAACAAATCCACCCAGAAACTCATTCAAGTACAAGTCTTCACATCCTGAAGAGTTTATCATTGGAAACAAGGATAGTCCAAGAAAGACCAGATCAGCATTCTGTCAGAATGACAACTTGATTGGACTACTGTCAATGATTGAACCTACAACAGCTAATGAAGCACTTGCAGATGATGGATGGATTGTGGCTATGCAAGAAGAACTCAATCAGTTTCAAAGAAATGATGTTTGGGATTTAATTGCAAAACCAAATCACAAGAACATTATTGGAACAAAATGGGTGTTCAAAAACAAGCTGAATGAACAAGGAGAAGTGGTCAGAAACAAAGCTAGACTGGTTGCTCAAGGCTACAGTCAGCAGGAAGGAATAGATTACACTGAAACATTTGCTCCAGTTGCAAGACTGGAAGCAATCAGGTCACTTCTTTCCTATGCAGTAAACCATAATATCATTCTATATCAAATGGATGTTAAGAGTGCTTTTTTAAATGGAGTCATTTCTGAAGAAGTGTATGTTAAACAACCTCCTGGTTTTGAAGATTTAAAACATCCAGATTTTGTTTTTAAACTTAAGAAATCATTGTATGGTCTGAAACAAGCTCCCAGAGCTTGGTATGAGAGACTAAGTAATTTCTTACTTAAAAATGATTTTGTAAGAGGAAAAGTTGACAATACACTTTTCAGAAAGACACTTAAGAAAGACATCTTAATTGTGCAAATCTATGTTGATGATATTATATTTGGTTCTACTAATGCCATTCTTTGCAAAGAATTTTCTAAGTTAATGCAGGATGAATTTGAAATGAGCATGATGGGAGAATTGAAATTCTTTCTTGGAATTCAAATCAATCAATGCAAAGATGGAGTGTATGTTCATCAATCTAAATATACAAAGGAGCTTCTGAAGAAGATCCAGCTTGAAGATTGTAAATTGATGACAACACCAATGCATCAAACCTGCAATTTAAGCAAAGAAAACACTCGCTCAAAGGTAGATCAGAAGCTCTACAGAGGTATGATTGGTTCTCTGTTATACTTAACAGCTTCTAGACCAGATATTTTGTTTAGTGTATGCTTGTGTGCAAGATTCCAATTAGATCCTAGAGAATCTCATATGACTGCTGTCAAGAGAATCTTCAGGTATCTGAAAGGAACAACTAATCTTGAACTTTTGTATAAGAAATCCTTAGATTATAAGCTGGTTGGATTCTGTGATGCTGATTATGCTGGGGACATGATTGAAAGAAAATCCACCAGTGGAAATTGTCAATATGATAAAATTTTGAAAACTCGTGACTATTTTTAAAATATCAACATTAATGCAGTGTTTCTATTAAATAAATTTTTATTTTATATGCAAAACCTCATTCAATGTTTGTGGGATGATTATAAAATTAAAGAGATCATGAGTTTTAATAAGGATGATTATGAAATTTTTCTAGACTTCGATTTTTATATATTGTTAGTAGATATGACCATTATCCGTAATTAATTTTTTAAAAAACAAAAAAATTAGTTCGATAGTTATCCGTGAAAATTGGTTACACTTGTGATGAGCATTATCCGTAATTAATTTTTTAAAAAACAAATAAATTAAATTTGTAAAATGACCATTATACACATAAAATTAAAGAGATCATGAGTTTTAATAAGGACGATTATAAAATTTTGCTGTACTTCGATTTTTATATATTGTTAGTAGATTTGTTTATGCAGATATAAGTACATAAAATCTACAACGAGTGTGGTGCAAACATTCAACAATATTTTGCATATAAAATAAAAAGTTATTTAATAGAAACACTACATTAATTTTGATTTTGAAAATAGTTGTGAGTTTTCAAAAATTTATCATATCGTTTTTCTCAAATATGTATATAAAAATTTGTTTATGCAAATATAAGTAGATAAAATCTACAACGGGTGCAGTGCAAACATTCAACAGTCGTTTGCATATAAAATAAAAAGTTATTTAATAGAAACACTACATTAATTTTGATTTTGAAATAGTCGTGAGTTTTCAAAAATTTATCATATTGTCTTTCTCATATATGTATATAAAAATTTGTTTATGGAGATATAAGTACATAAAATCTGCAACGGGTGCGGTGCAAACATTGAATAGTCGTTTGCATATAAAATAAAAAGTTATTTAATAGAAACACTACATTAATTTTGATATTGAAAATAGTCATGAGTTTTTAAAATTTTATCATATCAATGTTCTCATATGTCTATATAAATATTTGTTTTCGCATATATAAGCAAATAAAATCTATAACTGTTGTTACTCAACTATTTAACAAATTTTTGTATAATCTTTAAAAAAAACAAATTTTTGTATATATACAAGAAAAATATTTAACAAAAATATTACATTAATACTCATAATATTCATTTAATATTTATAAACATTCTACAATATTAAAAATCTAATTATTTTTTATATAATTATCAAACAAGTCTTTTACTACTTGTTAGTAGATAGAAGTAGATTTCAAAAATATATTTATGTACTACTTGAAATTTTATAGAATCATAAAATCTTAGTGTTTTATATTTCTTATATAATAGAATTACTTTTTGTCCACGTTTTTAATTTCGTCAATATTGTTTGATGAAAATAAAATTGTAATGTTAGATGAAATTTAAAATATTGTCAGAAACATTGCTGGAAATATGTTGTCTTATAGATTTTTTAACTCCATTTTAATGTTGGAAACAAAAAATGGTATTGTCTTAAAAAAAACCGCACCAACCGATCCAACACAAACCGCATTAGTTTGATTTGGTTTGGTTCGTATTTTATAATAAAAGTCAAACGAACCAAACCGCATACTTTTTTATCTTGCGGTTCGGATGACTTTTAATCTCAAAACCAAACCAAACCGCACCACGAACACCCCTAGTTAGAACTGTTGTTGTTGTTCTGTGTAAATCAGAACCCAACGACAATTAACTGTCGTTGGCTCAACAGTAGTTAACTATCGTTGGTAGTGAGCGGCAGTTAACTAAGTTAAGGGTAATGACATAATTTTTAGGTGTGAGGGAACAATTTTAAAAGTGAGAAGAGCAAACTCCCTTCTCTTTTTTGCTTTCAGGCACACGAACACCGACCCACTTACGAAACTGTTGAGTATGAGTACAAGTGACAATTTGATCTATCAAATCCACATCTATCCACTATAAATTCCAAAGTAAAAAAAATTGTTAATGGATTGGATTTAATCAATCATCTAACTTATTTTAAAATCTAATTGATTATTGTTTATTATTTAATTTTAATTCAATGGATCAAATTGCAACCCTAGATTTTTTTTTAGCCTAAATTGTCATGAAACCATTTTATTAAAAAAAAAAAAAAACAACAACAACACAAAAAAAAACATACAATTGAAAAGTTACCCTTTCACCCAATTTCCCAAATGGATGAACCCTAATTTTCAATTTCTTTCCCAAATTCAGAATTTTCTCAATCTCACAAACCCAATCGGTCGATTCTAAAAACCTCCGTGTCGGAGACGGTACAGACACCGTTTTCATCTTTAGCTTCAAGGGTAAGTCTCATTCTTCCTTAAATTGCTATTGAAACCCTGATTTTTTTCTTTCTTTGAAATCCGATTTTGGTTATTAAGACATATTTTGCTCTGTTTGGATTATGTTTTGGTTAACTAAAAATCATGCAAGTTTACTACTCATTTCCCTGTGTTTTCTGAAATGGGTTCTTGGTTGCTCATTCGAAAAGCTCTTAACCCTAATGTAGTCTTGGGTTCTTTACATAGGGTAATGGAGGTAGATGATCCAAGTTTACTCAAAAACAAGTTTGGCCAATATTTTAACTTCAATTGTACTCAATATAATCGAAAGCACAATCTCCAAATTTAACTTCAAATACTGTTTGTGAATGACCCATACAAGCTCTTGTATGGGTCATTTACAAACAATAGAAGCTCTTGCATGGGTCAATTGATATGTTTGAATGTTTTTCAGTAGAATTGAATCAAAGTTTTTGTGTAGAATCGATTGATATGTTTGAATGTTCTTTTGATTGAGATGGGTTTCCATTCAAGAGTCTGACAACACTATAATGCTTTTTTGTGCTTTGAATCGTTATTTGGCTATGGTGGCCTGATGGGCTTAATTTTGTGTACTGTTTTGGTACTACTGTTTGGTCCTATTGTGCTTCATGTTACTTTATTATTTCACTTAAATAGGAAATACTGCTTGGAACTTAGAGATAATACTATTTGGTCCTTTGTCACTCACCTTTAATTATCGATAATACTGTATGAGGCGTTGGTTTTTCTCTCCACTTGTTGTTTTCTTCTTCTGAAAAATCTTTGTCAAGTGATTGTTTAAACCTTCTTGCAGCAATTTAAAAAGCTTCATCTTTTTTCAATTAACATTCACAACAACAATGGATCTACTCAACCAATACACCGACAACAACAACAACGATCCAGGTTCACCAACTCAAAACCCTAATTCACCGGAAAATTCTCCACCCCGTCTCCTCCCATCCCGTTCTGCCGCCCCCAAAGTCGACGACACCATGCTCGCCCTAACCGTCGCCGACCCCAAAACCCTCTCCAAACCCATCGACCCAACTCAACACCTCGTCGCCTTCAACCCTACCTACGACCAACTCTGGGCCCCCATCCAAGGCCCATCTCACCCTTACGCTAAAGACGGTTTAGCCCAAGGTATGCGTAACCACAAACTCGGTTTTGTCGAAGACGCTAATATTGAACCTTTCCTCTTCGATGAACAGCATAACACCTTTTTAAAATTCGGTTATGCTGCTGATCCGTCTGCGTCCAATTACGTCGGTGATTTCGATGCTTTGCACAAGAATAACGCCGCTTCTGTTTATAATATCCCACACCGTGAACAGAAGAAGCGGAAAATTGAATCCCTTAAGAATGATTACGAAGAAGACGAAAATAACAACGACCAAGAGGGTGTTGAGATTGAGAATCCAGCTTCTGAGGCGTGGTTATTGAAGAATAAGAAGAGTCCTTGGGCTGGGAAGAAGGAAGGTTTACAAGGAGAGTTAACAGAAGATCAGAAGAAATACGCTGAGGAGTACGCGAAGAAGAAAGGCGAAGAAAAAAGTGGTTTTGGTGGTGAAAAAGTTGAGGCTGTTAAGGATAAGAGTACTTTTCATGGGAAAGAGGAAAGGGATTATCAAGGTCGGTCTTGGATTGCGCCTCCGAAAGATGCTAAGGCCAGTAATGATCATTGTTATATACCCAAGAGATTGGTGCATACTTGGAGTGGACATACGAAAGGGGTTTCTGCGATTAGGTTTTTTCCGAATTCGGGTCATTTGATTCTCTCGGCTGGTATGGATACTAAGGTTAAGATTTGGGATGTTTTCAATACTGGTAAATGTATGAGGACTTACATGGGCCATTCCAAAGCTGTTAGGGATATTTGTTTTACTAATGATGGAACAAAGTTTTTGAGTGCTGGTTATGATAAGAATATTAAGTATTGGGATACCGAAACGGGGCAGGTTATATCGACGTTCTCCACCGGGAAGATCCCTTATGTTGTGAAGCTTAACCCGGATGAGGATAAGCAGAATGTTTTGTTGGCTGGTATGAGTGATAAGAAGATTGTTCAGTGGGATATGAATACAGGGCAGATAACTCAAGAGTATGATCAGCATTTGGGGGCTGTCAATACCATTACTTTTGTCGATAACAATAGGAGATTTGTTACTTCTAGTGATGACAAGTCCCTCAGGGTATGGGAGTATGGTATTCCCGTGGTTATAAAGTATATTAGTGAGCCACATATGCACTCTATGCCTTCCATTTCGCTTCATCCCAACGCGAATTGGCTCGCCACACAGAGCTTGGATAACCAGATTCTTATTTATAGCACAAGGGAGAAGTTTCAACTTAACAAAAAGAAGAGGTTTGCTGGACATATTGTTGCTGGATATGCTTGTCAGGTCAATTTTTCGCCGGATGGACGTTTTGTCATGTCGGGAGATGGTGAGGGTAAGTGTTGGTTCTGGGATTGGAAGAGTTGCAAAGTCTTTAGAACTCTCAAGTGTCACGAAGGCGTTACCATTGGTTGCGAGTGGCATCCTCTGGAACAGAGCAAAGTAGCGACGTGTGGCTGGGACGGGTTGATAAAATACTGGTAAGAACTCTCATGCTGTGCCATATATAATTACAGAATCTTATATAGTATGTTGTTCTTTGAAACATGCCTCACTGTCACTTACTCATTGCATGCTAGTTTTTCTGTTACCATTTTGATAGAATTTTGTGTACATTATTCAATTCAAGCTAATATAGGTCTCTAGTTTATTTAGCTCATAACACATCTCTTAGCTTCTTTAGATTGCATCAAATTATAGGATCATGAATATGATAGTCGTCGTCAGTTTATTGGTCCAGCAGTCTAGCAGGAGACGTGAGGAGGTGTTTGAGTAGAGATTTGTGTAAAATTTTATTTGGTGAAGTCACCTGAGTCCTTGGAAGATCTTCATATTGGCAACCTTTAGCTTTTAGGAAAACAATCCCTGTTATCTACAACCCTTTTTGACACTTGTGTAGGTATTGTCTCTTGTCTTCCTGACCCTTTCTTTTCCATTGTCAATATGAGTGTGAAAGCCACTGTGCCTTGTGGCCGGCATGGATAACTTGTTTTTAGCTTGCTCTTATTCAAGAAAAGAATGTTCTATTTCTGCTGAATATTTTGACTTGGAATGAGAAGATTTGCATGGCTATTTAACTCCTATCATGTGTACATTAAGGCGTTTAACATTCAATAAACTGCCATTTTCATCCACAACCTTGGCACACACTTTCACATTAATCTCTACACAAAGGAAACCTGAAAAGTATGTCCCTGACCTGTGAATTTATTTGTCGCACTGATCATGCCATTTAGGGGTCTTTGTTAGTAGTAAGTTGGCTATGTTGCCAGTAGCGGTGCAATCGTGCATGATAACAGGATAGTGGAGACGACGTACGCTGCGACCCCTTATTCCTGCAACCTGTGTTCAGCAGGTCACTCTTTCCCGTCTGCCGTCTTGGGTACGAGGGTGAAATCTCACAAATACCCATATTTTTAAACTGCTCTGTTTAATTTTAGGGTATTCTGGTCAATGTGTGTTTTTAGGTTGCCAGTTTATTTATTTGTATTCAAGAACATGTTTCTTCTGGTTACAAAAAATAGTTCTCCTTCATTGCGACACTTTGTTCTCCCTGTACTAAGCTTTGTTTCCCTGCGCAAAGCTACAAAGCTGTGCCTCCTTCTGCACAAAGTTATGAAGTTGCTCTTCTCTGTGTTGTTGGTTTTCTTACCTTCTTCTGCATGTGAAGGAGACTGTTATGTTCTTCTCTGTTCTGTTGGTTTTCTTTGTTCTTCTCTGTTCAGTTAGTAGTTAAGGTATTAGGGTGTTGATTTTTAATGTTAGTAGCAAATGACCAAAGTTAATTATAATTATCAAGTATGATTACCCTTTAGTCTTCACAATAGTGGCTATCCGCTATGCTATCCAAGATTAACAAGATAGATAACTAGTAAGACACATGCTTGTTTGGCACATTTAATGCCACATGGACTAACACTCATTACTACTGATCAAGTCTTCAGAAAGGATCTGGGTTTGTCTTTTTTAGATGCCAACTGGCATTTAACATGGCATATTAGGCACCGTTGTTACCACTAATGGGGACCCTAAACAGAAGGGACTAACGAGACCCATAGAATCACAGGTCAAGGGTATATTTTTTGCATTTCTTTAATATAGAGACTACTGCAAAAGTCATTGCCAAGGTTTCAGATGAAAGTGGTAGTTAAATTATTTAACGTTCTAATAATACATTTGACATTTGAATTGTTATTGGAATTAGGATGTGAATAATACATTTGCTTTTGGTTAGAAATGAACCCCTTTTTCTAAATCATGATAGCTATGGTGTCAAATTATTGAGTTAAATCATAGAATCCTTCAAGTTTATGATTTTAGGTATCAAAATTGACTTAACTCGCCTACAATCGCTTTTACGTAAACTCTGGCAGTTTTGTTTAGACTCATTTAGCTACAGTAATGATAAGACTCCATAATGCACAGACATTAACCTCTTAGTTGTAGCCCTCAACTCCAATCGCTTTATGGTTTCTGGTTCATGATTACATAAGCAAACCTATGGTTGCAATTTTGCAACATACCCAAGAGGCCAACAGGATGATTGAATTCAACCATGTTGAGCTGAAGCCTATCACTACCAAGCTGAATCCAGATCCTCAATGGATTTGTTCATTTTCATCCTTTTGAATGTGGCAGCCAGCTCCTCATGTTTAGTCTGGTCTAATCTGGAGCTGTGGCCCATCTTAGTTTAATTTATTGGTTGCTTACAGAGTTTAATTGACACCATGGCTATGGTTTATGATAGAACATTATGGCGTAATTTGATCCATGTAGCCGACCCCACTTAGTGAGATTAGGCTTGGTTGTTGTTGATGTTGTTGTTACAGAGTTTTAAAACTTAGCTATTGTGGTTTGCTTTAATATTAATTTAGATTGTATTTGTTTTGCACATAGTATTAAATTGTATTCAGCAATCAAGATAGATGCTTTAAATATTTTCTTTGTATTAAGTAGCTCTTGTCACTTTGAGTTGAGTCGGTGAGTACAGTTTATGTGACAATTTTTTTTTGAAGGATACATGACAATTTTATGAGTTAAGTTGTTAATACACCATATGATATATTTTGCTATTCCATAAGATAGGATTGACATACTGATCCTGCTATGTTTCCTTTCACTGGAATCAATAGAATTTAGCAAAATATGCCTTTCTTAATCCTGATAAGATTAGCAAGGTGCTACTCTGACAGCTTCCATGCCATTTATCCTGAGTTTCAAGATGATATTCTGCTTGTTTATTGTGTATACCGTTTTGGCAGTTGCTGCATATATATATATATATATTAAATTTTAATAAGATTTTACAAATATCAATATTTATTTATATTCAATCAGACACACAATTCTTAATCCCTTTTGCTTTCATTCTTTATAAATCATGCTACCAACACCATTTGACTTTTGAACTACCGCACATATCCATAATTGTACTCAAACGAAATGTGATTTGGACCAAATGTATGTATGAGGACATTTAGCTGTGTTCATGTTCACACTCTTAGTTCAAGTTTCTGGATATAGATGTTTATTGACATCAATGTTGGATCGCAGGGACTAGTTCTGTTCAATGATACCTGTTGCTGGAACTAAGTAGCAGAAGCAGGGTAGACAAAACACCACTTGGCGACCAAAGGAGTAGCAACACAGTGGATTCACTTGTTGATTTGGTCTTCCTTGGCTCAATGGCATTAATTGAATATTATCATGAGATTTTTCTTACACTTTTCAAGACACTGTCGCCAAGCATTACGTGCTAATTGCGTTGTTGTAGTACCATATCAGAGATTCTTTTGAAGATGTTTTAGTCTTTTATATAATAGTAACTTAAGTTAGATATTCACCAGTTTGAAAAATTACATGTCATGTTGCAGTTTAATTTAGCTTTGCGCTTGCATCTGTAAATAATTTTGTTGGGATTTTTGTCATTCAGTAAAGCAAAATCCAAATTATTATGCTTGTGCTTATAATATTGTCATTGATTTTTATTTCTTTTTATCAAAAGTTGTTTTTTTTGTCAAATATACTAGTACCTAGAAATTCACCCTTATCAACTGAACTAAGTTCACGGGGATGAAGTTGTATTTTTTATTAGCCTTGAAATTAATTCAATCATTTAGAGACTCATCCCATTTTGAATTTCCCCGTATAAAGAACTTTATTGTTACTCATAAACTGTCATTAATTCAATTAATAATGGCACAAATAATGCACTTGAATACAAGAACACTTCAGTGACAATAGGAAGGAGGTAATATCAATTGTTGCTCATTTAGAGGAGAATTGTCCGACACGTTTATGGTAAAATGATGTTTGTGCCGTTTAATTGGCCTAGAAAGGAAGGTATAAATCAAGTTGGGGAGTTGTGGAGGGACCCATAACTGGAGATTGTGGGTTGCTTGCGACTCATGGATTCTATTTCTATTGGTAGGGATGCATCTATTAAATAATCAGTAGAGATCATTGCAGGGATAGAGGTAAACTGCTTCAATTATAGGGATATAAAAAGCAGAAAGCTTTCAATTTTTAAAGAGACAGAAAATAGATATGTACAAACACGTATCATCAGCAGAAGATTTTTCAGTATTTATAGCTAAAGGATCCTATTAAATATCCAATAGATAAAGTTCAGTTTAAATATATTGTTGATTGTCTAATAATTCATAAAGTTTTTAGTCTCATTTGAAAAGCATGTTTTCTTTCCCGGTTTTTGAAATGTCATTTTCTATCACCGAAATCCAGTTTTAACCCCCCTCTAATGTTTGATAGGAGGCCCACAACTTATCTTCTATTATTTTTTTTTGATGAAAGAGGACTGCAAATTATCATTAAAAAAAAGGACAAAAATGGATATATTACAAAGAAAAAAACTTAGCTATAATTCCTTAGGTGTTTTTCGTATGGTTCTTAACTAAATTCACCATAAAATTTGTATTTTTAGTTAAGAACCATAGGAAAAGCACCTAAAGAATTGTACCTAAGTTTTGTCCTATTACAAAAGCTGGAAACGAACTCAATTTTCAAAGGAAGTCTAAAATATAATTTTTGAAACTAAAAACATATAAACAATTTATTCTCATTTATTATTTTTGGAGTACTTTATTCTTATATCAGTGACAATAATTGTTAGTTGAAGTTAATAATCCATACCCCTCAGTCAGGGTCCTACCTTACCATGAAACCCTACAGCGAAGCTGGTGTTTATGCCTCTTATTTGGCACAGAAAGGTATTAATTTAATCAAGTGGAGATTGGGAGTTGCAGAGGGACATATCACATATAGGTGGAGCTTGTGTGTTGCGAAAGGTGTTTAAAGATGTAAAATACAATCATGTGTCAGCAGAATATTTTTCTTAATAAACCAATGTCTCATTCTACATTAGTTTGGTATATCATCCATACAGCATTTTAGTTTAGGTGAGAGGTAAAAAGCTCACCACCTCTGATCCGGTCCAGAAGATAAAATTTCTTCTCGAGTCATAAGTTGATAGCATAGCATTAAAACCATGATTTCAAAGAAACTTAAATGCACAATCAGAACTCAGAAGTAATTGTAAGGGGAGGAAAAAAGAAGTATTGATAAAAAGAAATCATTGACACCACAGTTAAGGAAAAATAATTATATACAAGTTTGTTAAGGATGATTTCTTTGTTAAAGCATCTTAAAATTATAAATAATGCAGGAGAGCACTATCAAAAAGAACCAAAAAAATAAAATAAGAGTAATAAAAAACTTGGCTACAACTCCATCGATGCATGTATAAGTCCAAGACAAATAATTACCCATTTGTTATCATCTTTTCAATATAAAATGAGACTACACATGAATGCATGAATAGATATCACCGGCAGCCATGTCAAAACTTTTATAGCTCCCTCCAAGGCTCTCCAGTTGGTAAAGATGCTACTTTGGTGGTGTTTTTATATTCAAGGTTTTTCCACCATGGTGTTCTCTGCTCTGAAATTTAGTTCTGCACAGCAACCCAAACTTAGAAATATGCCACATGATTGGGCTGCAATGCCAGGATCAATCATCTAATAGTAGTTCTTCCAAGAGATAATGCTCCAATTTCACTTTCAGTATTCTGCATCATTGGTCACATCCGTTTGTCAATTAACATATAAACAATGAAATAATCAATAAGATTAGTCAGTTTATATTACATTCAAGTATATCTTCCCATACTAAATGATGTTATACACACATAGCAATTGCCCCACATATCTCACACACCTATCCAAATACCAATTTAGTCATAAAGAGGTTGGTGGGGGTACTTCGTAGTTTAACCATCAATAAAACTTATATATATCCAAATGTTTAACCATCAATAAAACTTGTATATCCAAATATAAACTGATGAATTTGAAAGGAGTAGGCATTTAAATTTTTCATTTGGTTATGTAGGTAATTGACATTTGATAAATCTCACACCTGAGATATATAAGCAAACTTTATGAGCAAGAGATAATATTTCTCTTGTATACTCGGTCTCTTTCACGAGACTAACATAAAATAAATAAAAATAAAACAGTGAATGGTACATCTTCATGTATGCAAAGCAACTTATAACTAAAAAGTCTCTCAAACAACAAGAATAGACAAGAAAAGAAGAGAAAATGATACTGCAGCCCTTCTAGAAAACTAGTGAAGTGAATTAATGTAGACTATCACCTAATCACCAGACTCAAGTCATATTTAAGGGAATATGGGCACATTTCCAGGAATAAAATGACTTATATTCAAAAACTTAAATAGACAGAGCCAGTGGATGGGACAAGATTTTTCTCCATCATTTAATGAATAGCTTACCTGTGATTTCGGGGAAGGGAAAACATTCCAGAACCTAAGCGTTTCATCTCCAGCTCCAGTTACAATAGTCTGAAATAGTACAACTCATCACAATCAGGAATATAGCATAGATGATAAAAAAAACATTTTCTTGTCATACATACTCAGTAATCTAGAATGAGGATTAGGTGAAAGAAGAACCGAAATACCTGTCCATCTGGAGAGATGGCAAGATAGAGAACCCTGTAAGTATGGCCGGTAAGAGTCGCCAGCTGCATCAAAGGCAAAAAAAGATGGTAAAACTTGATTAACTTAGGTGAAAACAAAAGACATACACTTTATCACAGAAATTGTACCTTTGACATGGTGGGGTATCTCCAAACAATTATCTGGTTCTGGGAGTAGCCATGTGTGCTTACTAGTTCATTGACATTTTTGGACCAGACAAGATTGCAAACCTGCCAAATATATAGATTAAAATCATTTGATTTGTGTTAAGAAAGAGAGAGCAGAGGAGGAAGACCCTTTTATCCTTCTCTGAATATGTGAAGGCAAATACCATATATTCTGAAACTTATGAACTGAAAAAGAACTTCAATAAAATAACTTCAATAATCTAAATTTGCAGTTATGAATGGTAACCAGCTAGAATTAAGATCTGCTTTAGTTTTATTCAGGAATTTTTTTTGCAACCTTTTAATAGAGTAAGAAAACTAGACTAGAGCCATTTTCCCAGTAATGTCTGAGTAACTCTACATATGATTAAGCATGTAATGATTTCATAGCACTACATAAAATGCATGTGTAAAGTGAGCAACATATGACAGGGGAAGGTGTTCGGGGAGGTGGTATTCCCTCTTTTCCTTTCAACGAATAGAATATAAGTTTTCTAGCAACTAGACAACAACTATATAAGGCCAATAACTACTGGCGCCAAATTACAGCAAATTTTGAAATACAGTGCATTTGTATGAAAGTATAAACCAGTTAAGAAGTACTGTTACCTGACTTCCAGTGTCCATACAGCTTAAGTGTGAGTTTGTGGTTGTATTCCAGAAACGAATACATCTATCTGCAGTTCCTCCTCCAGATGCAAGAAGTCCATGAAGATGAGGAGACCATGCAATAGCTTTAACAGCTGCTGTGTGCTCACAGTACTTGAGGACAGGCTGGGTTGAGTGTTGATTCCAAACAAACAACTGCGACGATATGAATTGAGTGAGTTTCAGTGCAGAATAAAAGAAAACAGTGCAGTTGGATAGTTCAGATAAATCGTTAAGTTTGCGATTGCATACTTTGTTGTCATTTCCTCCAGATGCCAACTCACGGTTATCATATGACCACTTCAGTCCACAAACCTTCGAAGAATAAAAAATCAAAATCAAAATCATGATGAATAGCATGTAAAGTGATGAAGCTAAGAAATAGAAATAAATCTAACCTCTGATTTGTGTCCTGACAGTTTACTAACAAAATCTTCTTGTGTGCGTATATCTCGCTGATAAATATTCTTATCCCGTCCACCAGAAGACAAAAGAGATGAACTCCAGGCCAAGGCCCCGACACGTAACCGATGACCCTCCATTGATCTTATCTTCTTGCATCGTGCTGCATCCCAAATCTAAATTGATATAGTTAAAAACAAGGCTTGAGTTAATTTGCGGCATAGAAACAGAGAGCATAGCGTTTCCCTAAAAATAATAATAAGTGGACTTCGCAAGTTCCAGGGATGCAATGGGAAAATGGACATATTTCATATTTTGATACCACAGAGCAGTTAAACAGAGATCAACTAAATAACAATTTTTCATGGGGAATGCAGTCCAAAGGAAAAAGATTAAGATGGAAGTGATGCACTTTATATATAACTATGGTAGAACGAAAACAGGATAAGTCTATAAACACTCTTGAAGGAAACGGGTATGGACTATGGATCAGTTAAGATTCAATCAAGCAAATTAAGTGTTCTGCGTTAAAAGTCAAATATAGAGCATACCTATAGAGTATAGACTATATTAGTAGATAGCTATCACGCTAGTACCAGTTGCCAAAACCAGATCCTAAGTTGCTTAGACCCGCTGTTATTAAAAGGTTGCATTTCCTAGATCTAGAAGAGCCTCAGAGGTACTGAGTTGAGCTGACGGATTATACAAGTAATGCAGAAACCGTCTCATTATTTTTTTTCTTCAGCAAAAACAGTACAGAACCAATACACTAATTAACTAGTTCATTAAATGATTAGCTAACAGAAGCATGAGTAACGCATCGCCTGGTTTTGGCGGTGAATTAACATGAATAAACCAATGGGATTGACATCGAAATATGAGTGCCACATGGGACATATGTGAGAGACATATGTGCCACATGGGATAATGGTGAAACCTATACAAAGTAACATGTCTGACAATCGTGAAACCTATACAAAGCCACATGTCCGACAATCAAAACATAATTGAAACTTATAATCATGTGAATATTATAAAATTAAATGGCGGATGTGTTAGCTGGTATACGGTTCACCATTGACCCAAGTTTATAGTAACAAAACTTTGATGATCAAGAAGAGTAAAAAGTAATGAAGTTCTGATATAAACAATTAATATAGACATAATACACAACATGACACGGAATTAATATAGACATGATACACAACACGACACGGCATTAATATAGACATAATGCATAACACGACATGGCATTAATATAGACGTAATGCACAACACGACACAGCATTAATATAGACATAATGCACAACATGACACAGCACAACACGACACAACAGGGCACATCACGACAAATGCACAGCAACACGACAAGAGCTAATCAAGGATACCGCACATCACGGCAGATACACGACAAGAGCTAATCAAGGTATACTATTAAAACATATAATAGTATCAGTATGCATAATTGCATAATCAAACATTAAATTCATTAAATGTATTACAATATACCCTTTTATATGCCTTATGTATGTTATGACATATTTAGAAGGTATATAACTGTCTATGCCAACTGAATGAGAGTGTTCCCCAAGAAAGGATTTTTAACTAAACCTCTTATCTCCAAATGTGAGTGAAAAGCAGGGGAAAAGGATAACAATGAAATTCTCTATTCTTCCAATTTCATAATCACCAATAAAAATAAAATGGTTAAAATGGAAAAATTTATACAGCGAATCTTTAATTTTAATTCTAATCACCCAAAACAAACATGTCTTTACTAATTAATTTTCTAAGATGAACTATCCAATCAAAGAATAGATCATCAGAATATTTTCAATTATAATGCTTCCTTAATGAATTTTAAAAACATCTCCATTCTACCCAGGAACACGAAGCTCCCTGTCCTAAAAAATGACGTGCTTACTAAATAATTAGAGTTTCAGGATCAGTAATAGCAGCTAATCCACAACATTTAGAATGATAAAAATGGCTATAACACTTGTTCAGAAAGCAAGATAACACATGTTGTTATCATTCCTATGCAGAGTCCATCCCAAAGGGGAAAAAATATTCCTTTCAAATGGGAAATAGGAGAACAATATATGGAAGCAAAATAAAACAGACAAGGGAAAACCCAAGAAGAAAATCAGAGCAAATAAAAAAAAGTAAAGAAACCTCCAATTGCAACAAATACCATCAAACACACTCATTTGGAAACCCTAATTTATGATCAACATTTAGCACATAAATTCTTACCTGAACTTTACCATTGTTGGTTCCAACAGCAAGATGAGTACCGCGTTGAGCCCAACCAACAGAACAAACACAATCATCAACCCCCAAATCACATAATTTAGTTACCTGCATAAACCATATCAAAATCAAATAAATCAATTAAAAAAAATTAACTTTCAGGTTACAATCTTCCTAATCAAACATCATCTACTCCACAACCACATAAAAATTGAAAATTTCGAAATCAACCACCAAATCATATGATAAAAAACTCACCTTGCTGCTACAAGCATTCCAGAGATAAACACAGTTACCCAAACCAACAGCCAACACATTGTGTGAAGACCAATCTACCAGATTCAGATAAAAATCATCTTGCAAAGCAGGTGCATCCAAGACCTATATCAAAATCAAAACCCTAAATCAACATCATTCAAACAAAACAAAACAAAACAAACAAAAAAGATTATTTTTTTATGAAATTCACCTTATAAGGCGATCGAGGAACCTTCCTAGGAGCCTTAACCGGACTATGATTAACACCAGGAACAAAATCATCATCCATAAACGGCGAAAGCGAGTGCATGGACTGTCTCGTCTCCGTCTTATACCTAAAAATATTCCTATTCGGCAATGTCATCGACGGCGAGTCCGTTTTCTCCGGCGTAACTGGACCGGCAACATCCGGTCCAAACAACGCCGTTCGAAGAAGAGTCGTATAAGCGCTGGAACTATCATCGCGTCCTTCCGTCGGAGTATTGATATCAAACAAAGCGAATTTCGAAGCAGATCTACTCGGAATGAACCTATCGGAGTAGATTGTTCGAGAAGGTGAGGTGTAATGGTTGCTGTTGATCATACGGCTGACGTGACGGAGGCTTTCCGGTGATGGCTCCGGCGGTGGAGAATTGTCTCCGACGGTGGAAGTCGGTGGTGGATTTCGATTACCGGTTCCGTCCATGGCGGAGCTGTTAATTTTTTTCCCGGGAAAAAAAGAACGCTGTAAAAGAATTTTCTGCTCGGTTTTTATATAAAAAAAAAAATAATTTATTTTTTATTAAAAAATTAACCCTTCTTGAAAATTGTGCAGAGAGAGAGAGTTTCTTTGTTTCTCTTTCACAACACTGTTTCCTCACTCTTCCACCACCCAAGCTTCTTCTTATATACACACTTTATTTTTTTTTTAATTTTCTCTCTCAATCTTATGACAGATGAAAAGAACAAATTGTTTTTTTGTCTTTTATTTTTTGTTTTCTAAAGCGTTTCACTTATGACTAAAGACTATGCTAAATTTAATATCTTATTATAATTAATGTGATTTTTATAAAAGATTGTGTGCAATTATATTTTAGCATGTTAATATCTTCCCTTTTGCTTTTTTTTGTATGGCAAATATCTCGCTTTTGTTAAAATTAAAGTTTTGTTTCCAATTTGATTCCCAAAAAAAGTTTTATTTTCATTCAATATCTTTTTGACGGATATTTCTATTTAATATCTCATTACTAGATTTGGCGTGAGTGTACTTTAAAGAGCAATGAATAACTTTTGATTGAAAAAAAATGTATAATTGGAATTTTGATTTTATAATAATTTATTACAAGATTATTCATTAATTGTTTCAATAGATTATTATCTTTGTTCGTATAAAGTATTTTGGATTAGACAAATATATGTTTGGTTATGCGTTCAATTTTTATGTTTATAAAGTTTCACGTCAATTTAGGCCACGAACATCTACATTAGATCAAGAACAACTACAAGTGAGTTAGACATCACATGTTTACTCAAAACCTTAAGACATTGTGTTTATGAGTTCTCTCACTTATGTACTGCTTCAACTTTTCCAAATATGTGAACTCACCTGACACTTAAATGTGAGTTGTTTCATTCATTATGTTTCCCCTCAAGTGGAAGTTTTTACATTTACATACATTTGCATTTGTACCGTCGTTGGCCGCACTCAATGGAACACGCAACCTGACGACCATTGTCAAGAAGACTTTTGACGCAAGGAATCAGTCAAACCATTCATCGTTGGATTACGACGGAAGTCCGAGAGATCATTCATATTAGGCTAATAGCGACCACACACGTGAGTAGGACATCACAACTTTACCCAAGACTTTAAGACATTGATTTTATGGATCATCTCACTTATATATTGTTCAGCCTTCACTTTTTCAAACAATATGAGACTTCTGACACACCTCACACTTGTCACAACGCATCATTTAACCAAACATATATTAAAAAGAGTGTTGTCATTCAATTAATTTACATTTAATCATTGCTATCAAATCAAATTCTTTTAGAGATATAAAAATTACGTTGACCAACGACCTTTTGAAAAGAAAAAAAATTACGCTAACCAACGAGATTTGGTCGAGTGAAAAAAGTTAGACTTCCATATTTAGAGTGTAACACATCTCAAATATGAATAATTCTGATGAACGGAAGCTATGGAAACCAAAAACATCTATATGATAATACATATTTATGAGTACAAATTAATATCGGTATTTAGATATTACAAGACTTACATACATTACGCACCAACCACTTGTGTTAAATCTCATTGGTTTCTGAACGTCAATATCATTATTAATAATATAATAATTAATTATTTAAAATATTATAATTAATTATTAAAATAATATTAATTTTTTTAGAGTACTATTATATCATTAATAAGATTTTTATATTTTTATAATTCCATATTCATATTATATTTAAAAAAGACCAATTCCTTTATAGAAAAAGACTACTAGACCAATACTAATAGTTTAAACAACGCACCCCATTTAATTTAAACATGAATCTAAATTTATAATTAAATATAACATTTTATTATATTTTGCTATTTCCCTAAAAAATAAATTATATTTTGCTATTGGTCCACCGGCCAACACGTTCAAATACTCACACACACAAGGAGAAAATATTGTGATCGAAGTTCAAACACGAAGTTCACATTAAATATTTTTACAGTCAAACCACTAGTATGTTACAACAGGGACATTATTAAACCACTAGCCATTTAATCATATGGTTGAACTCAAGTACTTAATGATTTCCAACAAATGACTAATCGTTTAGGAGAATCCGAGTTCAATTTTTGTGTTGAACAATTTTTGACCAGGTGTTAGTTACCTTTCAATCAAACTCCAAATTACTAAGATCCTTTTCCCTTGTGAACAAGAGGGTTAACACACAAAAAACCACACACCCTTTTTTATTAAAAAAGAAAAGAAAATAAAGAAAGATGTGCATAATGTATTAGGGATGTTAACGGGACATGCCGAGAAATAATATAAAAAAATCAACATAATTAATCATTGAGCATAAAAAACTGTCATGTCTGGTGCAGAACAGAGAATTGTTGGTGGTGGTTCTCCAGTATAAATGGATCTGTCGTGGTGGAGAACGAAGTTTCGGCATGGAGGAGAGCAGCTTTCTAGGGCGGAGGAGAATGGTGCATGCAAGCACGTTAACACTCCAACGCTCAAGTCAGTAAGAGAAAGAGGTGGATTTTGTGCTAAAAAAACAGTGAATGAATCGTACCTTGGGCGTGACGCGAGGGCACACTTATATAGGCGAAGAGGTTGACAACCTTCTTCGTGATCTGCGACGTCATCTTCAGAAACTGTTAGTGAAGGGTTCGACTACACAGATTGCTTCAGAACGTGCTTATGTGTTGTAACATCCCATTTTTTTTAAATATTATATTTTTAGTAAAATATACATTATAGCATCAATTAATATTAGAAAATATGTTACATGTAGTATATTTAGCAACTCAAAATATGAAGTTTCATTAGTCATATATATATGTATGGAACATTTGTTGAGATTAAATCAAAAATCCCTAATTGAGTTTTAAAGATAACAAACATATTAAATTAAGTTTTATTAATTCTGATATTAATTGTTATTTAACTTGTGCTCTTGAGTGTTTTATTTTAAGCCAAAAGGTATAAAACATTATATGATTATCAAGGAAGCATAAAGTCATGTTGGGAGAGATTGATCTCAACTATGGTCTCAAGAGTGTTGGAATATTTTGAGCAAAAACGCACAAGGCCATGCAAGAATTGATATTGTCACATTTAAGGAAGCAATAGATATTGAAGGAATTAAATATGTCATGGCAAGGATTTATTTCAATAAGTATGTGAACAAAAAGAACATATTCATCTCCATGTACAAAAAGAACTCAGCCAACAAAGCATAAGGAAAGGCCATTAAAATTTTGACAACACATCAAAAGCTTATGACAAAAGTGGTACCATATAATTCTATGATCCTTTGGTTATTCTTTATGCTCATTTCACTACATGACAAAGGAAAGCTACTACCTAGTACAAAAGCTCCTTTTCTTTGGGTTCAAGTTTGATAATACAGCAAAAAATGAAAAGACAATGAGCTGTACAAAGCTCACACTCCACGTGACAAAAGGAACAAGGCTCCAGCCAGAGATCGATCTCTGCAGAAATCAATCTCATCTCATGTTTCACTTAAAGCCTTGGCCTCCAAGTTTGAGGAAAGACAAGATGACATTTTTTCTCCTATAAATAGAGAACTGCAGCAAGAGTAACATACAACTTTTTGAGGAAGAAACAGAGGCAAACTTCATTTACAACCTCTTTCATATCAAGTTGCAATCAATCAAGAACAAAATCCAAGTTTGAGAAAGCTACTCATTTTCGTATTACATCTTATAAAGAAGATTAATACTTTTCAAATCAACCTTCATTTGTAAAGAAATTGATATTGTGCTGAAGGCACAAAGTTTGTAAAAGCTTGCTCGTAACAGCAAGTGTCTAAACCCGTAACAGGTTGAAAGAAATTGTTGTATAGATCAAGAAGATCTAAAAGAAAGAAGGAGTTGAGATTAAGTCATAACTCAACTACCTAGTGGAAAATCTCACAAGAACTGTGAGGACTGGACTAGCCCACGTTGGGTGAACCAGGATAAATTTTTGTGTGTGATTTCTCTTCCTTATCTCTTTAAATTTATTATTCACACTTGCACACACATTTAAATATTTTTGACTAACCAAATATTACTCACCAAGTTTTGTTGTTAAGTTTTTTTTTAATAGGTAATTTTTAATTACATCACAATTCAAACCCCCCCCCCTTTCTTGTGATAATTTTACTTCAACATTTAGTAACTAAAACTTATTAATTAATTTAGAAATAATATAGTAACTAGATGCATGGAATTCCCTTACAAATGAACTAATAGTAGTAACTAAAAACATTCATGTACTAATAATATAGTAACTAGGTACAAGGAACTAGAATAAAAAAATGTAGTAATTAAGCACATGTGCAATGAATCTATTCAATGATAAATTTGACCTTATCTTAAGTAATTACATGGCTAACTTAATTGAATGACACCTTGCACTAATTTTAACCATGAGATGAACTTTTTACTCTTTCATTTTCACTATAAATACCTACACCATTGGCTTAAGTCACTCACACAACAAACCAACAATATTCCACTATACAAGCTAGATACGAAATTAGTCACCTTCTTTAGCCTCCTTAACTAATATCATCTTCAAGCTTTCATCTCATCACTTTAAAGTAAAAACATTAAAGTTGGAGTTGTGCATCTCACTAGTAGATCCTGAAGGTGAAATTATCTCATATTCATAGCTACTACACATTTTGTTTATGATTTTCTTTTCTTTAGGTAAAAACTCATTTTGATGAAATTTTGTTTTGTTTAGATTTGAGAAGATTCTAATAATTTTCAACCAGAAGAGAAACTATCAAGGTAGGGGGGTGAGGAATCTCAACAATGATAGTATGGTAGAATCAATTGAGTCAAGAGTGGCCCTAACTCTTTTGGTTTTAAAAGGCTTTTACAATCTGCACTAATCATGAATTAATCTTACCTATGATATTTATAAATGTGTTTCGCTATGTATGTGTGTGTATAATATCTGCTGCAAAAATTATATATTCTAACCAGCTTGATAAAAAACGTGTGTAGTTAAGGTTAAACTTCTTGTAGTTGTAGTATAGACATAATGGCATAATATTTTCTGGAAATGTGCAGCAATAACTAGTATCTGGAAAGGTGCAACAATCACCAGTACATGGTATTGTGAATAGGTTTTGCTCCTTTCAATTGAATAACAACATGGTATAATAACTCTTTAGAATGAAAACTAAAAATAGTAGTAATAATAATTAATAATAAATGGGGTGGTAGGAGTGATTAGCTTAAGAACCAGCATCCAGAAACTTAACAGAAATGAAATAGATTAGTCTGCAAGTAAACCAGTATTTCAGACTCTTACACTATTCATCAGACTCTGACACTATAATGAGTGTAGCTTCTGTCTAAAGCTTATGTATTAAATATATAATATATATATATATATATAACTTAACTTTTACTTTTATGTACATTAGTTACTCTTATTATATTATTTTTAAGAAAAGAACTATTAGTAATATTTTTGAGTTATCGATAACTGTGATTTCTTGAGGTATCTCATTACTATAACTGAGATTTCTTGAGGCGTCACATGCGTCGTAAGCCGCTCGGAGCTTCTCGTGCACCCCCCGTTGACACCTCTCTTGGATCGGTGGGCCTTTTGTGTTTTATGCTTGTTGTGCCGTCTCTGTGGACGGAGGCCCAGTCCGGAACAAATATTAAAAAAAAATTAACCCTTCGATTTTTAAGAAAAAATGATTCATGTAATCCAGAGTTCGACAAAAAAGTAAGTAAAGTTTGACCAAGAATTATTCTGCCCCAAAATCAAACTACTTAAAAAAAAATTGTAAATAAAAGTTAATGAAATGTCTAACAAATATACTTAAAATACTATTTCAGATTCTTAAGAACCTTTTTCTTTTACAAGGAGATTCTTAAAAACCTAATTATATTTTTATTTTTCAATGACAACATAATTTCTTTGTTCTTTAAAAAAACATAATTTCTTCGCATTTCTTAAGAACCTTATTACAATTTTTATATTTGAATGACAACACTAATTTTTTCATTTTATTTTTTCCGGATATCAATTTATAGATATCTATTCTTCAAAGAATTGAGTTAAAACAAATTGAGTCAATTTTTTTTTAAAGAATAAAATAGGTTCTAATATAAATATTATGATCTAATTTTTTTTATAAAAGATCGTGATGAGGTTTAAACTCCGACTTTTCTATTTATATTGAATTTTCAATGATTACTATTATTTCGTCTATTAAACAAAATTACAATATATCAAAAATAATAATAATCACGTGCTTAAGGACCTTAATATTTTGTAGTTGACAACAGTGGTTTTATTTTACAAGTTGTTGTCCATAGTGGTTTAAACAACGTTATTCACGTGAATGCTAGGATCTAGGTGTTGGTGCACACACATCATGAAACTTGTGTGTTTTTAACTGAGAAATGATATTTGAACAATCATTTTGTGACAACTTTTGTAACAACTTTTTATCTCATACTCACATTATATTTTTACTTTATCTATATTGCTTTGGTTTTTGTGTCAATACCTATATTTCTTTGTATATTTTGGTTGTCCCACAAATTGTCCTAAAAAATGATAGTTCAAATAAAATTCATCTTTTTAATAATATATAAGAAAAACTGAAGTCTCATTTTGATATATGTTCAAAAGGTTTTGTTCGTCAGTCTATGACCCAAAACTAGGTTCAATCCACTCAAACCCGAACCAAGTTGCTCACACATCCACTTGGTAGGGAGGTGTGCTCGTAACATTCATACCATCAACGAATCTAAAACATCTCCTTCCCATTCGATACGTAAAGCTTGATGGATACAGAATCCACCTTCTATAATCGTCAACCAACGACATCCTACCATCATTTGAAGGATTTCTTCCTTCACATGCATAAGAGGATTCAAAGTGTCCTCCAAGGTAGGATCTAGCGCCTCATCCATTCTTACACTATATTGTTCACATACCGACTTGAACGTCGAAGTGTTTTCTGCAGACGACCCCCGCCATTTCAATCACTGGACACTGTTCTGATCCTCTCAAATCGGTATATATAAAAAACACACAATTCATATTAGTTATTTTTTTTTTAAAAAAAACATAATTTTTAATCCGAACCTATACAACTAATTTTTGTTGATTCTTAAAAAAAAAAAAACTAATTTTTGTTGTTGTTATTGTTGAACCGCGACAAGTTTGACTAGGCAATCCATTGATCATATAGTTGACCATGTGTATTTACAACTTATGTCCCTGTAACAAAAAATATTTGTTTTTTTTTTTTTGCAACATTATATCGAAAGGGATTAGAAACACAATAGAGTGAATTGGAACTGATTGAATTCAAATTTGAACAGTAATAAGATTTTGATTACATGATTTTGGGCGTTTCTACGATTCTTCAACAATAAACGTTATCAAAAAACTGTCAATTACAAGAAAAGAACTGGAGGTTTGAGTATTTTGATTTGATTTTTCAAATTAACAACTCTTGATGGCATAAGGTAATCCTATTGACTTCATAGAGGTAACGACTAACAATTTGGACAAGGCAAAAAATGAAAAAATTTGATGTTAAAATCTGAATATAGTAAAAAAATTAAGGACATCAATTAAGTTCCAAGTGTTTGTTACAACATGGTTACGATGACTAACATAACGATAAATAAAACTTCATAATTCTAAGACCCTAATTGTGATTCAAAACTCAACAATACCATATAAGAAATTTAACTCTGACCCGCGTTCAGATTCAACTAATTCTCCAACTATAATGAATTGCATTCAACATCTAATCTTGATACAATAACGGTTGCTCTTTCGGACTAGGACAATGCCAAATCCGTTAAGCGATCGCATTAGACGAAAGGAAAACCATGTTAATGATTGGTTGGCTAAATACGACTCACTGAACTCGGACATGCTAGGCTTAACATTTATTAGACAACAATAATGATACATGTACACCGTATATTTTTCAACATTTATTCAACACTTCATTTATTTTTATCCCTTTATTTCTATCACATCACCACCCTATTACATTTATCACATCACTCTTTATTTCTCTCTCTCTCTCTCATGATGTATAATACATTTTCTTTATTTTTTTAGTTGTTCATGTCTTTTCTTAGGACCATTCCAGTTGTTCATGTATTTTCTTAGGACCATTCCATCTTGATTCAAAATAAAAATAGTAACTGTTTCTTGACCAAAAAAATAAATAATAATAACTGTTTTCATTCTTTCTACACCGAAAAAAGTGTTTTAAAAAATTGTATCTTGATTTTTTTTTTCACACTCAACTCAACCAACATATAGCACGATCTGTGTACAGAATTTGTCATGAATACCTTTTTTTTTTTGAGGGAAGAATTTGTCATGAATACTTGTCAACTGCAATCCGCAATAATCAAAACTTAATTAAGTAATACTCCTATTAACTTTGTCCATACGCAACTCTCTCATAAACAGATCCTATCATACTTGTACAAATTAAGCACATGAGATTTATTAAAGGTTGCTATAAAATTGGTGAAGATGCCATGCCAGCCTTTTTTGTATAATGATGGTATGCCAACCTATTTAAAGAGTAATACTATAAGTCTATAACATAATAACTTTCAGCCAAAATGGTATATAACAAAATAAGGAATGGGTTGAGATAAATGGAGAGAAAAAACAACAATAAACCACATCACACTATATCATTTCAAATGACGATAAGGCAAATAGAGTAAGCATTTTGTTTTTTCCTTGCATTTTTTAGGTTGGTTGAAAGTAGGTGACTATTGGATTGGTCTAACTGCTAGTTTTTTCTAATGTGTTTAAATAAAAGAAAGTAGGGCCTTTTGGCCTTCTTTTGTAAAATAAGAAAAAAAGAAAGCATTCAACATTAGAGCAAAAGAGAATCAAGTGATCGGATTCAAGTGGTTATTGAGCTCCACCATCAATTGTTTAGGGGAATTCGAGTTTGATTTTTGGATGAAACAATTATTGGTAAGTCTTTACTTATGTTTCAACCGAACTCTGAATTAATAAGATCCATTTTCCCAATGAATCATATGGTTAGAACAAAAAGAGCAAAAGGGGTGACATAGTCTGAATTGCCGATGCTTTGGCCTAAAAAATATTTTGCTGCATACTCTAACATTGATATTTTTTAGGTCAAATACCTCTTTTGGTCCTTTAAGTTTGACAAAAATATCGGATTAGTCCTTTAAGTTCTTAAGTTTCAAATAGGTCCTTTAAGTTGTTAATTTATTACACCGTTACTCTTTTAAGGACCTATTTGAAACTTAAAAACTTTAAAATAGGTACATTAAATTAACAACTTTAAAGGACTTATTTGAAACTTAGAAAACTTAAAGGACTATTCGGTATTCTTGTCAAACTTAAAGGACCAAAAATGGTATTTGGCCTATTTTTTAATTTTGAATAAGTATACTTTGTTATTTATCCAATCTAGCCGCATCCGCATATCAACTCAATGTAGGATAGACTAGGTCGAACTAAGGTCTGTAAGGCTTAAGTTCGGCCTTTAAAAATTCAAGCTCAATTCTACCATGTTACATGTTATAGACTTATTTTTAAACCTAAGTTTAACCTATTTTAAATGTCTGGTATGACATGTTAGTATATTTAAAGACATATTTCATATTAACGTCTTTAAATAAATGATATTTATCTATCTTTAAATAGAATAATGTGCTAATAGGTCAACGAGATTAAATTTTGTTTTGAAATTTAACATGATATTTTTTAGAATCTAACTTTATTATATGACATTGTATCTCAATTTTATTTTATAATAATACATTTAAATATGTATAAGTTACCCAAAAGTTGGCAGATTTGTAATTTATCACAAAATACATAATCTAATAATAATAATAATAATAATAATAATAATAATAATAATAATAATAATAATAAACGTTAATTATATAAAATCCACACAAAAATATATTAATCATATAGACTCAACTAAGCCGGTCTCATAGGCCTAAATAGGCCTTTCTGATTGTATCTAGTCAGCCTTATTTAGCTCAATAAGTTTCTAGAAAATGTTAGATTGTCTGTTTAAAATAAATCTTGAACTTTTTTTGACAAAAAAATAAATAAATCTTGAACTTGTTTCGTGTTTCATGTGCAATCTTAGGTCTAACATAGGTTGATTTTTTCTTAAGTGAGGTCTAATATTAGTTGCATGCGTGAGGAGACCAGGAAATGTTGTTGTTAAGAAGGATCGTTAGTGAGTCCAACCAACTTTGGATCAACACCCCACCACCACTAATTAAATATTTAATGACATATCACTAAAGTATTGTGGAATATGAATAGTCAATGTTAACTTTATACATATACTTTGAAAATTCAGCTTAATCCGACGTCATAAGTTCGAATCCTGTCATAAGAATACAACAATGTCAAATCTCTAGCTTTTTCATATATTGTGGTCCTACTCAATTTGATGGATTTATTTATGCAATTGCGTGCAAAGAATATCTGTTTCACACAAAAAAATATACTTTAATAAAAAAAACTTTTTTTATTGAATTTAATAAAAAAAAATATGCAAAAGTTTATTTTAAGTACATTTATACATAAAATAGATAATTAAATACCCTAAATAGTTTTCTTAATATGCAAAGAAGTTACAAGGAGTGCTCATAAAAAGGATGGGAGGATTGGACTTAGTTCAGTTGATAGAGACGTTGCATAATACATGTAGAGAACAGAGTTTGAACCCAGACACCCCATTTATTCACCTCAAAAGGTGAATTTCTAACCACTAGATTATTTGAAGAAAAAAATATACAGGAGAAGTAGCCGATTTTGAGAATGCAGGCATCAAGATCCTTAATTATTTATTCGGAGGTGTAAAGAAAATTAGAGGTATAAAGACCTAGCATCGCTTGTCTTGAGCTAGGGTCAATTCTATCTACGGAAATTATAAAATGCTTTTAAAGCAGGTTAAAAGTGTGATTGAAATCTTTTATTATAAAAGCTTGTTAGGTCAAGCTAACCCTAAACCTAATTGTTTTCCTCCAAACCACTTGCGAAGTCTTTATTGTCCCTCATTGCTATCTAATCAGACGAATTTGTCCTTCTCAATTGCTTTCTATTTAGTGACATTTAACAATGTGTCACAATTAGTTTTAACATAAATGAAATTTATTAGGCTTTTATAATAAGAGATTCAATGCGATATGAAATTCGAATTCAAAATTAACTTTTTCCCTCTCAAATATATGAATTACACATCCGTTCATTCTTCTATAAATTCAGGTCTCTGCTTTTGGCATCTCTCATTTGTCAACCCACTCTCCTTTGTTGTTCATCTCTCATTTCCGTAATGACTAATCGTAATATGGATACATTGTTTTCATATCATTCCACCGCCATATCAACAAGGTGAGGTTAATTTTCAGTTTTCCTACGAGAAAAAACTGTCTCCATATGATGTTACTTCCGGATTTATGGTGAGTTGTTTAAGTCTTATAGATATATCAGATAAAATCGCATATATGTCAAATATGTTCAGTTTTTATTGAACTCTTTTTTTGTTGTTGTTGTTTGTAGATGTTTGAGTATCATGAGTTTTGCGAGTTAACATCGAACAAACAGACTACTTCTTTGGTTATGATTGATGATTGTGCCAAGAAATGGAATTTCATTCTAATTTTTGGACACCTTACAAATGAGCACTTCAAAATTGGAGGACAGTGGAAGCGTATAATTGTTGCTCGAAGATTTCATGAGGGCGCTGAAGTCATGGTTGGCGCTCCAATGACAGGGATGAATGAGACTCTGTAGTTTAGTTCGTAGTTTTGATTTATCATTTTTTCGTTGTGTTAAGACTTACGTCAGTTTTTGGCAATGTATTTGAATGATTTTATTGTATCATCGTGTTTTGTTTTTTAAATAATGCACAACATTTTCGAATATAATCGACTGCATTTTGTTGATTGTTTCCATTCTTTATTTGTTATGATTGAGCCAGAAAAAATAATCGTGAAATACATATACATTTTCATTAAAATGTCATGTAATCATCACTGTAGGGTGTTGCGAAATGGTTGAGCTAGGAAAGTTTCATACAATGAACAAAATTTCAATACAAATAGCAACAAGAGTGAAAGACAATTTAATGACAGTTTATATCAACATTAATTTGGTCGTCATCCAGACAAATGCACTTAAGACTAATGAGAATTTCTTCATTTTAATGTCTTACACTTGCAGAATTTCGTTATTTTAATATCATTTAAGCTCGTCTTCCCATTATACAATATATGTATTCTAATGTAATTTATGTGCATTTCCGTTACAAAAATTATGGCTTTAATGTCATTCATGCACATTGTCATTACAGAAGTTATGCCTTTTAATCTCATTTATGTGTTTTTCCATAAAAGAATTTATGAATTTTAATGACATTCATGCGTACCTTTCCGTTACAGAATATATTTGTTTTAATGTCTTTTATGCGTCTTTTCGTTACAGAGTTCCTGCGTTTTAATGTTGTTTATGCGGTTTCCCGTTACATAATTTTGTCATTTAATGTCATTTATGCGTCTTCTCACAATATAATTTCTGGATTTTAATGTCATTTATGTGCATTTCTTTTACATAATCTTCTTCAGTTTAATGTCATTTACGCGCCTTTTCGTTACAAGCTCATTCTTTTTAATGTCAATTATGTGTTTTCCCCTTACAGAATTTCTGCATTTTAATGTCATTTAAGCGCCTTCTTATTATAAAGTTTATCCATTTTAATGTCATTTACACGTCTTCGCGTTACAGAATTTATGCATTTTAATTTTATTATTGTGTTTTTCCATTATAAAAATTATGGCTTTTAATGTCATTTTTGTGTCTTTCCATTTCTGAATTTATGCTCTTTAATGTCATTTATGCGCTTTTACATTAAAAGATATATGTATTTTAATGCCATTTATGTGCATTCATTTTACAAAATATTCTTCAGTTTAATGTCTTTTATGCGCCTTTCCGTTACGAGTTCATGCTTTTTAATGTCATTTATGTGTTTTTCCCTCATAAAATTTCTGCATTTTAATGTCATTTATGCGGCTTTTTGTTGCAGAATTTGTCATTTTAATGTCATTTAAACGTCTTCTTATTATAAAGTTTATCCATTTTAATGTTATTTATGTGCATCCGCATTAACGGATTTCATGTCATTTTAATGTGATTTATGTGGCTTTCCATTACAGAATCTCTGTGTTTTAATGTCGTTTATGTGTCTTCCCGTTACATAATCTCTGCGTTTTAATGTCATTTATGTGCATTTCCTTTACATAATCTCCACATTTTAATGTCATTTAAGTGCATTACTTTTACATAATCTTCTTCAGTTTAATGTCATTTACGCATCTTTCTGTTACAAGTTCATGTTTTTTAATGTCATTTATGCATTTTTCCCTTACAAAATTTCTGCATTTTAATGTCATTTGTGTGACTTTTTGTTACAGAGTTTTGTCATTTTAATGTCATTTAATTGCCTTCTTACTATAAAGTTCATCTATTTTAATGTCATTTACGTGTCTTCCCATTACAAATTTTTTGCATTTTAATGTCATTTATCTGTTTTACCACTATAAAAATTATGGCAATTCATGGCTAAATATAATATGAAGGTAACATAGTATGACAAGTATTATCAACACGTTTTTTGCTTATGTTATAATATAGGCGTTAATCAAATTTTAATATCACCAGAAGTGCAACAAAGGGAGTTCTGTTGAATATGCTAATGTTGAAACCGAACCGGTGGTTAATAATGATGTGGTGGTAAGAACTTTCCAGTTTGTATGTCCAAAACTACAATATGTGCGTCTAAATTTAAATGATTTTTTTTTTGTATTACATGAAGCTTTGGAGTGTGGCGATTCATGTAGCAATACTAACATCGATAACACTCCAACTAGCAAATCTAGTGTGAAGCGGTCATTTGACAGTGTAGATTCTCGTGATGTTATCGCTGTTGAAATCGGAGATGCATCTACTACTAAGCGACATAAGTTGGTTCATGTGAAAGTTGAGTCTTATGAGTGAAATGACGGGATGAATTGTCGTGTGAAGCACTGTTTAATGTGTTTTTTTTTGTTCAGACTCTTGATATGATTTTTTAGGGTATGATTGTGTTGTTGTTCTACTTTATCCTTTTTGTGTTGCTGTAAAACTTATGTCGATTTTTGGCAAAGTATTTGAATAATTTTTTTTGATTATCTTATTTTGTTAATTTAAGTTGTTCACAAAATTTCTTAAAAAAAAAGTTGTTCACACAATTTTCAGTCTACAGGTTGATTGTTTGTAGTTGATTTTTACAATGTCGTATCGTGATTTATATTTGACAATAGGGTTTTAGAAAAATATGGAAGTCATTTATCTAAAAAAACGATGAAGACGGTGTGGATACTAATGTGACGTCAAATGTGGTATACATGAAGTATTATGTAATTTATCATAACTAATGTTGTATTTACTATTTTCCAAAAATATTAATGTTATCTTGATATGATTAGTGTGAATCAATGTTTATGATACGACTTATATGAGAACTATCTTTAATTTTGTATAATATATTTTTTTGACAAGTATTATAGATAAACAAAATGGTGCATCTTTAGTCAATAGGACCCATGCCGAACATGAATCGATGGTCTAGTATTATATAATTACGTATCATTTCATCCTTGAATTTTGTTTAGAAATTTCAAATATATGTCAACACATAAATGTAGTCCTCCAAAACTCTAAAAAACACAATTCCGAAACATACATTTAGCTTCTTATTGGGGATTCATTACACATGTTTTATCACTTTATGTATTTATATAAAAAAAAAATGACCTTGTGGATAAACATCTTAATTAGGTAGTTATAACATAAGCAAAAGTTATCACAAAAACTATTTTTTGTAACAAATAAGCAATTTCATCAAGGTAGATTGATTCTCTAAAAAAAATCAAGGTAGGTTGATAAATTAGATTTTTATATTAAGTCGTCATTATAAAATTGGCTTGTAAAATGAAACCTCTCTTCATAAATTTGTCTTTTCATGATTCGGTTTTTTCCATAACCATCGTAGCATACTAGTATATAATTTTCACAATGTATAAAGACGGTGCTGAAGAACTTGGATTAAAGGACACATATTCTATTGCATTTCATAGTGTAAAATTAATGAAGGTGTTTGAAGAATTAATTTAAGAAAATGACATCATGATGTGAATTCACATGTGTGTACAAAAAAATTGATAATGTGAGTGCATAGCGATTAATCTCTTGATTATACTGGGTTTACATTTCAGCATTGTAAAGTTACTAACAAAAAGTCTCTTGACAATGACCATGTAATTCTTTTGTGTAAAATTAAATACAACAGTAAAAATAATCGTGGTGTATTCAAGCAAGTGAATGAAAAGGATGAGCCTATATATGGTGACAAGTTATACACTATTTCAATGGAAGTTGACATGTGTGGAATAGGTTAATCCAGCACCCCAGTTGGAAGGAGCAACATTCCAAGCTATTATAGTTTCTTTGGTTGTGTAAGAAGTAATCTTGAAAGAAAGAGTTTGGCCACTAAGTGTTGCAAATGCTTGGTAAGAAGCACCCCAATTGTGGCTCATGCTAATCCATCCTGTTCTACTTCCTTTAACCCACATGTTTGCAATATCTCCTCCACCTCCCACATTCATCACGTACACCAATAACCAATATCCATTTCCTTGGAAAGAGAACCGAAATCCTTCACTCCTCACGCAAGGTACTCTAAGAAATTCAATTTTTTATCAACAAATCACATTGTAAGTACGATATCACTAAAGCCAAAGACATATCTCTTGTAATGTTAAGGTAAGAATAATCTCCATAAAAGACAAATGATGCAACACATTATGCAAGGAAAAAGGTTGGATTTGGATTCCTTGTGACCACAAAATCATGCAGTTGTCGACCTAGATTGTATCAAGATTGGATGATTCATATTTCAACTTCGCATTTTAGACGCAATTTACCAAAGTTGAAGCATGAACTACCTCTCTTTGATTTGACCGTTTATATCACATAACTGCATCAATTGCTTCATTGTGTGACCATAGAAAATATGGACTCTATGTCCACGCAATCATGCAAATGTCAATTTGGATCATGAGATAAAGATCAAATAACTACTTTTGGACTCGATTTATCGAAGTTGAAACGTGGAATGCCTGATTTTGATTTGATGGTCAAAATCATATGACGGTAAATATATGTATCCACACAATCATGCTGGATCAAGATTAGATCACGTTTTCACTTTGTACTTTGAATTTGATTTACCAAATTTGAAATGTGGACCGTCTGATATTAATCCGATAGTCTAGATAAATCACGTGACAAAATCAATTGCATGTTTATGTGACATTAGAAAATATGGATCACCATTTTGTTATTAATCCATTCTATATTATATATATGTGGAGCAAGCTTGATTTGTTAATTACCTGCGATACATAACAGGGACGATACCAGCCTTCCACTGTGCAATTTTCATGAAGGCAGGCTTCGACATGTCAAAATGTGAACGTGGTGGGTTGCACCATCCACCGTTATCAGAGGCCTGAGACCAATTAGGAGGGCAAATATTTGTAGCAGTGACTGTAGTGTAAGGAACATTGGTGTTACATGCACTCGATTGAACACATTTTATTTGATAACAAGTCCCACATGCATACCCATTATTGAACAATGTTGAACTCAATGCTGCTGTGTCTGTCCCATAACCGTTCACAAACAAATTTCCGTACCCACATGCTCCTCCTTTAATAAGTCCATTAAATTTTAATTAGTTACTACAAAAAGCATGTCAATGTAAAGTAACATTTATTTATATCTAGAAGGGAAAATTAGTAGTATTAATTGTGGTAATGCTAATGACCAATTTAGAAACTATTTAAGCAAGATGTTAAATGTTTTTCTCTTAAGCCCCATGCGCTCTAGTAATCTGGAGTACGGCTGGGACTGAGAGTTAAAGTTTGGTCAAACATTGTTTCAGTTAGGATTCGAACTCGAATTTTTCTGAATGATTGTCTTAACTGATAGTTCATGAATCACTCGAGGTTAATCACTTAGTAAAATGTTGATCTAGTGTTATACCAAAAGAAAGTTAATTTGGTGAGATGGATTTTGGCTTATTACATCAATTGTTGAAATGGTTTAGCTAATGATAATAATTAAGAGATTGAGCTAATTAACGTACCCATGGTGGCAGAAGCTGTCTCATCGCCATAAAATGTGGCATGTGCAAGAGTCCATTGACTGGGTTGAAATGTGCCCCCTACTAAAGCTGGCTTTCCAATGACTGTGAGCATCAATGTAATTGTAATTGTAACCAACAAGCTACAATATTGATAAATTGCAGCCATTGTTAAGATTCTGGATAAATTAATGAATGGGATTAATCGGTGCTCATTGATTTGTACTTGTAAATGTGTTCTTATATATAACTTCCAATTCCAGTAGCACGTCACTAATTGAAAGAAGTTGCCTTCGTGATTCCCACGAATATCGATTATGTCTCTATCTCTCCTAGTCAACAATATTACTGATGTTGTTTGTTTGTTTATTTTTTGTTATTGTCTAGAAACAATATTGCTAGCCAATGATGTAGTTACATGTAGAATGATCCAGGAATATTATATCATCACCGTATTTCTTATAGAAGTAAAGAAAATGGTGTTACTATAAAAAAAATATAAAGTCGTGCCAACATGTTTAATCATATGATATATCCAGAGGATTAACAATTCTTTCACAGCTGCACGTTGTTAATTATATAATTAAACATCTTCAATAGCTGAATTTAGATATTCAAAAAGTACATAGAAGTCCATGAAATTGAACTTAAATACCTCAAAGTGGTTTTTAGATAGTCTAGAGTCTAGACATTTCTATTTTTCGAAGGTCCAAACTTATATTCAAGATGTTGATCCAGTGTTCATTTTAATTTGTCGTGCATTGTATAGTTTAAGCAGAGGCCATAAGCAATCAACCTATGAAAAGGTTATTATAATCCCGCTGAGCTTTTAATATCAAGTAATTTGTTCGGCCACATTGCTAAAAAGGTTAACATTCAATTTATTATACCATCGTACAATTGGAAATCCATGCTTTACTAATATCCAAGAATGGCACATGGTGCATGACACCGATCTAAAAGACGTATTTGGAAATCAACTTGGTATGACACAAATGGTAGATGCTTGAGTCACTTAACAATATGAAGCAGGGTTAGGTCTCCGATCCTTGTTGCATGTAGGAGGATTTTTTTTTTTTTTTTTTAAGCGAGTAACAAAACTCCAACACACATTATTTAAGGTTAGACTCATTAATGGTGTTAAGCACCCTCATAACTCTTCCGGTAAACAACGCAGTGTATGCTATACAGAGTCCAGATTACTTTACAAGTATACAAACCCCATATACTTACAAGTAGGATAGTGACAATATTCAAACACTGAGATCACACACATTATTATGTGTGACAGTGATAACATGACACATAATACAGCATGTTGCTGGTTGATAAATTTGTCACTTTCATAGTAATTCCTATTAATGAGCTCCCATTGCTTGAACAATGAATGTGGTTCCAGGAATACCTGTATGCATACCCAACATAACAAAACATGAGGATTGCCAAATGCACCTATGTTCAAGCGATACCATTATATTTTTCAAAGTAACAAATCTTTTATAAAATTCACTTATAATAGATTTATAACTAGATAGAAATAGAATATCAATATTATATTGCAACCATATTCAAAACATATATGCTTCAATAGATTTAGCAGAGTTATTAGAGTATGCTAGGAATGTACCTTCACTTATGCATTACTTCATTCTGGCAATGTAATCAATCTTGTAGCTGAATCATACACCATTTCAGTTCCACAGCTGATTCAAATGTTACATTCGATTGTTAAATTATTTTATATGATATGAAAATAGTTTAAGGATAAAATATGAAACCACAATGGTTAGTTAGTCAACAGTATTTTTGTACTTACTCGGAGCATTTGACTTTGTTGTTGGAACCACCACTTGAAATTGACAGTATAGTCCCAAAGAAGGAGGTATTTTCAGTTCCGCAGTTTGGACAGGGACCCTTTAAAAATGAAATAATCAGTGTATGTACCGGCGGTTCAATATAACCTACCAAATAATGTTAAAAAAATTCTTACCTTTAAAATCACAAAATCTTTGATAATGGCCCTTGTTAGTGATAGAGCTAGATATACAATGAGGGGAACAGCCGCAAACCAAGTGAAAATGAAACTAAAAGGCTCTGGCAGCTGCACTCAACAATCCATAATATTAATATCTGTTAGTAGCATGAAGTGTAATATCTTTTTCAATATAATTGGTTGAGTTTCGCAAATCTATGGACTCTTATCATGTTACTTTGCACTTCATAATAAAATTTAATTCACTGGTTTTATTTTCACTATCAAATGGTAATCCATTTGCTTTTTGCTGTCTAATGTTTACCCTACAGAGGATCACTTTTTCATCTAGAAGATATAAAAACTCCAATGGTGATAAACTGCTTCCATAGATTTAAAAGGCTAAAATATTAGAAAGGAAAGGACCTTAAAAATGCAACTACTGTCAGATGCTATGACATTCTGGAATCAAATTACACCCAAATTACAAGTTTGCAGTACTAGGTACAAGTGAAAAGAGAACATACCTCTAGCAAGTAAGTGATCTCAAATCCAGTTAGATCATCAAGGAAGAAGAACCTAACAGATCACAGGGGGGAATTAAAAGTTAAAGGCAAAAAATGTCAAGACCTAAGGCAAAATTGTACTTTCATTCATCTTTTAGGATGAAACCTTTGATTTAAGAAAGATAGATGACAAAAAATGGATACTAATATGGAGATTATAAAATATGTAGGAGTAGGTAGAATATGACATCAGGTGGTAGATAAATAGATATGTAAAAATCAGCATATATTTTTCATTTCTTGCATTCCTTTCTATCCCTTCCTTAGGGTATGTTTGGGAGGGGGGTTTTGGAGGGAAGGGGAGGCTTGTTTTTCTTTTCCAAATTACGCAAGCTACAAAATGTTTCTAAAAATGAAAAAAGTGTGATTGAATTGTTATATGATCATATATCATGGTATACTTTCAATTTTAAAAAAATCTCAAATGCATATCAAAATATAAACTTAGCCCTCCAAAACCCTCCAAAATCACCTTCCCTAACAGACGCTTAAGTCATAGTCATAATGAGTAAGATATTATTCAATCCTCGGAATCAAATATATGAATGAAACATAAATACAGTATGTCAAGTGTGTATTACAACATTGTTTTAGAACTTTCAGTTTCACCATATGTTGTATTTTCACTTTCTGAGACCAATCATATATTTGGCAGAAGTAGGAATCAAAATTTTTACTGGCAATACAGTAGAATGTTGACATCAAATGGTGAATCAAAGGTTTCACCATTATAAATCAACAAAGTCAATATAAATGACAAAAAGTTTGTAGGGAAACAGGCAAAAGCTACTTACAATCCTAATGCAACCACAGTGGCTGGGACGTTCAGCAGGAACATCTTTAAATAGTCAACAGACAGGTCACTGTAAACCTATAAAAAGACTGTAATAAGTATAGAATAAAGATTGAACACAGCAGATGCACTCATTGAAATACTCGTCAATCCCAAATGATAGGGTAAAATCCTGAAGGTGAATTCTAGTAAATAAAGAAGCATTTTATTTGACATGAAATGGTCCTCCTATATTTCTTGTCACTACTTGTGAGTTGTAATATGAGTCATATGACTGATATTAGTAGCTTTTATCCCAATCTCAAATCTAAACAAATCTCTTAATAATGAAACGAGAAATTTTACTCCTGTATTCATTATTCATTATTCAGCATTGCAAGAATGACTTAATAAAGAAAACTACTCTACATAACTGCATTCTACAACTAACTACCAAAACTGAAATAAGAGAATAGATTACATATCAATACTTACCTTTTTACTTCGAAGGCTGCACCTTGGACCCTCAACAACAATTTCACTCCCTTCTCTCTGGAAAACAACCATGAGTTCAGTAAATTATGCCAGAAAGAGGAAGATACAAAACTACTAAATCAATTACAACTGCATTTGAAATTTTTTTTGACCAGTATAACAAATAGAACTGATACTTGATATCTTAAACTTCCTAAAATGGAACCCGAAAAATAAATTTTGTTTCATGAACTCCAGTAACTGGTTGATCTAACCTTTAATTTGGTCCAAATGATATAGTACTACATCTTATTTCCTTTATATCAGTGACACGATGATGACTTCACACCACAAAACACAAAAGACTTTTCATGAATGAAGTCAAAATAGACAAATAGCAAACCTTTAGATTCAGTTTCAACTTATCATACTCTTGGTCGCTCAAAATTGGATTTCCAGATACATAAGCCATAGAAGCTTCAAGAAATTTTTGTTCATCCGAACCTACACAACAGTAATTCAACAAAGACTTACAAAATATAGACTTACATATTAACACTAATCCATTATTCATATATATAAGAGTAATAACAGAGAAAATTACACCATACTTAGCATGACAACACTGCTTCCTTCCCACATAAGTTCCTCCTTGAGATTATCAAATTCTTCATTTGACATAATAGCTTTTCCCTCATAATAGAATGACTGTTAAATAAAACAAAAAACCAACCACAAATTTTAGTCCACATATCCAAAGTTGTTTTGAACAGTATCAACGATCATAAGCACTTATGAGACTGTTTGGAAGAACTTATGAAAATAGCTTCTGAATGTTCATAAGTTGTTTTCAGCTTATTTTCATAAGCTCTCCAAATAGATTATACAAAAACAATTAAACTTATTTTTTTTTTTTGTTTTAGAAATAACTTATACAATAAGCGCTTATCCTATAAGCTGAAAATTAAGCCGTTACACAAACAAATTTGGTGGGATATATACTTGGAGTGCTTGAAGAAATTCTTGCTCGAGTTCACCAACGGATTTCTTCTCCTTTTTTTGATCTATGCTACAATATGGGAGGACATTAGTATCAATAACAGCATCTCCGTCAAAATTTCCAACATTCCCTGAAAGAAAAACGATAAGCAATAAGTAAATAGTAATATAGATGACATCACAGAAGTCTTTTCTAATTTAATTTCAACCACTCATTTTGAGTCGTCCAACAAGACTCTCGAATAATTAGTCTGTGCAGTTGCGCATGAATAATATACAATTTACACACAAAAAAAAAAATGAAAAAGTGATACCTTGTTGATCTGCGGTGGCTTTAGGTGAAAGTAGGAATAGTCTGCGGCGAAGGCATAAATGGCGGGAATTGAAGTGAGGAGGAGAAAGAGAAGAAAAAGAGAATGGAATGGAGGGTGTTGGGGGTGCAGAACATGGACGAGGGGGTGTTAATGTGAAGGCTACTTTGGTGGCAGTGAACATGGTGGAAGTGTAACTGAGAAAAATGAGAGTGGTGGTTTTGTTTAATTTGGAGTGTTAAAAAAAAATGGAAAAATGAAGAGTGGTAGCTTGGAGATAAGGCAATGAGAACGTGTGGAGGGAAATGCAACGGCTTATTTTCATATCGTCGTTTCTTGTTTATATATCTTGACACAAGTCACCATATTTAGTTGCTTATGTATCTATGATGACTTGTCCATCTGCGTGTTGTGGCAATGTGGCATTTTCATTTGGGCACCATGGTGTGTTGCGTTGGATTTAAGCTTGACATGGTTTTTTGTCACGTAGGCAAATCGGTCCCACAAAAATAACAAAACTTGTCATTAAACTTACGCTTAAAAAAAAATGTCAAATACCTCTTATTCTTTTAAGTTTGACAAGTTTCAAGTTTTTTAAATTTTAAATAGGTCTAAGTTGTTAATTTAAGTGACATTTAATATACACAAGTACAAAAATGATTTTTTCACCATTGATATATTAGTATTTTATTCAATGGCTAGAATTAGAGAATGGTTACCTCTTTAGTAGGTTTATGTGATACAATGCATGTATTTGCAATGACACTCCCAAATTATATGTAATTATATTTACAGATTTTTTTAATATTAATTAAAAATTTGATGAATTGTTTACTCATTTGATGACCAAATTTAGTTCAAATAAATTTTGATATCTTGTAATTAATTAAATAACATTTATTTTTTTCAGGAAAAATATAATTAACATTTAATTACATTTTATTACAATTACTTATTAATTAATTTACTTAATTTTATTGACTTACGAATTGTTTTAATTCATAAGAAGAACCATTAATTTTTTTTTGGAAAAACATTTAATTTTTAAAATAATTAAAATGATATGTGTTGTCCATAATATCCCTGTTTTAAATTGGAAAAATGATTAAAATTGTAAACTTTATATGTTCAATGATAAAAAAAAATTGTAAACTTACAAATTTACTTATATGTTTAACGATATTTTTAGTCCATATCATAAAATAAATTCTGGACACTAACCCCTAAACAAAAAAAATCTGGGCATTAATTTTTTTACGTTTTCACCCTTTTTTGTCCATCTTGACTTTAATTGAGGGCATTAACTCTGGGCATTCACTTAGCCATGATTTTGGGCATTAATTTACCTTCTTTCATTTCATTTTTTTACTTCATCCATTGAAATTTAGGCATTATTTCTGGGTATTATTCTCTACTTAAAAAATTCTGGGTATGAAAATGGGTATGAAAATGAACTTAAAGCCAACATGAGCCTCTCCTACTCCTTCTGAATTGACGATGTGAAAGATGTGTTTCATTAGATCTAACCAAAAACAATGGAAGAATCGCATATCCCAAATAATGGTGTGAGTGAGAACCCGAGAGAAAGAAAAAACCCAGATTGGTCTTGATCATGGTGAAATGTTCTTCCTTCATAAATGATTTCTAGGCAATTAGTTTTTTTGTTGGCAAACATTTAAGATTTGATTTTGTTTGGTGAAAAATTGATGAAGAGAGTAAATGATTTTTGAACAATTAATAAAAAATACATTGAGTTAATTTGGCCAAAGTAGTATATTTGGTTGTTTTGGGGAGGTATTTTGATTTAAACAACAAAAGGGTCAATTTAAAATTACACATAAAACTTGTTTACCTATTATTAGGGTTAAAAAAACTTTTTGTATGGTACACAAAGAGAGTGTCTTGTGTATCCTAACCTTCATCGTTAATTTAATGTAATTTAAAGTTTTTTAAAAAATAAATTTGAGTTTTAGATTTTTGATTTTCTGGGTTTATGGATGAATGTATATGAAGATGAAGAAGAGGGAAGGAGATGAAGAAATGTAAGAAAAAAATTAGATATTAGTGATGCACAATAAGATACAATAAGCATGCATTATCCCACTGTTCCTTTTTAAAACAAAAGATCAAATAGTTCAAGTTAAAAAATTTAATAAGGTCTACGATGGGCCACCAATAATGTTGGTCCACCTTAGATATTTGTAGTTAAAGTTAACAGAAAGAGACTAAATTGACTAACCGAGGTATATTTGAGGGACCGAAAAGAAATTTTTTAGAGTTATGTGACCAAAATGAAAACAAGAAATAAATTAGGGGAGCAAATGATTAAATAAGCCTTTAAAAAAATTGCAGTTCATATAACTTGCAAGTTGCAAGTCAACTACGATAACTGTGATTTCATGTGCTTTTGGTTGGATAGAATATGAATGCATTTCCGCAAGGTACTTCATATCATAAACACCCATTTCAAAAAGATCACAAACCTTCAACAATTTAAAAAAGATCATGAATGTAATGTTGTAAATTCAATCATAACCAACATGAAATAAGGAAACAACGATGCTTATAAATAACAACGGATAAGGAAGGAGAATGCAAGGGAAACTAGCCCACGTTTTGTTGATGGGTAGAGTAGTTGTCACCCATTTAGAAGCGAGGTAGGCTATCTTCAACACATGCATAAGGTTCAATCCAAATATTGGCATCTTAACACCTCTTGAACTGTCGATCATATCTTCAAAAATAAACTGCAATCTAGCATAAAAAATCACAAAAATATTTAGTTTAAAGAGAGGTTGGTTGTTTTTTGTAAAGGAAGGAAGATCTAAGCAAACAACACATTTTTTTTTTTCATCTTTTATATACAAGTTCACATAAATGGAGAACCAGAGCATGAAAGGAAAATCATTGAGCAAATAAGTGAGCATATATTCATACCAGCCAACTACAAACAAAACAAGTCACGTGATAATAATAATAATATGTATTTTGGTGTGTGAGTGCCCAAATATTTTGTCTAAATGATTGTGACCATGTAACTATTTTCCTAAATAGAGACACAAATTAACAGAAGACATTTAATCATTATGATAAAAGATCTCATTACAGTAAACTCACATCACAATGGAAAATATAGAGTGAAGAGCAGTGGTAGATTATTATACAAGTATGTATCCTTTTACACACATATATTTTAATAAACAACCTATTTTACTCCCTTAGGTGAACATACAAGTCTAATATTATCGATTGATTTGACTCAAACCTCTTGTTTATGTTTTTATGTAATGCAAGAGAATTTAACACCACCACATCACCAGTAAGAGAATTCATGATCCTCGTGTGTCTTAGTCCGCATAGGAAATGTACATATTTCATTGCTGAGTTAAACCTCAAATGCTGAACATTGTAGCTAAAGCAACGTTTAGTTGCAAAGGGAGTAAGGCTAATCACATATGGCAACTGTATCTGTGCATGTTTCAGAAACAAGACTGAAAGAAAAATATGTGTTTCGCTTCCAATATATTAAAGAAAAACTTTTGTATCTTCCCAAAATTACCTACTTTATTTCAAGTGTGCTTTTACATTTTTGTCTGCAAAATCAATATGAAATTTCATAAGCTCAATTGCTAAACCATCAAGCTTGACCACACCTAGTTAACTGATTTGGAACATAAAAGTAAAAAATAAATAAAAAATAAAGCACAAAATTAAACAAAGGCGTAAACATTTCATACAGACTGTAATGAAGTTCGAACAGATATATGTTGCTAGTTAGATTATTATGTTTTCCTGGAGGACACTATGTAGGGTAAAGATAATTAAAGTAATAGAAATAGAAACCATATCGATTTGCAAATAGAGAAAGAGTAAACCTTCAAAATAAAATTGATAAAGCATTATTCTGATCATCACATGGCTTCATATTTTGTCATATACTTGATAATAAGTATAATTATGATATACGCAGTTAGCAAGCTACCTTGTATACAAGTTAAAATCCTAATATCCAATCACATACCTCGAGCAAAAACAATTAATTATTTATTCCTTTGATCGGAAGAAAGCTTTTCTTGTACTTTCCTATATGACAATCAAATTTGTCTCCTTTAACACCAAGCTTCTCAATCAATTGAGTCCTCAAATCAACCCAGACTAGTTCTTTATCGCTTTTGCTGAAGAAGACTATATTGTTTTTATTCCCAACTCCAATGGGGAAGTCAACAAAAGGTAAGGGTCCAACAAAAAAGAGATTGATCCATGATTCTCTCGCACCAAGTTTACCCAAAATTGATATGCGAAAAGTAGTCGTCTTTAAATAAGTTGAGATCAAAGCAATAGATTCATTTAACAGCGTTAGATGCCTCACCACGAATCTAGAGTCAAAACTACCATCCATGTTTGAGGGCTTGGGTGTTGTAAACAACACCTCATTGCTAAAGTCAAATGAAAGCAAACATTCTTCAATATTTTTTGATTCACTTTTTGCCCACCAATGAAAAAAACCATCCATGTATACTCCCATACCTCCCAATGATGAATAGTAATAACAATTACGCATATCAAAATCAAGTTTCTTCCAAGAGTTATTTTTGAGACTATACACCTCCCACAAGGGGTCGTAAGATTTATCTTCCCATATCAAATCACCTTCGTCTTCACTATTTTCGGCGAGAAAATCTATCATTTGAATAACTTTATAATCATCACTAACATGATCATACCCAAACCCGTGAAGAAACAACCAAGGGGTCCGATCAGGTGGTATGTTTTCAACAGGGCTAGTAGGTATGACCTTAGATTCATGAGTAGTTGGGTTCCACAGGACAACTTGGCGGGTACATGTAAATCCTTGTTTGAGACAAAGGATGCCATTAACACTAACAGAACCCACAACATAAATATCGGTATCATCCTCTTGGAATGGAGGCGGCCAATCTAATTTGACCCGAGTCTCAAACTTGTCACCAGAGAGCCAATAAAACTCGCAATGCTTACTGTATTCATATGTCATAGGCAGCAATTTGTGTAGGACAAGAAATGTATCATCATAATAAGGATGATTACCATGTAAAATATTGTCAGTGTACATGTTCATAAAACGTGGATTTTCAAATAAGAGGGACCATTGTTTGCATACGCATTGAAATCTCTTCAATGATTTTAAGGGAAGTTTTGACAAAATCAAGAGCAAGATATCATGAGATAAATAGTTGCAAACCTTTTCGCTGGTGACAGCAACTAACACTGATTTTTCCATCTCCGAATCCGATGGTGGATTCCTGCAACATTAAGAGGGGAATGAGATTGAGAGAAATATGAACTGCAAATTCGAAAATCTATTGTATTGAGCAAAGTAATCCAAAACCCTAATGACAACGGGTTTTTTCAACGAGATCTGTTTGGGAAGTCATTTTTCTAGCGTTGGTCCCCACGTATCCCTTCCCTCGTAATTTTCTAGCGGCAGTATAGGGAAAGCTATAACCGACGGTATCACTTAAAAAAAATACACGACCTTATCCATAAGAATTTTTCAACCGAGAAATAAGATAAAAGTTTCAATACAATTTTGCCTCTCTATTTTTCATCTAAAATTAATTTTTACACGATGTTTGGTTGGTAATTTTTTTTTAAGGAAACAATGTGATCTGACCGGATCAACTGAACTACGTCCGGTGCGGTGAACTTAGTTGTTATTGAGTGCTTGGAATGGCAGGGTGGTGCCTCCGACGCTCAAGTTAGTATTTGAGCAAGAAAGATGATTCAGGGTGAATGAAATCGTGCCTTGGGAGACCGTTCAAGTCTCCTTGTATAGGGAGTTGCAGGTTGCCGGTGTATTCGACGTGTTGTAGCCGTTGCTTGGCGGTTACAGATGGTGGGATCTATAATAGTCGAGCATTACATATTGCAATGATTGGAGGCAGTTATGAATAGATAGTTTGAACCGTTGCTTTGTATCATTGTGACTTGCGAGTACATCCCCTTGTGAAAGGAGGGTGCGAAAAACGTTGTTGGATTGGGCCTGTTCGCTGGGCTTTGGACTGCGAGCATAGGCTTTTGAGCATTCCAAAACAGTAGGCCCCAAGTCGTCATTCTTGGAGTGAGTGAAGAGTGACGACTTTGAGCAGTTTGAGGTTCTATGCGAGGGCAAAGATTATGCTCATAGAAAGCTTTTGCTTGTATGCGACTCAAGATGAGCTTTTAGTTTGCAGAGAACTGAATTGTAAAAGAGGGTGATGCTTGTGACGGATTCGTGGTTTGTTTGGAACCTCGAGCATCAAAGGTCCTAGAAAGTGTAGTGCTCGTATGGTGCTTGTAGTTTGTGTGAAACTTCAAGTTTTGGTACGAATTAGTTCGAACTCTTGGTGAGCCGTAGTTAGCTAGGAATTTTAAAAATATGTTGCTCAAAGAGAGTCCATAGTTCATGATGAACCTCCTAGGGTATTGATGCTCGCAAGGAGCTCATAATTTGTGAAAGGACTTTTAGGATAGTAGTGCTTGCAAGAGAGCTTTAATGGTTCGTGAAGAACTTAAGTGTGAGGGAATGTTTGACTCGCAAGGAGCTATAAGCAGGTGTTGTGCTTGTGAAAAACTTGCTAGTTCAGAAAGGACTTTCGCTCGCTGGGTGCTACTGGGATTAATGAGAGAATAGTGCTCGTATGGGCATCTGATTCTTATGGAACTTCTGGTGTTTTGATGATTTACATGTCATGTTTCTTCCAATATGTTGTGTGATTATTTTTAGTTTGTTCCAAGTTTGTATTCCACTTGTTTGCCGAATGTCTGAGAGTAAGTCATTTTATCTATACCATATTTTTAGTAAGGGGCTCATTATGGCTAGCACCAAATCTAACTTTCTCGCGGCCTTACAAATAACTTGCCAACAAATGGTTGAATTAGGCATTTAAAAGATCACCTATTATCGACATGAGGAAACACTAACACCAAAGAATTTTTCTTCTGAAATTGGATGAAATTAAAGATTGTGATCTTTTAGTATTTTTCATCATTGAGCAAATGTGGGAGAAATTAGTTTAATTGTTAGGATTAAGATTTTTGTTTGTTAATGTCTTTTTGGCTTTTGAAATTTTGTATGTATTATTTCATGTATTTGACTTTAAATATGAGTAGAGAATATTCCTAATTAACTGATTGAGCTAAAATGATCATGAACACCAAAGAAATAAAGTTATATTTTTTAGCAATTGAATGAAACTTATTTTACTGTGATTTTTTTTAAAAAGAAAATCTTATGAAAAAACATGCATTTAAGCATGTAAATCGTTCAAAACAGGTGCAAAGAAACATGATTTGTTTATTTGTGCTCTTTAGGTTTTCGTAACAATTACCTGTAATTTTTGGTAGGAACAAATCCCACTTTTCATGAAATGTATGCTTGGTTTTCATAATGAATTACGTTAAAATCCTGAATTCTCTACTTATTCACCGTGTAAATTACTTGACAAAAAAAAACAGGTGAAGTTACACCGGTGTTTCGGTATTTGTTGAAGTAGAAATAACATGTTCTTTGAGTAAATTCTGATTTTGTTCCCCGATTCACATGATCTTCTACTTCTAGTGTTGGTGTACTCTAATCAGTATCTTTACATTTTGCTAAATCTTTATTTTCCTTCAGCTGAACGAAGATTCTGTAAATTAAACTTCAGCGTTTAAACTTCAAACATCTTTAAAATTGATGGTCTAAGAAATATATTAAGCAGTCTTGTATAATGGGATATCTGGAAAGTTGTTGATAGAGACCAAAGTATCTTGTATCTATCCATACATATTTCTAGCGAGGCATAATTATCATGAGCATTTTAATCCCAATGTAATTTGTTTTTGGAGAATTATTTGATACCAATGAGAAAAGTGGATACTGAAACCCATTAGGCAAAATTAACCCAAAATTTAAATTCACTTAACAAATAATTAAATATGAAATAGTAACATGACATCAAATGATTGGATGTTGGGTAACATATCCAATAAAACTCCAATTTAATGGTGTTGTCACATTTTTTCTTTCTATTATTGTTGTAGCTAGTAGGGCAATTTTCTGACCATTGCACTTGTTCTCTTGTAGTACAAGCTGTTGCTTGGTTTCATTATTGTGCTATGTAAAATTGACCAAGATAGGGCTCCTGACTGTGTGTTTAGCAGAAACCCATTTTAGAAATCCTTGAGCATGTTCTACTGTCTTATTACCCGACCCTATACGGTTGAATGTCACCGAATATGTCTTTTTCTGGTTGGCTTCTGAAAAGTAGAGCTTGTTTGGCTGGACGCTCACCTCAACTCCTTTTGGTGCTGTGACTATGGCAACATAAGACGAGTGAGCCTCACCGACATTTGTAACTGTCCTTGTGAATGTCTGTGAGGAGCCAAGCACAACAGAAAATGAGGGGTAGTTAAGCTCTCCTTCAGGAATGCTTGATGTCTCAGTGCAGTTAATTCTCCTGTGAGCAATGATCCCAACTTCCCTATCACTATAGCCTAAACCACATAGATAAGGTATATAATCATCAGGTTGGATATCATATACTAATCCTGGATCATTTGCTCTTGATGGATTCACGTGGCCCGAACCTGTGGCAAAGAGATTTGCCGGCTGAAGTGTTTCATCGACAATGAGTTTGTTTTCTAAATTTAGTGTGTCTGCAGAAGTCATTATGGCAGATTTTATGGCGGCTGGTGACCAATCAGGATGAGAGCTTTTGAGCAAAGCAGCAATGCCACTAAGATGTGGACACGACATTGATGTGCCTGACATAATGTTGAAAGGGAGTTTTGGATCAGTGTTGTTATCCAGGGGGAATGGCCATGCCGCTAGGATGTTCACGCCTGGTCCTATAATATCCGGTTTCAATATACCAGGACTCGGCAAGTTGGGACCTCTTGAAGAGAACGATGCAACGGATGGCGCTAAGGAGTTCCCAATAACGGTTCCCTTAAATGAAATGGTTGCTGTAGGTGTTGAAGTGGAATTTATGTAGGCCTTGATCTTTAGTCCAGCGGCATAGCTTACATGTGTAGCTGGTAGGACATGTACATCAGCTGAGAGACTGAAACCATTGAGTTCATCATTCATGAGAATCATGGCGGCACCACCTGCTCTTTGTACTTCCTGTCCTTTGGCAATTCTTCCTATACCCCCTCCCCTCTCACACAAAACAACCTTTCCTCTGAAGTCCATGTCACTCAAGGATCCATTAGCACAAAATGAAGATTCTAGTTTGCCATTTATTCCTGCATATGCTAAGGGCAACAATGTTGGAGAGAAATCGGAAGGCTGGAAAACAGATTCGCCCTCAAATTCTTCCCCATTTCCAAGCACTGCTGTTGCCACAATGATTCTGTCAATAGTGCTTGCTCCAACTGTGAGCATCCATGGGGCTCCATTAACCAAGGATCCATCAGAAGGGCCAAAGTTTCCTGCTGAAATACTTACAAAGATTCCCTTCTGAATTGCTGCAAAAGCGCCTATGGCAGTGCTATCATTGAAAAATGGAGGAGGCTCACTTAGACCGAGTGATATCGATATTACATCCACGCCATCCTCCACAGCTGCGTCTAATGCCGCTAGTATATTACTCTCGGAACAGTCTTCTCCAAAGCACACTTTGTAAATTGCTAGGTGAGCATGAGGAGCCATTCCTGCTGCCGTACCTTTAGCATTTCCTAGCACTTCTGCATTGTCGACAAAAGCACCAGCCGCTGTACTTGCTGTGTGAGTCCCGTGTCCATCCTCATCAATTGGTGCCTCAGCTTTCTCTCCTTTTATTGCTGCATTGTTGAAGGATCTTGCTCCAATTAATTTGTTGTTACAAGTTGTACCATTAAGTTCGCATCTCCCTTTCCATTTGGATGGTGGTGGTGGTATTCCTGCGTCACTAAACGAAGGATGATGATCAGGTGTGATTCCTGAATCTAGAACACCAATAATAACTCCTTTTCCAAAATTTGACTCCTTCCATAATCCGATATTTTGTTGCAACCCCAAGAAATCTGGGGTATGTGTGGTTTGACGACGTAGTGTCCTTTCAGGATGAGCTGAAAGAAAACCATTCTTCTGCTCAACAGCTCTCAACTCTTCTTGAGTTAGTCTTGCAGCAAAACCACTCAACACATTTCGGTATGAATAAATCATTTGTGGTTGTTCATCAGAGCTCATAACAGTAGTTGGCATGAATGAATGGTGCCAGCTTTCTAAATCTTCTTCTGATTGAGTAAATAGCTTACCCTCTGGCTTATTCACATGGATAATGTATATTTTTGAACTGCTTGTCTCGGTACTCCTAGTAAAATGAATATTGAAGCTCAACACGAAAGTGAGAGCAATGAAAAGGAAATAATCCATGTTCAAGAGAAACTTTACTTTCTGCTTGATGGAAGAATGAAAGAGGTGTGCTCTAAATACATTCACAGTGATTATATATTTATATGTAAGTAACACTTTTTGCTGGCTGGCATGGTTATAACACGTTATATTATATATGTCATGATTGTGGTTTATATTTATATTTATTCTTAAGTCGGCAACAATGATTAGTATTTGTTTTTAAAAGGTTGTTGTTGTTGTCTTGTGGTTCCTACCATATTCTGTTCAGCTTAATTTGTTGGAAGATTGCTTCATGGAATCATGGATATTTCCTTGAGTTTTATTCTCTGCAGGCTGTATCTTTGCATTTGCTGTTTAGTCCCACTTGGAATTTTTCTACTGCTCCTGAGAATCAAAATGCACACAGTGTATACTTTAATGTCAAGTGAACTTCAAAGAACTAATGTCAAATTTATATAGATTTTATTTACGAGAAAGTTCTTGTAAGTGTTGCGTTCATACAATGGGCAAGGCACACTTGTCAAAGCCACATTATGCCTTTTCAAGGAAAAAAATATAGAGCAAGACCATTTTAGTCTTTAAGAAATACGAATCTTAGGAAAAATAAAAGTACTTGTTAGTCCCGGAAGAAAAAAAAACTTGGACTATCCCTTAACTACAATTAGAAATTGGACAATTAGGTGCTTAACAATAATTAAAAAGATCCAAGTTTGTCCCCGACAATAATTATTAAGAGACAATTTGATCTTTACAACAAAAAGATCCTTAAATAATTTATTCTTCAATAAACAGTCAATTATTGTTTTTCTTCTTTAGCACTCAAGCAACCACCATCTACACAAATATATCATTGTAACTAGGAACTAAGAAACATGTATTTAGATTTTTTGTACACAATTGATACCATTTTTGGATAAATAACACTTTTAGAATTGTTGAGGGTTGTAGATCTTTAAAAATTTCAAATGTTGTATATAATATCGTAGATCGTTCTTAATCACGATCTTTTGTAATCGTTGATCTTTTTATTAATATCTTTGGATATGTTATGAATCATTTTTAGAGTTATCAAAGTATTGTTGATATTTAGTTGAATAGTTCTTGAATGACTTGTTCATATGCTTAAGAAGAAAAAGAATAAAAATTAATATTTTTTTAAGAAAAATTAAATTAATAATTTATTGAAGTGTATATTATTTAATGATTTTTTATGTCATACGGATCAAATATTGTTTTCTTCTTTAAATATTATTTTCACTCTTTCACTTTGATAAATACTTTTTAATTGAGGGGATGATCAACACTTTCATTCATTTTTTATTAGAGGGATTTATAATTTCTTTTCACAACTAGTTACTTCAATTAATTCAAAATGCTACCACAAGTTAACAAGAAAAATGCCTTGAATGCTTCAAACATATTTCCACATCAAGCAAATAAAATTCATTTTGGAATGGTCTCAAAACAAGTTCTAGAATGCACTACTTGCGAAATATCACTCAAACTAAAAGAGGGGTTATAAATTCATAATTTAAGCACAACCCTTTAACAAGCTCAAAACTCACATTTAGAAACAAATATCTAAGAAAGGTATCAAACACAAATTAGTTTTATGCTAAAGATCAACTTTTAATTGAACACTCCCAAGAAAAACCAAATTAAATGCATATCAAATTGAAACTTTTATCTTCTTACGGTTCGTTTGGTGCGCAGGATAAGGAGACAAGATATGATTAGATTATTATATCCTGACTCAATCCGTTGTTTGGTGCACCAACATAAAAGGATAAGTTTAACCTATTTCTAATCGTATCCCACTCCTCCTTTGTTATTCTTATCCTTAATTTTTGGTGGGTTAACAACCTCATAGCATAAAACTATCAGACGCACGTATATCCTCTGTTCCTAGTAAAACCTTTGACTCCCACTTTTTCCATGTTTCTTCATGTTTTGTTTTATTTATTTATTTATTTTCTTCCCAATCTTCCAACTAGAAAATTGTTTCTTGTTTCTTGTTATTTTTTTTGTTCCCTGTAGCATAAATTACAAACCTGATATCTTCCCAATCGATTTTCTTGTTTTTTTTCCCAGTCGATATCTTCCCAACATGATAGCATAAATTACACTCTTGTTTCTTGTTGTTTCTTGTTCTTCCCAATCAATTTTTTTCATGTTATATTTTGTTTCTTGTTTCTTGTTCTCAATTGATTGAGAAAATTGATTTCAATTTTTTGTTCCCAATCAATTTCAACCGAATGCAATTAAAGGTTATGAACCTGATCTAATTATGTGTGTAAAATTAAAGTTGTGCATAGGAAAATTGGATGCACATGAATTAGGGATTTGATTGTTGCATCGTGAACTATGTTTATGTCGGCAACAGTGGACGATTGCACATGAATTGGGGATGAACCTGACTTGATGGAATGATGAAGGGGACGGACGGTGGAGATGGATATGTGCGTATCTATTTTTTTATTTATTATGTCAATAACAAGTGTGCACCAAACACATGATATGATAAGTGTTTATCTTGTCACTATCATATCATATCTTTATCTATTTTCTAATCCTATCATATCTATGTCATATCATGTGCATCAAACGGACCCTTAAGATCCTAACATGGCAAAAAAAAACATTCAAATTGGAGTATAACAAGCGAGACAATGCAAAAGTTATCAACTTAAAACACTTTTTCCCTCCACACTTAAAACATGCACGATCATCAAGGCTATGAAAAACCAGTCAGCACGAGGAATACTTCGAAACAAAAGAGTTGGCTCCAAATTAATTTTGATTTCCTCCTCTTTTTCTATGTTCTTAACCATGATATCTTTCTTGTCCTCCTTATACATGTTCTCTCACATCTATATATTGATTCAACTTGGCTTAGTAGGATAATTGGTTCAACTTTGTTTTCATACTTAGCCATAATTTCTTCCATGGTTAAATCTGCTTCCTCTTGTCTTGTCTTAGTCTAGAATTTAGCAAGTAAGGCAACTCATTGAATGTGTCCTCTATTCTTTCAGTTGTTCGCAGCTTCTTTATCCGGTATTGACTTCATAGACCACAATCTAAATGTGATTCCGACACCTGACGAAGACCTTCGACGTGATGCGGAAGCAAAGTCGTAGTTAGTAGCCCGTTACGGAAAGCAACCCTCGCTCTATTCTTCTATTATACAGATACGGCTATTCTAGGGCTAAGCTAGCTCCTAAAAGAATCAATCCTTGCTATAACAGCTTTTCTTCTTTCATTGCTCTTCTTAGCCTTGCAAATGAGGCGGTTGATAGACCTGTATGGTTAACATAAACTTCAGAGTCTGAGGCGGAAAAGCTCAGGCTCCTCAGGGGTGAAGTCCAAGACTAATGTATATCTTTCTGCACTTCCTTAACTCTTTCAGGATTGAATACTAGTATATCTTGGTAAGATTAGTGTCTATTCCATCCCTTCGTGGAGTTAGGGCGTGTGATGTGGGTTAAAAGAGTCATGATGCTTTAGTTGTGGGTTAGCAGGGACAGGGAAAGATGATCACCGCGATCGCAATGGCCCACTTTCAAGCTAAATAAGGACAGAATTGTCTTCCATTCTTAGCAATCCCTCGAAGTACTTCTGCTGAATGATAACGATCCCCTACCACCAAGACCAACAGCTGCGGATTCAATAGAGAGAGAGAGAGAATTCCTATTGAGTTAGCTTTCCAGGGATCCAAAGCTAGGAATACTCAAATTACCAGGGGAGGTATTTTAGATGTCTTCAACTCTCCCTTACCCTACTCCTTGACTGGAAATGCTTTCTTTTCCTAAGAGATCTATCCGAGCTCTAGAAGATCTTACCCCAGGTGCTCACAATTCATCCCCGGCATGCGTAAAGACGCTAAATCCGATTGCTTGTTGTCTTGTACTTTACGGTAACCCAACCTGTTCTCCTAGGATAAATTATAAATATAATGCACATGAATTAATTTTAATTCTTCCATACCTATGGTCTATGTGCTTATTCCTGCATTTAAGTTCTATTAATGAATCCCGGAGGAGGAGAAAGAAACCTGATAGATTCACCGATCTGAGTCTGGTATTTCAATTCCTATAGGATTTGGACTTTAATCCTTAGAGCACTCAGGGGATCCTAGGCACATGGCCGTAAGGTGCCGAGCTTATCTGTAAATACTTTAGTGGGTGTAAGATCATATTGGTTCCTATTAGAGTGGCTCTGATATAATGTGATTCTGAATGTAAGGATCTCTTCAAGAGGTATATCATTTATGTTCTTACGAGAGCTTGGAAAAAGGATCAATTGCAAAACAGGCTTGGGAGAGTGTGAGTATCAATAGTAACAACAAATTAAAGTAAATATAAACAAAAGTTTCTTTTTTTAATAATAAGATAAGTTTTTTATTAAAGACCCAAGCAGTTTGGATGCGGGACATTTTAGTCCACGAGAAAAAATATAACTCAAAATAGTCCCTCACAAATATATAAAGATTCTTTAAAAAAATATATAAAGGAAACACATTAGTCCCTCGAAATATTTTTTAAAATATTTTAAATTATTTTTGTCTAATTTTATATCAAATATTAAAAAGACTCAAATTAGTCTTTTATTAATTTGAGTCAATTCAGTCTTGCTTAGTTATTTCTCTCATTCTTTTTCCTCTTGTTAAGATAAACAATCCTTCTCAACCAATTACTGAAGTCCTATTCACTGCAATTAGGCAGTGTTCTAACTTTTAGCCATGAAGTTAAATATTCCAAAATCTTAAAATGTTGGATGAACATACATACTAACAATTTGATAAATAAGCTGCTTAGACTGTAGGTAATTCTTGTCCTCTTAAATGGCCAGGGTTTGTTTGGGGAATAGAGAAAAAAAAAAAGGAATTGAATCTTGTTTATTGAAATTCGATTTAAAAATTAATAGAGTCGTCGTAATTTGGGCAAAAAAAATATCAACAATGTTTTACACCATGACATAGAAATTGGACAAGTTATCACCATACTTTGTGAAACATTTTTTAAACATAACAATAAATATTCTTTGAGAAAAACGATAAACTAAATACTAATGTACTACCTCCGTCCCTAATTATAGGGGTCTTTTAAAAAAATAACGGGAATTAAGAAAATTGAAAGTGGATATAATTTGTTTGTAATTGCTATTTTTTTTTACAATTTTATCATTTAAGAGAGAGGGTTAATGTATGTTTTCAAAAGTATTCAATATAGTGTATGTTTACAATTTTATCCTTTAAGAGAGAGGGGTGTGTTGGTAAGGAATCAATTAATGTACTTGAAAATACCAAAGAAGTCTTATAAAAAGAGACAATTTTTTTTTCTCAATAGGGTCTTATATTTAGGGACGGATGTAGTATCAAAGAATGATCCTTGAAATTTTTGAATGATGACAATAAATATTTTTTTTTTAGAAAATTGTAACATATTTTTGTGAGAAAAGTTTATGAAGCATTTTACTCGTAATGTGTAATAGGCATATGGAGCAAAAATGCAAGGGTCGCAAATTTTTTTTTTAAGAAACTAAACTAAAAGATTATATTCTAAGGTCACAAGTCAACACTACTAAACCAACTCAATTAGGTTATGGTCACGAAAACTTGAAATAGAACCCAATTAGGTTATGGTCACAAAAACTTGAAATAGAAACCTAGCAAAATAGAACAACAAAATCCTATAAAACCATATGTACACACTAGATCGCCGACTCATGGATGGTTATCTATACTATACATAAAGAAAATAGCATCTTTTGAATCTTTTGCGCTGACTTTTTCTTCTTCCAAAATTACCCTCAATTTTCGATACAAATATCACATATAACAAATAGATAAGAGTAAATTCAAATATTAAAACAAAATGTAACAAATTGTATATGTCTGATTTTTTTTCTTATCATTTAAAAAAGATAATGGATAAGAGTGAATTCAAATATTAAAAAAAGTGTAACAAACACAATAATAACAAATAGATAAGAGTAAATTCAAATATTAAAACAAAAATGTAACAAATTGTATATGTTTGATTTTTTTCCTTATCATTTAAAAAAAAAATAATGGATGAGCGTGAATTCAAATATTAAAAAAAGTGTAACAAACAAAATATTTATTTTTTGGTCACCACACAAAATATTTTGTGTAACAAACACGATATAAGTATATGTTCAATTTTTTCTTTATCCTTTTAAAAAAAATGTAACAAACTAAATCAAGTATATGTCACTATAAATATAATCAATAAGAAAAGGAAAATTATCATCGATACACTAAGATAAAAAAATTTCAAAGGAGCAACTAGATAGTAAAACAACAACTCTTATCGTATGTCAGTCCTCTTAACATATGTGAGATACAATATTTATTCTTGGATCATTGATTATGGAATCAAGTTGCCAAAACAAATTTTCGTTTTTCTTTTCACTGACTCATATTCTCTCGATCACTGTAATCATAAAATCCCGAAAAACAAAAAATTATTTTATTTTGGAATTATTATGAAATCATTAATATTTGTTTTATTTAGTTTATTTCACAAAAAAAAATATATAAAATCTTTGGTCCATACTATTTGGGTCATTGGGATTTGTCCATTTTTTCGAAAGTTTGATGATTTCAATTTCATATATGGATCATTTCCTACATTTTTTTTTCATATATGTTGTTGTTCTACAATTTGATGATGAATAACCAAAATATTTGACTTTGGCCTAAAAATAATTTCATATTCATGCATTGATAAAAAAAAATTAAAATTCATGCATTCTTCGGTTAAAAAAATTAAAGGTAAAAAAATAAAAATAAAAATTCATAGGTTTAATTTCTTTAACCAAAGAATGCATGGATTTTAATGTTGTTGCGAAACATAGACCTTAAGTATGACATGTGTAATGTGACACGATTATTATGTTGTTGATTGTTTATTAATATGTTGGATGTAGAAATTCTATCAGGAACACAACGTTGGAAAAAAGAACTTTCTTACCCGTACTTAAATTAAAAACAAATGTGAGTTCAAGACTTTCTTTTGTGCTTAGTAGGTAACAGTTTTCTGTTAGACTAAGTTTTGCTATTACCATAAATAAGTCATTAGAGCAGACCATTCTTAATGTTGGAATTTATCTTCCACGACATGTTTTCAGCCATGGTCAATTATATGTAGCTTTATCAAAAAGAGTTTCTCAAAATTCAACAAAAGTTCTCATCCAAAAAAAATACAAGGAGAAGATGGAGACTTTACAAAAAAAACGTAGTTTTTAAAGATATTAGTGTGTGTGTGTGTGTGTACTAGTGTACCAACAATGGATATTTTAGTGATTTATCTAAGGCTTAAATATGTAAATTGTCGTTGTAAGTTCGCGTGTTTTTTGTTTTTGTCCCTATATCTTTTTTTGTTGCGAAACAATCCCTGTAAGTTATAAACGTTTTGGTTTTGGTCCCTGCCGTCATCATCTGTTACAAAAATGTCTATGTGGCAAACAGATGATGATGTGGCGATGTGTGACGTGGCAGACGACGTTGATGCGTCGTTCCATATGCTGAGTCACAAAGTTAGAGGGACCAAAATCAAAAAACAAAATTCGCAGAGGGATCAAACCCAGAAATTCATAGAAAACTTCATCTTCTTCCTTCCTTTCCTATTCTTTATCATCTTCATCAAACTTCATAGAAAACGAAAAAAAAACCCAGAAATTCGTCAACAAACTTTAACATCATCATCAACATCACTACACTAGAAATTCATCAAACATTACAGGATACGATTTACACGGGTTGTTTTTTATTTTAATTATAATTTTTATTTTAATTAACCTTTTATTCTATATTTTTGTCACAAATGCAATTATCTTCTCCAAATCCATCAACATACAAGGAAAATCCACAGACAAACATATATCAGTGAGAAATCAACCCAAATTTAAATTCAATCAATCCCAAAATCATCGCTCTCCTCCTTCTTCATCATCATCACCATCGTTCCACTCCATCCTTCCTTCCTTCAAAATCGGTTTCACCAATTAACAACAATAACCTTTAAACACCCAGAACTAAACTCTCCTTCGACATCCTTAATCATTTGTAATTCAACCAAAACCAATCAAAATTAGTTGCAATTCAAATCACAATTCGTGACATGAAATAGTTTAAGAAAACAATTCTTAGAATTAAAAAATAGTGAAAAGCAGATCTGATAAATTTATAAAATACAAAACAGATATGATGTTTGGTTGGGGATCTGATGTTTGATTCGTATGAACCATGAGAGAAGTTGAAACGAGCGATTTGAATGCCTGCTCGTAGAAGCTTCTCTACCATCTACATAGACCTCGATTTGGTGACTGGTGGTAGTGACGAGAGGGGAGGGAAGAGACGATGGTGAAGAAAGGATGAACAAGAAAGGTGTGATGTGTTGTGGGGGGATGACCTTGGTTTTTAGAGAGAGAAAATGACATTACAGATGAAAAAACTCACCAATTGAACTTTATTGTTGAATAACGGTTTTAGAAGAACATGTTGGTTTTTAAATTCAATTTATTGAAATTATGAAATCAATTTAAGTATTATCTATTATTGATAAAATGTTGTTAAAATCGTGAAATGCCACATAAAATGGGTTTTTAATAGAATTTTTGATGAATTTCTAGTGTAGTGATGGATGATGATGTTAATGTTTATTGATGAATTTCTAGATTTTTTTTTTTGGTTTTCTATGAAGTTTGATGAAGATGTGTTGAAGATGATGAAGAAGAAGAAATGAAGGAAGAAGATGAAGTTTTCTATGAATTTTTGGGTTCGGTCCCTCCCCGAATTTTGTTTTTTGATTTTGGTACCTCTAACTTTGTGACTCAGCATATGGAACGACACATTAGCATCGTCTGCCACGTCACACGTCGACACGTCATCGTCCGTTTACCACATAGACGTTTTTGTAACAGATGATGACGGCAGGGACCAAAACCAAAACGTTTATAACTTACGAGGGTTGTTTCACAACAAAAAAAGATACAAAGACGAAAACAAAAAACACGCAAACTTACAGGGACGATTTACATATTTAAGCCTTAGATAAATCACTAAAATATCCATTGTTGGTACACTAACACACACACACACACACTAATATACTCCCTCCGTCCCAAAATATAAGCAAAAATTGGTCAACAAAAGTTAATGTATTTGGTTTAAAATTTGTACCAAATACATCAACTTATGTTGACTCATTTTTGCTTATATTTTGGGACGGAGTAGTATATCACTTGTTTTTTATGAAGGTGTATTTTAAAAATATGCAACTTAGGGTGTATTTACCAACTTTTTACTTATCACATGCTAAAATACTCCTTTTAAAAAATATGTGTACTATAGCAAATGCTTGTAGAAGTTGCTAACTTACACCCACTTATTTTTTACAAGGAGTGCTTTAGCAATACGCACCTCAAGGTGTATTTAACCACTTTTTAGTTATATCTTTGTTAAAATACTCCTAAAAAACAAGTGGGTTTATCCTAGCAAATTTATACATTAGATTATGTTGATTAGTTGAAAATTTGTATGGACTTCAAGAGTTTGTATAAATTATGTAAGGATTATGAAATTTGTATGGATGTTTAAAAGTTGAAGTTTTTAGCTAATTATTTTCTTTCTTCCAAATATGGATGTTTAAAGGAAGAAATTTTTAGCTCATTATTTTTTTCTTTCAAAATTCATAGATATATGCGAATACTCACAAATATCTCAATTTCTATAGGAGGTGTGTTATTTGAACAACAATTTGTGTGACAACTTTTAGGACAACCATAAATTTACAAAGAAAAGTAGGTATTGACACGGAAATCAAAACAATATAGAGAGAAAGTAAAAACATAATATAAGTATGAGAAAGAAAGTTGTCACAAAATAGTTGTATAAATATCATTTCTTTTTATATAGATCACCCACATTACGAATACTCACACGAGTATGAGGCAGGTCTAAGTTACATATTTTTCCAACGGTTCGGATACGAATATCACACTACCCATGTCATAGTTACTCATTGTCATCCCTAATCAAGAGGTTGAGATACCCTACTAAATATAGCAAAAATCCAATAGAAGATACTAGAAGCACTTTACGTCGAGAAAAGTCTAGACCCCGTCCCACAACTTCACTCACTCACCCACACCTACTGTTTAACATAAAACCCAAAGAAAACAACGCGCCGCGCCGCATTCACAGTCATGGAACCGTCGAAGCTGAAAGAATTGAAGCATTTCATCGAACAGGTTAAGTCCAACCCTTCAACTCTCGCCGATCCTTCACTATCCTTCTTCCGCGACTATCTCGAAAGGTTTAATTTCTCACTTTTCTTTTTTAAATCACACTTATACAAACCCTATTTTGTGCTTTAATTTGTTGTATTTGGTTGTTATTTTCAGTCTCGGTGCCAATCTTCCTGAATCTGCTTATTCCAAATCGGTAACCTATAAATCCTTATTGTTGTTGTTTAATGTTTTCTGTTGAATATCTTCGAAGTATTGACACGGACACGTTGATACCAGTTATAATTTTAGAAAATGATATAATCGAGTGTAATCACATGTCAGTGTCGTCTCAGACACGTCTTCGATCGGAAGTGTCAGAGTTATGGAGTTGAATATGTTTATTGATGCATTGTTTGTGTGTTGTGTATGATAGAGATCCGTGGAGAGTGATGATGATATAGAGGATGTAGAGGAAGAAAAAGTGAAGGTGGAGGAAGTAGAGGAGGAAGATGAGATAATTGAATCTGATGTTGAGCTAGAGGGCGATACCGTTGAGCCTGATGATGATCCTCCACAAAAGGTTATTTATTTATTTATATATTTATTTTAAATTCATTGTAGTTGATTTATGTTGAGTTTAAGGTTTGACTTTAGGTGAATTTTGTGTTGTTTCAGATGGGAGACTCTTCTGTTGAGGTTACTGACGAGAGTCGTGAGTCTTCGCAGTTGGCTAAAGCTAAAGCCATGGAAGCTATTTCAGAAGGTAACATAACATTCATCATAAACTGAATCATAATGATGATTGTTTTGTGGTTGTTTTATTATATTTTTATGGTTACTATTATTGGGAGGTGGATGGATCCACAAACAATGTATGCGAAAAAATGAATCTATGGCATGGAATGGTTTTAAGTTGATATTAAGAGAACTGTGGTCAAGTGTCGTCAAAATTGCAGTAGTAGGGATGAAAAAGCTCTATCCTCCGAACAGTAAATATGTTACAATTTTTGAATGACTGAAGTCGCAAACCCTGAGGCTATGTTTGGATTGATGGAGAGTGGTGGAATGGAAAGGAATGAGGTGGAATAGAGTCAGATTCCATTGTTTGGTTTTGCAAAAAAGTAATGGAATGGAGTGTGATGGAACTCATTCCATCCAATACCACTCATTCATCCAATTTTTCATTCCTCCCAAATTGGGGTGTATCCAATGGAATGGAGCACATTAATTATCCAATTACATTTTTATCCCTACTTTTTCTATTTCATTAGCCACTCCTCATTCCCGTTTTTTTCCCCTTAACTGTTTCTTGTTTATAAATCTCTTTCTTTTTCTTTCCTGTTACAGTATCACGAAAATTAACTACAACAGTTGCAAATGGAAAAACACATAGGTTTCTTATTTGTAAACCTCTTTGAGATTGATTTTGAATTATATCTAAAAACTATTGATATTAAATTATATCTAAAAATATGACGAACATCAATTTGCAACTAATGTAACCTATATAGGCTAGAAAATAGATGAATTTAACGTGTAACCTATATAATTCTTCTATATTATTATTGTTTGATTTAAGCTGCCAAATGGAAATACGGTAGTTGCAAATTATGCAAGAGTCAAAATTTAAAAATGTTTTGTTCTTAGCTTAATTTGTGGTGCTACTAGTGTTTATTCATTTACTTGTTTATTTCGTGCTATTTATGAATAATGTCAAAATAACTACATATTGATTACATATACCTATTCTCTATATATAACCAGGGCACTTGATTCATACCAGTTCATAAAGTTTGGATCTAATTTTATTTTCAATGGCAACTATGTAGTGTGATGATGTTTAGAAGGGATAAAACTTTATGCAAACACATGTTATTTCTTTGAGTAGCCTAAAGTGCGAACTGTCCCCATATATTGGCCCATTAATTGTCCTATTTCAAATATCTCTAGACTGTTTTGGGCCTTTTTGGCAACTCATATTCTTTCCAACACCCAAAGATTTATTATGATTTGATCTCACGTGGCTTTGAAATGCAGGTAAGTTGGAGGAGGCAATTGAGAACTTGACAGAGGCAATTATACTCAATCCTACCTCTGCCATAATGTATGCGAACAGAGGTATGACTTGATTTGATTCTTTGCTTTTTACATGCTCTAGTTTTTTTGTTCTTATTGTCCACGACAAACCTTCATTGATACATTTTTCATATCACATACAGCCAGTGTTTACATCAAAATGAAGAAACCTAATGCTGCAATCCGTGATGCAAATGCCGCTTTAGAGGTTACATACTCTCCTCTCCGTTGTACTGCATGATAAACTGAATTATATATTTGCTTGACTTAAAATAGACAGTTGAGTGTGCTGTCCATGCATACTGTTCTTCTTGCATTATATTCCAAAAAGGACAACGTTTCTTATCTTACCTCAAAAATGAGAAAGACGTATTGACTTTCAAATTACTAACAAAGATAGGTTCCAAGTGCTCTTAAGATTAGATCAGTGGTAAATACACACTTCTTTGCTCCTTTAGAGAAACAAATTATGAAGAGTTTTTTCTGCTTTGAAATACATGCTTCTTGAATATGTTTTTGATAAGATGCAGAACTGTGGCATCTGAGTAGCCAAATATTGTTAACGTGTTGCATTACATATTTCTTTTAGTATACACTCCTTTAAAGGTTCAATCTGTCTCATATAAATTTGCTTTGTACTTTCTTTTTCTTTTATAATTATGTGAACCCTACTTTCGAATACGACAGTGTGGATGGAGATGGACTACGAGTGTATAGAATTTATTAAGATTTACCTTTTTTTCAATGGTCATAATTCACAATTAATGCAGTATTTGCCAGAATTCATGATTATGTCTATGTAGCTGCAATCTGATATGCAGGCAATATTTTTAATATTCTATTCCTTTTTCCAGATTAATCCTGATTCAGCTAAAGGATACAAGTCACGTGGTATAGCACGAGCGATGTTAGGTCAGTGGGCAGAGGCTGCAAAGGATCTCCATGTAGCTTCAAATATAGACTATGATGAGGAAATAAATGCAGTACTTAAGAAGGTTTGCTTTTTTGCCCAGTTATCATTTGATGGAAATATTCGTCAGGCTAGTGTTGACTGACTGTGATAAATGACGGGCACAAAAACAATGCTTATTTGAGTTTGGCTAAAGCCTACCTTCTTGCATTTAGCATTACCTCACTTGTCAATTACTGGACATGGTATGGGTAACATAAACAAAATTATGAGGATATTTATTATTTTTAAAAGACTTAAGTAACCTATTTCAATTTGGAAATTTGCCTGGGGGTCTATATTAAACAGGAAATGTCTTTGTACTTTGTAGATTACGCCGGTACCTAAGTAGATGCCAGCATGGTATACATAGTCATGGATGTTAACCAATTAATTAAGAATGATGTAAAACACTAAAATATTATGCAACACTTAAGTAGCCGCAAAGGAATAGATGCATGCTAATAATGATAATGAGGAGTGCATCTAGGAGAAACAAGTTGGAAAAGGGGTGATATTTTCAGCATTTGGCTATTTGAGGCGTGCATGAGTAGTGAAAATATTTCCTGAAAACAAGATCAGATTGAAGAAACATGTGCGTAGTGAAAAACTTAACGTGTTGACTAACTTCATAGCTTTTTTTAGCTGGTAAAATTTTATGTTCGTCCATCCAATTCTAGGTTTTTATTTGTATTTTCCCTACCGTCTGCAATCACAACACCTGAAAGTTTGTTTGAGTACAAATCCTGCTTAGTTAGTGTGCTCATTGTATCCTCTGAATATTATCCGCTTACAACCTTCCTTAAAGTAAAATCTTGCAATTTAGGAATGTTATGGATATGCTCCAAGGGCAATAAGTTGTGTTTAATGGTTGGATTTATTTTGTATCTTATTATAAAATATGGATTGTGTAGGTTGAACCAAATGCCCACAAGATTGAGGAACACCGTCGGAAGTATGATAGGTTGCGCAAAGAAAGAGAAGAGAAAAAAGCCGAGCGTGAGAGGCAACGTCGCCGTGCTGAAGCTCAGGTTGTCAATTGTGATATAAGCATGCTTAAAAAACATGTCATGAGATTTGTGATATATACATATGTAATATAGCTGTTGCTAACTTGTATATATTACAGGCTGCATATGAGAAGGCCAAAAAGCAAGAGCAATCATCTTCCAGTAGAAACCCTGGAGGCATGCCTGGTGGGTTTCCTGGTGGCATGCCAGGTGGGTTCCCTGGAGCTGGAGGCATGCCGGGTGGGTTCCCTGGAGCTGGAGGCATGCCAGGTGGGTTCCCTGGAGCTGGAGGCATGCCAGGTGGGTTCCCTGGAGCTGGAGGCATGCCAGGTGGCTTCCCTGGAGCTGGCGGCATGCCAGGAGGGGTGCCTGGAAATGTTGATTTTAGCAAAATCTTGAACGTATGTCAATCTGAACTTTCAAGTTTTTTGCGTACTTTTGAACTGCTATAATTCTTTCCGTTCTCTCCCTCTCACACACACACTTGGAAAATGGATTCTCTGCTGAAATAATGTGTTTATATAACCTTCCATTAACATTAATTTTGCGGGACTCTATCCGATGAGGTTTTCTCTCTTTCCCTTCACAATCACACATACACAAACACACATATTTACATGTTTAAGTCTTGATGTCAAATGTTCTTTAACATGTGTCTCAGGACCCTGATTTGATGACGGCATTTAGTGATCCAGAAGTTATGGCTGCTCTTCAAGATGGTAATTTTCTGTTCTAATACTTGGCTCTATTCTTTTTCTTTCCAAACTTTTTTTTTTCTTTCATGAGAACTCATTTTACTGTCGAAGCATGAATTTTCATAAGCTTTGCACTTAATTGATAATTTTTTTCTGGTTAATTTAAGGGCAGTTGCCATTTTTTCAAAGGAAGGTAGCTCATAAGTCATAAGAACCTTTTTCTATCCTTAGATTTGGAATCACAAAAAATCTGCTAAAAACTAAGGACAAAGTGAAATTCAAGCTATTTTATGTTTACTTCACAATGCATGATTCATGATTTCCATAGAGATCATGTGGACCAATGATGGAATATGTTAGACTTATCATATATATAAAGAGGGGAGACATTTAATTGGATATCTTGTTTGGTTTGAGGGAAGGGATGTGAGAGGGTAGATAACTCCTCTTGTTTGGTTCTCTTTTTTGGATAGTTCATAAGGTGAGAAGGGAGATGTTAATTTAATTAAGGTATAGTAACAGTACGCTTTTTATACCTTATAACTTTCTACTTAATCTTTTTTGGAAAGACATGTATTTGAAGGTTTGTCAACCATCAACCGATTTTTTGTAAAGACGTGTATTTGAAGGTTTGTCAACCATCAACCGATAGGAATCTGGTCCAATATTGAATATTGGAGCAGACTCAAAATTTAGTCAATGAGGATTTTGCTCCCATTTCCATCCCTCTTATCTTCTTCTAACCAAATATAACATAAGTTTAATATGACGACGGACGATGGCCGTGTCACTTTTTAACATATTGCTGTATGTACCCATTCTAGCTGTCTTATGAATGAAAAAAACGAGTTCCCCATTCTAGCTGTCTTCTGAATGAAAAAAAACGAGTTTCCCATTTATCTTTTTTGGTTGAGTGCAGTTATGAAGAACCCTGCTAATTTGGCTAAGCATCAAGCAAATCCTAAGGTGGCGCCTGTAATTGCGAAAATGATGAGCAAATTTGGAGGTGGTGGTGCCCAGTGATCAAATCTACATGTTTGAGATTTCAGCATTCTAGGCCTCTGCCCTTGAGTATTTAATATTAGTGTTAATTATGTTGCATTTTTATCTGTACGGATGATATATCATGAAACTTTTTATGCAAGGCCTGTTTTCTACTCCCTCTGTCCCAAATTGTATGACGTTTTGGGCATTTCACACGTATTAAGAAATATAATTAATTTTGTGTGCGAAAGAGATATTATAAGTTGTTTTACAAAATTGTCCTTAATAAATGGTATGGAAAAGATAAATTAAAGAATTGAAAAAATATAGAGTAATAAATAGTTAAGGATATAATAGGAAAAATAACATTAATGTTTCATTGGTATTGTAAAGCGACATATAATTTGGGACAAATTTTTTTTTCCAAAGCGACATACAATTTGGGACGGAGGGAGTAGGTAAATTGCTCCTGTTCTTTATTTATCAGCAACATAATGTTCTACTGACTGAATTTAAATGATACAGTCCTTATCCTTCTGTTCAAGGGAAAAAAAAAACTATATTAACTTTTATTTAATACTATTAGTTTAATAAACTGGAAATTAATTTTATAAACAAAGATTTGGTGTTTTTTTAAAGAAAAAGTACATGTCTAACTTATTCAATGTAAGTTTGATAACTTCAAGTTTTCAATATATATTAACGGATGTTAAATACGAGATTATATGTCTTTTACAGTTCTAAGAGATTAATTTTGATACAGTGAGATTAGTTTTGATACACATTTTTTTCGGTGGATAAAAATTGACCACTTATGTGTGTGATTTTAAAAATAGTTATGTCTAAATCTAATTGTTTTCAATGATACAGTTGATTAAGATTGTGATTTTTTTCTTCACATTAATGGTGAATATAAATTGGTCTTATATTTTGATTATATTTTCAATCTTCATTAGCACTTATTACAGTAGTCCTTAATTTCACTTTTGATTTTTTTTTACTGATGTTCTAATTAATTAGGCTAGCGAGAAGTGTAATAATTGAGTTAAATGCAAATTTGAGCGTTTGTGTGTGAATGGACATTGGGTAACCAACTTCCAAACGAGAGTTTTATATGTTCTAGTTGGATTAATATAAAGTCAGTGAAATTCTTTCCTCTGATCCCCGTCACACACCTTTCTCGTTTCTTATTCTGCCTGCGATCGGATAGTAGGATTTTAAGCGTGTTTTTGAGGGTTCAGTTTCTAGAATTCGAAAGCAAATGAGAAGATCCATGGATTGATTTTTCCAGGAAATCAAACACTACCAATAACAGCAACATATTTGCCGGTTTAAAAAGAAAAAAAAACTACATAATGTACCAAACCCACCAATATATTGACATGATTAAGATTCTATAAATCGAACCGAAAAAAATACTAGTTTGACTTTGTTAAAGGAAGCTGAAATTAGTCGAGGTCGGCTGAGTTTTTCTCCTCTTCAGCTGGTCTAGGAGGGTCTCTTGCACGTGTGGACTTGGCATAATGTGAAATCCTTATATACCACCCCATATATTCCGAGGTTCAATGCCACTCTCGCATAACATGACCTAATAGCTCCTCTGTCGTCTGCAAATGAACAAGAAATTCAACATAGGCATGAGATACCTTATCTTGAGTCATCAGAGGTGGAGCAGAAACGATTGGATGCTTGAGAATGGTTTGAAAGAAGGAACACAACATGTGCTCCAACATATATGGAACCATGCAAGGTCAACATCTATCTAGCCATAGTAGATGCTAATGTCTTGTAATGGGCATGTCTGGTGGTGATCGACATATGTGTATAAGAAACAATCTTGAGGCAGAAACCGATCCAACTACTCTTGATACGGGTTGTAGTCGGGTGACCCTTAAGCAGAATGATTATATTAGCACACGGGTCTCGGCCCTCCTTGTAATTATGCTCATAATCGTTGGTGCCAACACCCTGCAAGTGATAATATCCATGTCTACATCAATATATACCAATCAGTAAACAATATGAAATATAATATTTTTAACAATTAATTAAATAATCAAGTGTTTATTTTACCTAAAACAGTGTTATTTAACTGATCAACTACTTCGTCCAATACAGAAGATCTGGTTCAACTCTTTGTATAAATCGGATTTACTCTGTCCACCATCACCAGATTTCAGACATACTCCAAGTACACCAGATCAACATATGTGGCATTCTTATATGTGAAGGTAGTGGTGCTCACCATAAAGAGTAGGTACACCATGATGGTTTTCATTACACAATATTACTGTAGGCGTCAATTTATTTTGCTTTTGATAAATAAAACTAGGATATCAACTCGTACGATATACGGATAAAGTCGCTAATCAGTAGTAGAGTTAAATCGAGTTATAACTATAAGCAAAAAAAAAAAAAAAAACAATTAAAATAATTTTTACATTGCTTTTGAATGTTAGACAAAACAATATAAATTTTGTTGTGATTGAATAAGACAAATAATTTAGAAGTTAACAAGACGAATGCAAAGTAAATAACAACATATGAATCACATATAAAAAATAAAAAGATAATGACAAAGTAAAAAAAAAACTACATGAACAAAAACAAAGTAATAAACTAAGGATACCAAAATTTAGTTGAATAAATGTTTTTACGATGAAAAAGACGTATGCAACATGTATTCATGTTATTTAAACAAAAAGATTTAAAAACAAATTAGAAGTTAATTATGTTAAATGTTAAACAAACAATTTCATATTTTTTTTTATCTTCAACAATGATTTATTAACGCAGTTTTAGTTTTAATTATTTTAATACTACACAAGATTAAAAGACCTGACATGAAAATCAAAAGCAATAGCCGAAGTTTATGCGTTGATGTCGCTACTGCCGTGATTTTTTGAAATGTGATGCATTCCAAACACATGTTTAGATAAAAAAATACACAGGTCCCTTGAATAGGAGAATAACAATATCTCTCCAAATTATATGGATTGATCAAAACTAAATAAACAAATAACATCAACAATAATGAATGTGTAAGGACTCTCACATATTTGAAGAGCTCAATACTTCAACATAATTTATCATCTTCAAACGAAAACAAAAGTAGATAGCTATGCACATTGGACATAAAAATTAAGTATTACAACATACACTACAAGAATTCCCCATATTACTAACAAATTAAAAATTGCATTACTGAGGGATTTAGACCCTCAGTAATTACTGGCGGAATAAACCCTCAGTAATTACTGGCGGAATAAACCTTCAGTAACATAAAATAAACGCTCAATAACGTTACTGACGGAAAAAACCCTCAATAATTCAGTGATTTGCATTACTGACGGAAAAATCAGTCAGTAATATTAATAACAAACTTGTCTTTGCATTACTGACGGAATTAAATCTGTCAGTAATGTTAATATTCTTGCCTTTACATTACTGGCGGAATTTTTCCGCCACTAATGGTAATGTGGACAACAATTCTTGTCCTTGAATTACTGGCGGAACTAAATCTGTCAGTAATGTAACCAATCCGTCAGTAATTGTGGAAATCCGCCGGTAATAATGTGATTGAAATATCCGTCAGAAATGCAAAACATCCGCCAGTAATGTTTTCAACTAAATCTTTTAGTGAAACCAGAAAATCCACGGGTAATGCCAAGGCCACTTTCCCTTTTACTCCCTCTCTCTCACTCGTACCTCTCTTCTCCCTCTCCTCCCACACACGTTTTCCCCTTCTCTGACCCTCACCATCTCTCTCTTGCCATTATCCATTCCTTCCTTCACCAAACACTCCAAGTTTCTAATTTCAAATTGCATGCCTCATTATCTTGCCAAATCCTTCAATTTAAGTCAAGAGAAATTCATGGGTTCCTCTCTTTCCCTCCCTCTCGCTGAACTTTTCCCTTCCCTTCCAGATTCTGTTTTGGTTCAATTGCTCAGCTTAGCTTGTTTGAAAATTCAAAGAGGCATGGTAAGCTAAATTTCTCTATTTTCTCCTTGTGCTAGCCGAACCAACTCTCCTATTTTCCTTTCTGTTGAGTTTTGCAAATGTTCAATCTCTTGTGTGTGTTGCAAGTGTATTTTGGAGTTGATTATGTGCTGTTCTGATATTAAAAGCAAGACTTGAAGGGAAATTAGGAGTTAGGAACATGGGTATAGGAGATTGGTAATTGGAAGTGTTGTTAAGCTGTTAAAAGAAAACTGTCATAATTGTTTATCATGAATATCATGTTTATGTTGTTGTAAGAGAGGATTAAATAGCTGGTACTGTGTGTTGGATTGCTGTACAGAGTTTGGGTTTTAGCGTTTTGGTTGATCAGAAGCAAAATTGGTGATTAAGCTGAAATAAGTTGTTTTGTGAAAAATCTGATGTAAGTGACTAAATTGTGAGTTTAAGTTGTTGTGTAAGTGATTTTGGGACTGATTACACATGTGTGAACTGCTGTTTTAGGGTTTGAGTTGAATTGGGATGTTCATAAGACATGGGCTATAAATAAGCTGTTTGGACAGGTTTCACTGTTTGGTTCGTATCTGTTTCACTGTAAGTCAGAATTGAATAATTATTAGATTTCTGGATTCTACATTTAATTTCCTTCAGTTTGGATACAAATTTTGTATGATTCGGATTAATAACGAGCTCAGAAAACGCATTCGAAGTTTGGAATATCCTGCTGAAAACTGCTTACGGGTTTTGACGTAAATTTTTGCAGAATAAGCCGAAACGCGAATTTAAGACGGCTAGATGGAACCATAACTGGTTGCGCATGCTTGGTAAACTTAGTAAGAGATTGGGATGAAGTTTAAGTCGAAGTTGGAATGCCCACAAGCCATAAGCTGCGGTTAAGCTATTTTGGAAAAGTGGATTATGGTGGTTAAGCTGTGTGGCTATGGGAGCGGGAGCTGCTTCAGCGTGGCCGTATGTTAGGTGAGTTCCTTTTAGATTAGAAACCTTCCCTTTGGGTTGGAGTGAGATAATCTCAATATGTTTAATTTTTGCTCATTTATTCATCTCATTAATAGGCAGCTGCCTATTACCTGATGTTGGTCAAAAGTAAGTATCGTTTTTATATCGTTCCACAGAGATTAATGTGATATCATAAACCGTTCAACGTCGATTATCGTCTTAAGTTAGGGTTTAACCATTTGTTTTACTACACTACTCATCATTTTTAAAAACATAATAAATAAATAGTAGAGTAATAGGACATAGAAGGTGTTAGGATTAACTTTCATCAATCAAACATCGTTTATATCCGATTGATCATAAATACGGATTCTAGCTTTTTCTTATATATGACATTATTACGTATTGCTCAACAACATCATTGATTTCCCAAATGATGTCATGAGATCGATTGTATCGTTTAATCGATGATTTCTCAATCTATTAAACGATTCAAAAGCTTTACGATCCAATACTATAATGTAATTATCAAAACCAAATCCCATTTCTAGAATTTCTTATCTTGATAGAAAATCATTCTAAACCTAGATTCAAAGGTCTTTTTCAACAACATTTAAATCAAACATAAGATTGAAAAGCAAGAAGAAATTCAATGGTATATAAAAATGCTAGAATCATATATTTAATAACCAAAAGTTTACAACATGGAATGATTGATTACCTATTAATCCCAACAAAGGAGATTAGTTGATCATTGTCATGACAACTAGTGCAAAATAAGAAAGGAAGATGAAGATATATGAGAGCTTGATGTCTCAAAGCTTCTTAATGCCTTCTTCAATCCAAATCAAATTGCTATTTGAAGTTTTTCTCCCTCTATGCCTATTCTCTCTCAAAGATAACAAGTAATTTTAGCTCTGGAAAATATTAAAACTCAGAAAAAACTATATCACTAAAAAATGAGCTTAAAAATCTATAAATATGCTGAGAAAAAGCACGCTCGCTACAAGCGACCAGCCTGTCGCTTGTAGCGAGGAAGTCAACTGGCCAATCATAGAGCTCCACGTCACCATCAGCATTAAACCGCCCCTCTGGTCGCTGTAGCGACAAGGTCTGTCGCTACAAGCGACCAGCCTTTGAAATTCCCTGCCTAGGCTCGCTTCAAGCGTCCGGTTCATCGCTTCAAGCGATGAACCCTTGTAAATCCCTGCCTAAGCTCGCTTCTAGCGATGGAAGCTGCGCTTCAAGCGATGAAACACTGGAAATCCCTGCCTATCCTCGCTACTAGCGATGGCTTCTGCGCTTGTAGCGATGGCATCAAGAAAAGCTTCATTCTTTTGCATCAATCAGGTTCAAGCATGTATTTCCTGCATAATCACATGGGGTAAGGCTTAGGATCACAATCATTGCATTTTTAACACAAATATGCTCTAATCCTAAGGTAACTTGCAAAACAAGTAATCATAAGTGCCCTAAATTGTACCAAAATATAACAACTTTTAGGCACTTATCAAACTCTCCCCAACTTACATTTTGGTTTGTCCTCAAACCAAAGACTTAAAAAGGAAATTTTCATAGCTTAAAAACCACAGTATTGAGCAATTAGCAAAGGATTCAAAAGTGCGAAGAAATAAACATCAAGTGAGTGATTCAAATGTGATTGCGCAAGCTAAAATTCAGTTTCTCATTAAACAAGATACATTCTATAAATGTGAACTAGTTCTAAACACAAGGAATCAAATCATACAATCCTAAGCAAGCAACATGTTTAAATTTGAACCAAACCTAACACACTTCTATATAAAGTATATGAACAATTGAAATCTTTTGTGAGGGTATGAACACTCATCCAACAAACATGATAACATACCAATTAAATTATGTGTCCATCTAATTATCATTTCCAAAAGCATAAAAGGCATTGATCAAAAGGTCTTTAAGGGTTGTAATTGGGCTAGGTTACAAAAGAATTGTCATATGTGGGATATTTGAATTCAAATGGCCAAGCAAAAGGAAACATTCAATCTAATTACAAACTTCCTTCTTTTTCCAATACAACACTTGGTGAATTTCATACATTTCTATTCTAGATTGATCTTGACAACTTTTTCTTTGAATTCTTGATAACCGTCATACCTCCCTTCTTAGGGACAACTTGAACCGGACTAACCCAAGTGCTATCCGAGATCGGATATATCATACCGGCTTCAAGTAGCTTCACTACTTCTTTCCGGACTACTTCCTTCATGTTTGGGTTCAGCCGTCTTTGAGGTTGTGCTACCGGCTTATAATCCTCTTCCATCATGATCTTATGCATGCAATAGGAAGGACTTATCCCTTTTAAGTCGGATAGTGTCCAACCTATTGCTTCCTTGTTGGACTTCAAAACTTCGACCAATTTTGTTTCTTCATGGTTTGACAAGGAGCTACTAATGATCACCGGTTTGGTACCCTCTTGATCAAGAAACACATACTTCAAATGTGAGGGCAATATCTTCATCTCCGGCTTCACTTCTTCTACTTTAGCTTCATTCGTTAATTCCTCGATTTTGGCTTTGTGAGGAGGAATTTCCTTCAACGAATCGAGCTCCTTCAAACACTCTTCAAGCTCTTGCTCATCTTCTTCTCCTAGGATACTTAGTGCGTTTGTCAATACTCTTTCAAGATGTGTCAAGTCATGCAACTGGTTTCTCGTATCAACTATCAATTCTTCCGTTGCATCCATCTTGAAACACGCAGCTTTATCACTAGGAAACTTCATTGCTTCGTGGATGTTGAAATTGACTTCTTCATCGTCCACACGAACTTTCATTAAGCCTCCGTCAAGATCAATCATCATCCGTGCCGTTTGCATGAAAGTTCTCCCAAGAAGTAGCGGTACATCATCATCCTCCGGAATGTCCATCACTACAAAGTCGACGGGGAACAAGAACTTGTCGACTTTCACCAACACGTCTTCAGCAATTCCCAATGGACGAGTGTAGGATTTGTCGGCCAATTGCAAGGTTAAGTTGGTTCTCTTCACAACTATATCACCAATCCTTTTGACAACAGATAATGGGATTAGGTTGATACTTGAACCCAAATCAATGAGTGCCTTGCCGACATCAACATTGCCAATGGACACGAGCAGTGTAACTTTGCCCGGATCTCTCTTCTTTCTTGACAATGTATTCTGGATGATTTCACTACAATTTGCGTCTAGCAGAATTGTTTCCTCTTCATTAAACCTCCTCTTCTTGGAGAGAATTTCTTTCATAAACTTGGCATAGGTCGGCATTTGCTCTAGGGCTTCCGAGAACGGTATATTGATTTGTAACCTTTTGAATACTTCAAGGAACCTAGCAAACTGCCTCTCTTTCTCTTTTTTGGCTGGTGTAGTTGGGTAAGGTAGGTGTGGTGTCGGTGCATTCTTCACTACTTCTTGCTTCTTGCCCTTCTCCTTCACCACATCCTTCTTCCATACTATGTTCTCATTTTCAACTACATCCTTATTATTTTTTTCTACTTCTTCCTCTATATGTACATCTCCCGTTTCTTCCTCACGTCCTTCATCATCATCCTTCTCCTTCACCTCATTCTCAACAACCCTTCTCTCTACTTCAAGATTGTCCCCTATACCTTTTCCAATGACCTTCCCACTCCTTGTAGCAATTGCCTTGCAATTTTCGTTGTCTCTTAATGCAAGGACTTCCTCATCAAAATGACTTAATTGTCATTTCGATGACGATGCATGATCCTTTGGGTTGGTTTGTGTGTTGGCGGTAAAGGTTCCGCCTTGTTGAGTAGCTTGAGAAAGTTGTTGTGCCAATTGGCCCACTTGCGTCTCCAGATTTTTAATGGACGCATCAGTGTTCTTCTGGTTAGCCATTGACATCTGCATGAATTGATTGAGGGTTTCATCGGTGGATTGGTTGCGGTTTTGTTGTGGAGGTTGATATTGGTTATAATTCTGGTAAGGTTGTCGGTTATACTGCCCAGCTTCTGGTCTCCACCCTTGGCCATAATTCGGATTATTCCCTCTTGGGAAGTTGTTTGGATGGCTTTGGAATTGGTTTTGAAACTGTTGAGGCCTTGGTTGATTACCAACATAGCTTACCTCTTCTGTAGGTGGCGGACAAAATCCGGTTGGGTGATCTCCCGAACAAAGCTCGCAAGATGCGACTTGGTGTTGTCTTCTTTGTTCGTTTTGGATGTCCTTCATTTGTTGAGGAAGGTTGGCCATTTTCTTTGTCAACTCTTCCACTTGTTGCGTGAGCAACTTGTTCTGTGCAAGGATAGCATCATTAGTTCCCAAATCTAGGATTCCCGCCTTCCTTTGGCTTTGGCTTCGGTTGTGATGAGCTTGGTGATCATTCAACGCCATTCTCTCTATAATAGCAACAGCATCCTCGGCGCTCTTGGCCATCAAAGAACCACCAGCAGCAGCGTCAAGCAATAGCTTGGACTGTTGTTGCATCCCGTTCCGGAATAGATGAATTTGTGTTAACTCATCAAATCCATGATTAGGACATCTTCTGAGCATTGACTTGAAACGCTCCCAGGCTTCACATAATGTCTCACTAGTTCCTTGTGAGAACACAGCAATAGTTGTCTTCGCCTCCATGAAACGATTTTGAGGGAAGAACCTCTCAAGGAATTTCTCCTCAAGCGTGTTCCAGTTCGTCATTACCGTCGGTGGCTGGTCCAAGTACCACTCCTTTGCTTTGCCAATCAATGAATGAGGAAACATCCTCATCCACATAGCCTCCTCGTTATTCTCCGTCTCACCAAGGGTTCCCGCAATCTCATAGAATTTTGTGAGATGTTGGAACGGGTCTTCATGGTCTAATCCTGAGAATGGATTAGCATATAAAATTTGTAATATCCCCGTCTTCATCTCTGTTTGCTTGATAGTCCGCGGCGTTTTCCCCAATTGTGCGAAACGGCGTGGACTATTATTACATGGCAACCCACGACCGCCTGAACCTCCAGGATCTTGATTTCCTGCTGCAGCCATTTGTAACTCTTGGCTTGGACTTGATGAATGACTAGAAACAGAATCTTCCTCTTGTTGCCTTCTCTTTGCTTGTTGCTTCTTTTTCCGGTTCTTGCTATTGTTTCGACGAGCTGTTCTCTCTATCTCGGAATCAAAAAGAAGTTGGTCCTCCGATACTTGACCTCGCATAAACGATTTCAACAATCTGACCACAAAGAATTAGCAAACAAGATGGATAAGAAATATTAGTTATATACATAAAAGAATTTTGTGCAAAATTGCTTAAAACCATAATTAAAGTTGCAATGATTATAATATCATAACTTTAATCCCCGGCAGCGGCGCCATTTTGATGTTGGTCAAAAGTAAGTATCATTTTTATATCGTTCCACAGGGATTAATGTGATATCATAAACCGTTCAACGTCGATTATCATCTTAAGTTAGGGTTTAACCATTTGTTTTACTACACTACTCATCATTTTTAAAAACATAATAAATAAATAGTAGAGTAATAAGACATAGAAGGTGTTAGGATTAACTTTCATCAATCAAACATCGTTTATATCCGATTGATCATAAATACGGATTCTAGCTTTTTCTTATATATGACATTATTACGTATTGCTCAACAACATCATTGATTTCCCAAATGATGTCATGAGATCGATTGTATCGTTTAATCGATGATTTCTCAATCTATTAAACGATTCAAAAGCTTTACGATCCAATACTATAATGTAATTATCAAAACCAAATCCCATTTCTAGAATTTCTTATCTTGATAGAAAATCATTCTAAACCTAGATTCAAAAGTCTTTTTCAACAACATTTAAATCAAACATAAGATTGAAAAGCAAGAAGAAATTCAATGGTATATAAAAATGCTAGAATCATATATTTAATAACCAAAAGTTTACAACATGGAATGATTGATTACCTATTAATCCCAACAAAGGAGATTAGTTGATCATTGTCATGACAACTAGTGCAAAATAAGAAAGGAAGATGAAGATATATGAGAGCTTGATGTCTCAAAGCTTCTTAATGCCTTCTTCAATCCAAATCAAATTGCTATTTGAAGTTTTTCTCCCTCTATGCCTATTCTCTCTCAAAGATAACAAGTAATTTTAGCTCTGGAAAATATTAAAACTCAGAAAAAACTATATCACTAAAAAATGAGCTTAAAAATCTATAAATATGCTGAGAAAAAGCACGCTCGCTACAAGCGACCAGCCTGTCGCTTGTAGCGAGGAAGTCAACTGGCCAATCATAGAGCTCCACGTCACCATCAGCATTAAACCGCCCCTCTGGTCGCTGTAGCGACAAGGTCTGTCGCTACAAGCGACCAGCCTTTGAAATTCCCTGCCTAGGCTCGCTTCAAGCGTCCGGTTCATCGCTTCAAGCGATGAACCCTTGTAAATCCCTGCCTAAGCTCGCTTCTAGCGATGGAAGCTGCGCTTCAAGCGATGAAACACTGGAAATCCCTGCCTATCCTCGCTACTAGCGATGGCTTCTGCGCTTGTAGCGATGGCATCAAGAAAAGCTTCATTCTTTTGCATCAATCAGGTTCAAGCATGTATTTCCTGCATAATCACATGGGGTAAGGCTTAGGATCACAATCATTGCATTTTTAACACAAATATGCTCTAATCCTAAGGTAACTTGCAAAACAAGTAATCATAAGTGCCCTAAATTGTACCAAAATATAACAACTTTTAGGCACTTATCATTACCCGAGGAAGAAGATGAAGGGCTCGTGTTGAAGAAGTACTAAAGGGCAGAAAAATAAAGGTTTAGAGCTTGGTGAACCCACACACTTCATCAAAATCTTGAAGGATCTCTACTAATTGAGGTGAGTTTCTCAAATTAGGTTCTAATCATAGCAAAAGAAAATTTACATGCAATAAAATGATAATTGAAATCCTAAATTTTGTGTCATTCAGATTTGTGGCCATTATATAGGAGTTAGTATTATAAGTAGTCATGCTGACCTTTTTACACACATAAATAGTATGAGAACATAACTGATGTCCTTCATAATCTCTATGTACATTTGGGTTGTTGTTCAAATGAGGCGACCTCAAAGAAACTAAGACATGGTTTTTGGTTAATTTGGAATGCTACGATTTGGGTAATTTGGAAGGGGATGAATGATAATATTTTCAATAACCGAGTGAAGAGGTAGATGAATTGGTGCAGAATATTTTGGTGCTTTCGTGGTATTTGAGAATGAGTCGGTTAGAAATTGCCTCATGTTTGTTCTATGAGTGGTGTTGGAATCCTCGGGATTGTTTAGCTAGGTAGGAGGAAGGGTGGCTGGCTGACTTTTGGCGCTTACAGGAGTTTTTTTCGGGTGCTGTTATTTTGTAACAGAGCTGCTGCCTTGTTCACAGCAGCAGCTATCTTTACTGCTTTTGGGCTGTTTTTTTTGTCTTCACTAACTGTCTGTTGGTGCTGTTATTCGGGTGGTTAGCTTTCTATGTTTTTTTTTTCAGTTTTCGTTTTTATATTCATTGATTTTAATACCTTGTGACAGTAACTTAAAAGATTTCTTGTGGGTTAAACACACGGTTAGAGTCTCAAAAATCTTCCGAGCCTAGTCTTCCTAGTGCTAGCTATTGGATTAATGAAACACAAGTGAAGGTGGTTATTAGGCATTCCGATAGCCGGTAGTTGCTGCTAGTTTTTTGCATAATTGTGCAAAAAATATAGGTGAATAGGTATTAAGAATTTGTCATGAAAGTGAGTGATATAATTACCTCAAGCATGGAATTGTAGCTATTCAATATCAAACTTGCCAATGTAAGTCAAGACAATTTAAGTCAATACTAATGGCCTTCCGCAATTGATAATACTGCTTGGTTGATCAGAGTATGACAGAAACGAGATACTGTTAATTAATGAAAATAAAGACATCCTCATAACGAAGTACATGTTCTCATGCAAAAATTTATTTGTTTCTTATCGTTTATAATTGTTTTTCTCTTCAACATAATTAAGAAACTTATTGTTATAACGTATAAACTCTATAGAGTGATTGCTAATTACATGATTCTGGAACCAGTTGTAACAAGCACCTTGTTGATGTACCATTCTTCTCCATTGGCAAGTTCCACTAATAGTAGCTGAAGGCACCTATTTGGTTTATCATAATCTGTAAGTGATAGTATTGTTGGTATTTTCTTGGTCCAATGTAAAAAGGTTGTTCATTTGTAGTCATAGGTTGTAATGCAACAAACTTGTAATGGATCACTGTCAATTTTGACTTTGAACAAATCCATGTAAAATTTTGGTGAACATTTAAGTCTTGATTGATTGGTAAAAGGAAAAACTAGAACTTTATGGAAATAGAGTATTCATGAATTGAGTTTGATGCTGCTTTAGTAGCTGAAGCTACATGTGTTGTGAGTTTATATTTTTATTTAGCAGAGGATGCCGAATTGAGCCTTTGAATTTGAACACTGCAGTCAATTGTATGCATGATTTTATTAGTTTCCATTGATGATCTAAATCTGATATCTTTTGGACAGGAACATGACGAGAAAAGGCGGGAGAAGGGTGAGCCCCTTATTATGTTCAGGTGAAAAATGTAGTGCTATTTTCAAGTACAAATTTATGCCCAATTTGTTTTTGTGTAGTTACAAATCCTTGGATGTCTTTTGAGCAGTCATTTGGGGGCCTCCTCAAAGAAGAACAAGTGCAGAAGAAGAACAAGAGAAAGTTAAACCCCCACCACCACCACTACCTTGTGCTAGTTCAGCTGATGGTGTTGTTTTACCTGCCTCTCTGCCTCCCCCACCTCCCATGCCTCCAAAACCCACTATTGTGGTACCTCTATCATTACCACTGCGTCCACCTCCTAGTCCTCCACCTAAATAGCTAGTAGTAAATCGGTCTATACCCCCTCCTCCTCCAGCTTAGCGAATTGGATAAGTTATGATTTTATACGAAAACTATTTATGGATTGTACGAATATTATGATTATATGTCGTTTAATTAATTTATCTTATTAAATTAAAATTTTATTTCTTTAATTTATTTGTGTCTAATTAATTTTATTTCTTTAATTAACATAAAAAGTGGGAAGGGATCACAAAAAAAAACATGTGAAGTACATTACTAGCGGAAATTTTCGTCAGTAATGTAAATCTGGATAAACATTACTGGAGGATTTATCCGTCAGTAATACTGGGACACATCTGATGGTGCATTACTGAGGGTAATCCCTCAGTAATGCTTTGTCAGAACTACCTCTCCATTACTGAGGGAAAATTCTGCCAGTAACATTACTGATGCCAGTATTACTGAGGGATTTTTTTTGTCAAGAATCCGCCAGTAATACATATTACTGAGGGATTTTTTGCGTCAGTAAAAGGCAAAATTCTTGTAGTGATAAACATTAATAATAATAGAAATTAGAACAAATATATAATTATTTACGACAAATCTTTGTCCCATATTTATTTTTTTATATTTATTAGTAATAAATAATGTCACGTGTTTTTTATATCTATTAATAACAAATATTTGTAGATGTACATACTACAAATTTGGCTAAGAAATAGATAAAGGAACAATAGTGATAATTTTTTTGATATGCGCATTTTTTTTTTTTTTGAGTTGGTCTAGTGATGTTGGTCTATCTTTAAGATAACCCATTTGGGTTGGCCTAGTGATGTTGGCTTGAGACCTCTCAATGTGCTCATTTCAAGGTTTCAGGTTCGATTCTCTCTGTTGTCAATTTCGGTGGCCTGAGTCCATACAAAACTATGTTTTGGCTTTAAATGACCCACCTGCAAGTGGACGGTGAGATTAGACCCATTGAATTCGTCGATTTTTGGGCCAAATATCAAGTTTTTTTTTTTTTTAAAAAAGACTATCTTCAAGATCCCCCATCTTAGAGTGGTATGGCATTTTCAAATGTTAATGTTGTTGATGATAATTTTAATCACAGTGTTGCTTTCGACTTGGAGATATTAAAACATGTTTGGAAGGATAAAGATGCTAAAGAAAATAAAGTATATGGTATTCATAGATGAAGAAGAGAAAATGACAACTATTAAATATTTGAATAATCGTTCTATTGTAAGGAAAAAAACTTTTACAGAGGTCTCTAAGACAAAGAAAATAATACCTAGAAGAAAGCTCAATTACCTATATCCCACTTAAGGAATATAAAATATGCTTAGTTTGAAGAGCATTTATTTTATTTTTCTTTCTTTTTTGTTGGGTTAAGCTTACGATCTCAATTTCTTTATTTTTTTTCTTAAAACACTTTTTTTTTTCATACTAAATAATTAAAGCATCTTTTTTCTTTTCTTCCCTCATTTCCCTTCCTTTCACCTTTTTTTCTCCACAAGTTTTTTCCTTTTGAAACCAATCATATTATGAGATATATAACCTGCAAACACCCAAGTCGGGTTTTACATGGAAAACGATTCATCAACCATTGGGTGTTTGAAGCATTGCGTAGTAAGTAATCATCACATGAACAATCAGTTTGAAGCATGTCTCTTCTCATTACATCACATAGACTATCAGGTAACCCATCTAACTCAAAACAAAACATGACTTTCAGTGTCACAAGTTTTTCTAATTTAGTATCGAGGTTTCATCGCTTAAGTTCAACAATGTTATCTATTAGAGTTTACTTATGGCATTGACGTATCGTTCATTAGATTCTATTCTAACTTATGATTTAACTTTGAAAACATTATTTTAATGAAATGTGGCTCTCGTTTACCATCGATTAATTCCAAGTGTGCAAAGAAAGAAAATAAGTGTACCTAGTTACATATTTGTTGTATTGAAGTTGCCTACTCTCCTATGCGTTATCTTCTATATCAGCTTAAGAAGTACTACATTGTCAACGTATTTGAGTTAGTTTTTGTGATGAGAATAGAGATGACAATTGGACCCAGTCTCGATGGGTACCCGCAATAGGTAGGGTAAAACTCTGTTTTCATAGGTCCGGGCTTGGGTCCGGGTAATTACCCGCAAATGCAAATGGGTATGGGCACGGGTAAGGGTACTATACTGCTCAGCCCCGCAACCCGTATATACATATTTATATAATATGATAAATAATTTATTTATTTTTGGTGCATAATTAATTAATTTATTTAGCTATTTAAGCCTAAACCTAAACCTAAAAACTACTTAATAAGTAACCACTCCCTCCTTTTAGTGTAAAAATTTTTAGGGATATTTTGGATGTTTTTATTTGGCTAAATACTACGATTCGTACTATTTTATGAGTTGATTTGAAAACTTTTGGACCATAGTTTTATTTCAATTGTGAAATTTTTAGTGTCTTTTCATAATTAAAGTGCGGGTAATGAGTGCAGGTATGGATACTTAGGTACCCATAGAGTAGGGAAATGACACTAAAATTGTTGCCCACGAGGGTACAAGCTCGGGTACGAGTATTTTTTTACTGACGCGGGTATGGAGAAGGGCAATGTAGTACCCTACCCATATGATACCCATTGTCATCCCTGGATGAGATTCAAGCTCATTTACGATGATATAAGAGAAGAGTGGATTGTAATGTGAAAATTATACTCAAATTTTTGGGTTGTTGGATGTATAAATGTGTGTGGACACCTTCATTATTTGAATTAACTTTTGAGATGAGATTAAGTTGATTTAACTTGTATTTTTTTCTTTACTGGTACTCATTTTATATGAATATACCATTTTCTTTTTTTTGTTGAATGTAATGAATCTAATCTTGATGTGGGAATACTTGGTTTAGTTTATTAGTTTGAACATTAAAGTCGTACTATGTAGCTTGTCCTTAAATTTTTTCCTTCCAAATCAACATATATAGAAGACTAAAATATGAGTAGCCTTGTTACAAAATTCCATGCTTCATGAATGTTGTCTTCCCCTCGTCTTCTGACCACCAATTACGTTGTTGAAATTTTTGTTGTTTTGGTCTGAACTCTAATCAAACTCTTTCAATGGTTTGAAAAAGTATATAGTAGAAAACCTTCTCAAGCATGCACAGGACTATAAGAGGGTGCACTAACACACCTAAGCTATTGGCACCAAGTCCAACTTTAATTAGTCACGTCACTTTTCCTTGAAATTAAGCAGTTTGCGTAGTGTTCCTCTTAGTGACGACTGCATTACCACTAATTACACACTTACCTAAAATAATCACTTTCAGATGTAAGCTTAAATGGGAATATATAAGGTGGACAGGGAAATATAAAATAAATAAAATTCCCCGATTAACAAGTAAGATTAATAATTTTCTTTCAAAAAAATTAAAGTAAGATTAATCATTTGTGTCAAAAAAGAGAGTGAGATTAACCACTATTCTATCGTTATAAAAAATGCTAAGCCTAAATTAATGACCATATAATGTGCTTAATAGGTCCCCTAAGGGTCCGTTCATTTCAACGAAGGCGAGGGAAATGATTTTAATGGAGGTGAAGGAAAGGGAGGAGGAGAAGTATTTGAATTAAAATATGTTTGGTTCAAAAGAGGAGTAGGAAGGGAGGGGATGAGTTATAATTAAAAATGTGTTTGGTTCACAATGAAAGAAGATAAATTTTAAAATTAATTTATTATTTTACCCTTAAACTTAATTACATATATGTCAAAAGAAAAGTTTGAACATATACAAAATATCATCCATAATTTATAAACGTTAGCGCAATAAAAATAGCGGAAAGACATGCACGTGATTGTGTGTCTTTATGCTAGTAATAATTTGAAAGTCACAACATCTAAATTTATACTTTTAATTGAAATCAAAATTTCACAAAAAAAAAAGCGTTCATAATTTATAAACGTTAACGTAGTTAAAAGAGTAGAAAGATATGCATGTGATTGTCCGTCTTTTCGCTAGTAATAATAAAGTGAATGTATAAGATTATGTTGACCGAGATAATTGATTGTGGGTATTGGAACTTAAAATGTCGGATTATTTTATAAAGAATTGTGTTTTATTTCTTTTGTTTAGATTTTCTATGATGGTTAAAGAAGTGTAATTTTTGTTTTTAAATTTAGAGAGATTTTTTCCATGCTTAGCAGTAGCACACCGACATGGTTGAAAACATCAAGCTGATTTCATATAAATTCTATGTTACTGAGTTTTACTCACTATATTTTGGGTTGGTATTTTCTGGTTTAACAAATTACATTGAAAGATTGAGAAAAATTCAACTCGTCCGTTGTTTAATATCACGAGTCAGAGCCGGATCACATCAAGTGTCTAGGGTCTAGGAGTTGTTTATTTCTTGTATGCAAAGATTTTTTTTTTTGTATCTAATTTGTAAAGTTGATCAAATTGTATATTTTGGTTAAAAGTTTAAATAATTTATTTTTTAATAGACAAAGTCAGTGAGTAAAGAATGGAAAACAATATGTGTGAGTGTGTGTTAGATTACCAAATGGTCTCATGTTATTAGAAAAAATTTCGGGTACAATGCAATTTTCATCTGGTTTGGTTTCACTGAATGTATTATTTGTACGTGAATTCAACTTGAATTTGCTGTATGTGCCAAAACTATGTATAGATACAAAATGCATAGTAACATTTGATAATGATAAATGTTTGATTCAGGAGAAGGGGAACTTGAAGATGAATGGTTCGGATAATTTATTGAGGGATCACACTACCATATCCATAAGTCTCACCTCAAGCCAACACAACTTCTTCACAAGCAAAATCTCATTCCATTTTCATTCCACAAGCATATTTTGGCATTTTAGATTAGGGCATTTGTCGAATCATAGACTACTTAGATTACATCAAAATTTTCCTTTTGTAAACCGTAGATTAAAAATTTTGTATGCAACATATGCCATTATGCCATGCATATAAAGTTACCTTTTCAATTGAGTACAAATAAAGCTAATCAATGTTATAAATTGTTTCATTTTGATATTTGGGGTCCCATTTCTATTCAATTTGTACATGGTCACAAGTATTATATTATTGCACTTGATGATCATAGTTACTTTACTTGGATAATTCTTTGCAAATCCAAATCAGAGGTCACTATTCTTGTTCAAATTTTCATTCAAATGATAGCAACTTAATATAATTGTAAAATTAAGACCGTTAGAACAGACAATGGTCCTAAGTTTTCTATGCCTATTTTCTATGCTACCAAGGGCATAGATCATCAAATGATTTGTGTTGAAACCCCTTAATAAAATGGGAGGGTAGAAATAAAACCTCAACACATTTTAAATCCGGGGAGAACTTTATTTTTTTAGTCTAAGTTGCCCAAACAATTTTGGTTTTATGCTATTTTACATGTAACTTATCTCATTAATCATATTCCCGGTCCTCTATTACAGAACAAGTCACCATATTCTCATAGATTTGGTCAGGATCTTTATTTAAATGAGTTAAATTTCTTTGATTCCCTTTGTTATGCACCTTACAGGTTTCAGAACCAAACTAGACTCTAGAGCTAGAAATTGTCTTTACTTGGTTCACAAACAAGGTGCCAAAGGTGTTGTTCTTCATGATTTAGACACCAACACATGATCGCTAGAAATATGACTCACCATGAACATATTTTACCATGTCACAACCCTCATCAACCATTCCATGGGACACATTGCTCTATACATCCTACAATTTGTGACTCTGACTTTAAGCCTACTTTAACACATGAGTCAAATACAAACAATTTGGACCAAGAAATAAATTTAATCATCCCTAAAATGAATAAAAAGATAATACCAGATGATAACTTACATGATCAAATCCCTCACATACTTGAACACAATGATAATCAAAACTTAAGAAGGTCAACCATAAATATTCATAAACATAGCCATCATTTTAGAGTACATATGCAATCTCTCCAAAAATTCAGCTAATCAAAATTCTTCATGTGTACTTTATCCTATCAGTCATCTTCATTCACTATCTAGCCTCTCAACTTCACATAAGAGTTAAGCTTTATCTCTTAAGGCTACATCCAATCCAAATAGCTAAAAAGAAGCCATCAGACAAGATTATTAGGTTGAAGCTATGAATTATAAACTTAAGGCTGTAAGACAAAACAAAACATGGATTTTTGTTGATCCTCTACATAATATTATTATATCTATTGGGAGTAAATGAGTTTATAAAGTGAAGCATAAAGCATATTGAACTATAGAGAATTATAAAGTCAGACTAGTTGCTAAGGGCTAAAATCAAGTGGAAAGACTTGATTTCTTTTGAAATTCTGACAGGTACTGATCAGAACCGTAAAACAGAGTATAAAGCAAGTAAAACAGAGCACTTTAAAAACAGGTTCAGAAGCAGTAATAAAGGACAAAAATATAAAGAACACAAGTATTTGTTAACCCAGTTTGGTGATAAACAACACCTACGTCTGGAGGATACCAATCCAGGAAGGAAATCCACTATGAGGAATTAACTCAAAGACTCAGACACAGACCCCATGTTCCCAGCCTTAGCAATCAATCTCCACTAGTCTAGACTTCTACTCAGGAACACCACCTAAGTATAAGACACTACTTACTTCCCAATTACGTAACCACAACCTAGTGATTAGCAACTTCTGAATAAACAACTCAAAATATGAAGACACCCTTCAAAAGAACAAAGACATCATTCGTACTTAAAAGCTTAATGATTTACAACTCAAAACAACTTAAACCAACTCAGATGAGTGGTGTACAATCAAAGCCTAAAGCTTACACAGACTCTTATAGTAAAACTGTATTGACTCAATCAAACTTCTGCAATGCAGCACGTCCTCCTTATATAGGCTTCAGCAGGTCTTCATAATTCTGAACACAATCAACCATAAAGATATGTTTCTGAAATTCAAAGAAGCTCAAAAAGGAAACATATATTTCTGAAACATATAAAGCAAAGATCTCTTTGAAATATATTCATTCATAAACACGAAGCTAATCTTCACCAAGATCTTCACCAAAATAATCAGCCTTCTAGAAAACAAATGCCTGAATAATTCTTCAGTAAATCTTCAAAAGATACGCACATAATTAATCACAAAGAATGCAGAAATCCAGCTTCTGAAGGTCAACGCTGGTCAACGTCTGAACAGTGCGTCTGAAGACCTGTTCAACGTCTGATGAACATTTCTGCGTCTGAAGGCACTTTCTGCGTCTGAAGATCATTCCAGCTTCTGAAACTTCTCAAATCCATTTTCCAGCTTCTGAAGGACCAAAATAACATCTGAGGACGCATGCTTGCACACTTTGATTTTACCAACAATGCAGCCAACACATAGATACTCAACAATCTCCCCCTTTGGCAAATTTTTGGCTAAAATCAAATACTTCACAAAATCAAGTTCTTCACTCTTCAACTTAAAACAACCATGAAGAACTACACACATCCAACATAGCCACAGAGTCAGTAGCGGTCAAAAAGCTATGTTAAACATGATAAACCAACCAGCTTTAGCTTCTGAACAACCTGAAACACACATACAACTTCACACAACTTCTCAGTTTCTGAAGTACACAATCAAACTCCCCCTGAAGCACAAACATACCAGCTTCTGACAAAAAATACCCAGAAAACTCCCCCTGCAACTCAGCACATTACAAATAACTCTCCCCCTTAATTCTGAACTGCAGTAAGCTTTGAAAAATTGCTTCTGAAACTGAAACAGCACACAGCTCAGGTACATTATACTTATACACTCCCCCTGAGCCAGAAACTCCCCCTCAAACACATCTGCACAACCTTTGTCATATTTCTGAACTCTGAATAAAACTGTCAATTTCTGAACTATAACCTCTGAATTCTGAAACTTAACAAACTCTGAACAGCTACATTCTGAAACTAACCATAAGTTTTTCTCCCCCTTTTTAGCCAAATAATTTTGACAAAACACAGTCTTCATATAGGGAACAAAACCTAAATGCTTAACACAGATTAAATCAGTCTCAGTATCAGACTCAGCATATGCAACATCTTCATCTCCCTCACTTCCAGCTTGTTCACCCTCTGCATTCTGTAATTGCTATAATTCTTCATGCAGACAAACACTTGAAAAATTACAAACAGAGACATTCTTCTTCCCACCTAGGCTTTTATCAAGCATAGACATCCAGAGATCCATGTGAAGTTTAAGTTGTTGCAGCTCCTTGATTTGTTTTCCACTTTGACACTCACCACAAACTTTGTCTTCATTGATCTTAATGTTGGGTTCCACAGACTTAACTTTCTTCACACCCTTCATGTTTAAGTGCCCAGGTTTCTGGTGACAAAGTCTGATTTCTTCTTCAGATACCCACAAATAACAATTATCATTTGATCTGCAGCCTATCATCAGAACCTCACCTTCTTTACCAGTTACCAAACATTCTTGCTTGTTGAAATTCACTTTCAAGTCTTGATCACACAGCTGGCTTATATTGATCAGATTTGAAGTCAACCCTTTCACTAATAGCACATTATCAAGTCTTGACAATCCATCACTAATTAAATCTCCAATACCCAGAATCTCACCTTTTGCTCCATCACCAAAAGTTACATAACTGTTGGTATATGGCTTTAAATTACTCAGAAGTTTCTTCACACCAGTCATGTGTCTGGAACAACCACTATCAAAGTATCAATCTTCCTTAGAGGTGGCTCTCAAAGATGTATGAGCTATGAGGTCAACAGTATTAACTTTTTGTTTCCAAACCTTCTTGACATTGTTTCTGGATGCAGCAGGTTCCACTTTTCTGAACTGAAAATGCTCAGGATAACCATATAGCTTGAAACAAAATGGTTTAATATGCCCCTTCTTTCCACAATGATGACAAACCCATGCATGCTTTCTCCTCTTTCCTCTAGACTTCTGAGATTGCTTCTGAGGTTTCATCTTAGATGTTCCTATCATGGGGTCATAAGTTTCAGTAGCAGGAACAAACTTTTTAGCAGGATTCTTCTGTTTGAGGTTCAGACTCTCATCTACAAATCCAATGCCATTCTGTTTCCTTTGTTTCTGATTCTCTAAAATCTCCTCCAGCACATCAGTAGCAGTATTCATCATCCTGACCTGCTTTTTTATGTTCTCAAGTTGGGAATTCAGTTGACTCATTTCATCTTTCAGATCAGAATTTTGTACTAAGAGTTCACCTTTCTCAGCTTCCAGTTGACAGATTGTCTTCTTCTGATCCACTAATTGCTTGCAAACTTCTACACTTCTGATGTATAGGTTCTTGTAGTTGTCAGCCAGTTCTTCATATGATGATTTCTCAACTCTGGCTTCAGACTCTGAGAGTGCTTCAGACTCTGATTCAGACTCTGATAGAGTTTCAGACTCTGAAAATGCTTCAGTCTTTGAACAAGCTTCTGAGGCCTTAACCTTCACACCAGACTTGTACCTTCCAGTTAGGGCAACCACATACTTAACAGATTCACTCTCAACATCTTCTTCTGAGTCTTCATCTGACCAGGACACATCTAAGCTCTTCTTCTGCTTCTTAAGAAAAGTAGGACATTCTGACTTGATATGCCCATAGCCTTCACACTCAAAGCACTGAACACCCTTTGATTGTTTGCTCTTTTCTTCAGTCTTGACCTTCTTCTCATCACTTTGTTGCTTACTGTTGTTGAATTTGAGGTTCTGACCTTTGAATTTGGATTTCCTGTCAACATGCTTCAGAATTTTGTTGAACTGTCTCCCCAGCAACCCAAGAGCTTCTGATAAGCCTTCATCATCCTCATCAATTTCTTGTTGATCCTCAGCTTCAGAATTAACTGAAAAGGCAACACCTTTTCCTTTCTTCTCAGTACGGTTACAATGAGCTGTTTCAAAATTGAGCAAGGATCCAATTAACTCCTCAACCTTCAAATTAGAGATGTCATGAGCTTCCTCAATAGCTCTCCTTTCATGTCAAATCTTCTAGGAAGTGACCTGAGTATCTTTCTAACAATCTTCTCATCAGACATCTTCTCCCCAAGAGAATCAAAGGAATTAGCCATATCCAGGACATTCATATAGAAATCTTGAATGTTCTCATCCTCCATCATCTTCAAATTTTCAAATTTTGTTGTGAGTAATTGAAGTCTGGATAGCTTAACCTTTGAAGTACCTTCATGAGTAGTCGTGAGTATCTCCCAGGCATCCTTGGCTATGGTACACTGCTTGATCAGTCTGAACATGTTTTTGTCCACTCCATTGAAAAGTGCATTCAAAGCTTTGGAGTTTCCAAGAGCCAGATCATCTTCAGCCTTTGTCCATTCTTCCTCAGGTTTCAGCACTTCAGTCTTATTCCCATCTTTGTCCAACACAACTGGATGATCCCAACCTTTTAGCACAGCTTTCCAGGTCCTGCTGTCTATGGATTTCAGGAATGCAGACATACGACACTTCCAGTATTCATAGTTTGTGCCATCCAATAGAGGTGGTCTATTAACATATCCTCCTTCCTTGTCCATTCTTGCCAGAAAAGTCTTCTTTGGAGCTCACCCAATCACAGGCAGAGTGCCTGCTCTGATACCAATTGAAATTCTGGCAGGTACTGATCAGAAGCGTAAAACAGAGTATAAAGCAAGTAAAACAGAGCACTTTAAAAACAGGTTCAGAAGCAGTAATAAAGGACAATAATATAAAGAACACAAGTATTTGTTAACCCAGTTCGGTGATAAACAACACCTACGTCTGGAGGATACCAATCCAAGAAGGAAATCCACTATGAGGAATTAACTCAAAGACTCAGACACAGACCCCCTGTTCCCAGCCTTAGCAATCAATCTCCACTAGTCTAGACTTCTACTCAGGAACACCACCTAAGTATAAGACACTACTTACTTTCCAATTACGTAATCACAACCCAGTGATTAGCAACTTCTGAATAAACAACTCAAAATATGAAGACACCCTTCAAAAGAACAAAGACATCATTCGTACTTAAAAGCTTAGAATGATTTACAACTCAAAACAACCTAAACCAACTCAGATGAGTGGTGTACAATCAAAGCCTAAAGCTTACATAGACTCTTATAGTAAAACTGTATTGACTCAATCAAACTTCTACAATGCAGCACGTCCTCCTTATATAGGCTTCAGCAGGTCTTCATAATTCTGAACACAATCAACCATAAAGATATGTTTCTGAAATTCAAAGAAGCTCAAAAAGGAAACATATATTTCTGAAACATATAAAGCAAAGATCTCTTTAAAATATATTCATTCATAAACACAAAGCCAATCTTCACCAAGATCTTCACCAAAATAATCAGCCTTCTAGAAAACAAATGCCTGAATAATTCTTCAGTAAATCTTCAAAAGATACGCACAAAATTAATCACAAAGAATGCAGAAGTTCAGCTTCTGAAGGTCAACGCTGGTCAACGTCTGAACAGTGCGTCTGAAGACCTGTTCAGCGTCTGATGAACAGTTCTGCGTCTGAAGGCACTTTCTGCGTCTGAAGATCATTCCAGCTTCTGAAACTTCTCAAATCCATTTTCCAGCTTCTGAAGGACCAAAATAACATCTGAGGACGCATGCTTGCACACTTTGATTTTACCAACAATGCAGCCAACACATAGATACTCAACATCTTTGATACATTCTCACTTGTGGCCAATATTACTACATTCAGAACACTGCTTGCATTAGCCTCCATTAATTCTTGGTATTTACATCATCTAGATGTAAATAATGCATTTTTACATGGAGATTTATATGAGGAAGTATACATGACAGTGCAACAAGGACTAACTAGTCCAAAGTTAACAGGTTTGAAATCATTATATGGTTTGAAGCAGACAAGTAGAAAATGGTATGAAAAATTAAAAGGTTTCTTAATTGATCAAGGTTACAAACAGTCAAGTTCAGATAATTCATTATTCAAAATTCACAAAAGTTCAAGTTTCACTTCTTTACTGGTACATGTAGATAATGTAGTTCTAGCATGAAACTCATTAGATGAAATTGACAGATCAACAATACTCTTGATGCTGAATTCAAAATCAAGGACCTTGGGAAACTCAAATATTTCTTAGGCATAGAAGTTGATCATTCAAAAGCAGAAATCATAATATGCGAAAAAAAAGTATTGTTTAGATTTATTGAATGATACTGGTTTACTTGGTGCTAAGCCTGCTAAAACATATCTTGATCCTTTTGCCAAACTGGGTGAGGATTATTTGCAGATATTGCAAGTTATAGAAGACTTGTGGGAAAGCTTCTATATCTCACAATATCCAGACCAAATATTGTTGTTGTGACACAAGAACTGGGTCAATTTCTTACTTCCCCGCCTATGACTCATTATGAGACAACTTGGAGATTGTGAAGTACTTGAAAGGCTCACCTAGGAAAAGTTTACTTTTTAGAAAGGATTCAACTTTACAACTTAGTTTCACAGATGCAGATTGGGTAGGGTGTATTGATACTAGAAGATCAAGTTCATGCTATTGTTTTTTTCTTGGTTCTTCCTTAATTTCATGGAGAACTAAGAAACACCGTACAATATCAAGAAGTTGAATTTGTGGTCACTAGGCCACTTAACAAAAAAAAAAATACAATATCAAGAAGTTCATTTGAAGCTAAATTTAGGGATCTCCTTTGCTAGTTATGAATTGTAGTGGCTAATCCTGCGTTTCATGAAAAGACAAAGCATCTGGAGATTGATTTCCATTTTGCCAGGGAAAAGTTGCACTAAGTTGTCTCCAAGCTTCTCCCTGTCAATTCAAAAGGTTGCAAACTTTTTTACTAAGCCATTAACACCTAGAAACTTTCATTCCTTCATTTCCAAGCTTAACATGTTCAACACATATCATGCTAAGCTTGAGGGAAGGTATTTAACTTGAGAAATCAAGTTAGTTCACAGTTTACTTGCTCAACAAGTAAGCATACTAATGCTAGTGTTGTGCATGATTGATATGTTGTATGTACTCTAGATTAGCATAAGCTTATAGGAGTTAATTGTTGACAGTTGTTAGTTAGTTGGCACAGGTTATGAGTTAGTAAGACTTTCATGCTCTATAAATAGTATACTTGTAACAAACTCCACAAATATCAATAATACAAGCTTTCTCTTGATTCAGCTTCCCTCTTTCTATCTGATTTCTTTATCTTTATCATCATGTTGATGAACTTCATGACTTCAAATTATGACCACAAATTTATAGAATTGGATTTGGTGCACTTATTGTGTCCTGCCGTTTTGTATTTCAATCATCCAATCTCATCAAATGAGCGGTCAAGATCATTTACAACATATTTGGTTAGTGTGTGTAATACGAGCTCTCCATTCTAAAATTAACGACCGAGTTAAATTACAACGTGAAACTACGTAGATTGATTACTGCAGACGGTCGCGGTCCCAAATTTTACCACATCTAAGTTGTTTGTCATGTGTTTTTCAAGGCAACAAAGAGCAAAAAAAGTGAATTACTTGTATATCGTGCAACCAGGAACAATTTAGACAGCTATAAACAAAGAAAATTCAAATTGAAAGAAATTCGCAGTAACAACCGTGATGTGAGGATGCTTGGACATTAACCGTCGTAGTAGTAAATAATTTTTTTGACAATGAACGCACAACTGCTACAGTATGGTGCGGACACAGCTCCAACTTGCGCATTGCAAGCAATATCCAATATATCATGACATTCACGATTAATTAGTTTATACATAATTGCTACATGCATATATAACATACAACTACTTCGTACCTAACTCCTATAATGAGCACTAAGTGACCAGTGGTATTATTAATCATCCATGTAACTGAATTGCTGTCTTAATTTGCTGGCCAATTTCAATTGTACTATAGTTTTGAACTTCTAAGTTTTATAGTATTTTTTATTGGTTTAATCAGCACAACAAGATATGTCGCGGCTTTGCACTACGCAATGAAGTGTATGAAATAGTTTAGCTCCGGAACATTATACGACAATTGTTTCATGTTTACTTTAAAATATTCGTCTTCTTCAATATGGGGAAATTATACGTGTAGAGTTCCTAGGGATTATGACTATAGTGCCTTGCAAGTCAATATATATTGTATTGAAATAGTACGATTTAGACATGTTGCCCTCTAATTTGATGTTTGGATAAGATTAGACCCAAATTATTCGGTTTTAATGATTTAATTATGGTAAATTTTTGTTTACCCATCAATAAAAGGTGGGTAATATTAACCATGTTGAGTTGGTCTAATCAAAACAATGTATTTATATAACATTAAAAATAATAGAAAATAAGTAAATAACTTTGATTGATTCCAACTCAGCATGTGTTGTGTTACCATCTTTTATTGATGAGTACCTAAGTTGTCACCTTTAATTATGAAATTTGTCTATGAAAAAATCCCTGGATAGGAAAAGATCTTATTTATAGTTACTCCGTATTGATTAAAAAAATTACCAAATAAGATATTTATTTGTGAAAAATGCTAACAACCACCGTCTTTAAGATATTGTTTAAGAAATGACAAATCTTGCCTAAAATGAGGTGTATGTTATTTTTACATGTGTTTTGACTTATATTTTTATGATAAGATTTTTTTTTTTTTTATGAATTCGTTAAACAATGTTTTTGGAACATTTGTTAACATGCCTTTTTTTTTTCCTTTCAAGTGAATTTCTCACAAAAGAATAAATTATGTAGTAAATATAGTGTTTTTCAAAAACAAAATTGTAGTACAATGCAAGTCAGTGATTGAATTTCGATGTTTAATAATTGTAATTGGGTAAAAAAAGAAAATCATTATTCATTGGATGCTTTGTGATCGTAGCCTCTCAAATTTGAATTTAAATTATGCTAGTATTTAATCACAAATTATATTTATATATATTGAAAATGCCTTTCTTATGTTGTAAAAAAAAAAATCTTTTGAGGAGCCCTACAACATTGTTGCCTTACGTGAGAGGAAAAACATATAATATAATATCAAGAGATGAAGCTAAAATATCGTTTCAGTCAATTATAAAATGTTCATTACTGCAACCTTCGTTAATAATATATACAAACACACTTTTTTTTTTATATATAGAATACTTGACCATGCGCTCTTGTCAATATTAGTCATGATGATCTTTGATGAAAAATTTGAGATGGTAATTATTTTATAGCGTGTTTGGACGAGGTAATTAAGAAATTTTGAAGAATTTAAAATTCTAGGCAATTTAAATGATTCAATTAAATTGACTTCATTTCTAAATATTATTGTTTGGATGGAGTAATCAAAAATTTCATTGTCATCATTTTTGGGCAACTTTTATAAATTTAATTTTTTTGGCCAAATTTAAAAATTGAAATTAGGGGTCAATTTGTAAATTTTAAAAAATTTGATGGGTCAATTTATAATTTGAAAAAGTTGGGGGGTAAATTTGTAATTTCCAAAAAATGTTAGGGGTCAAATTGCAAATTTTGTAAATTTATTGGGGTCAATTTGAAAAATTTGATGACCAAAATGCAAAATTTGAAAATTAAAGAATGAAGAAATTTGAAATTCTTAACTTTTAGGTGTCATTTGAAATTCTCTAAATTTAACTTGAACAAAATACTTCATAAATTTTCATCATTTTGAAAATTCTCCATATTATTATCCAAACAATGAAATTCATCTAAAAATATTTGAATTCCCTCAAAACATTACATTACCTCAAAATATTCCCTCATCCAAACACACTCTTAGGGAAGTTTGAAATGATAATTAATAACCTCGATGTTAATTCTTCTTGAGCATTTGTGATAAGATTGCAACGTTTGACTTCCTTCTCTTGGTAGCACGGATTTCATTAGTAGTTAGTAGTGCATACAACTAACATTAGTTTGAATACTCATCAAGAGGAAGAGATGGATCCTATTTTCACAATGGTTGCTAGTTGGAAAGACACAAGTTAGTTTCTTGCCCATCTTTGTACGAAAATTGCTCTTCCCCCAAACAAAATCGTTCACTCTCATATAAACTGACGAAAATACTCCAGCGCGACTTAAGTCACGCAGATTATACACCAGCGTGACTTAAGTCTCGCTCGGTGTATCAACGTGACTTAAGTCACATTGGTGTATAACTTGCGTGACTTAAGTCACGCTTGTTTTAGGTAAGTTATGTTTTCACCAATTTTGCACAAAGATAATATTTTTTGAAGACCCCAAACATACAATATGATATATTCATTTTTTAAAAGCATGTCATGTCTTAGAAACAACAATAACAACAATTCAATCATGATCCAAAATAAATCATAACTAAAAATACACAAGTACGCATAATAAATCCCAAAATTAATAGAATACGACAAATTTATTTAGTTATAATTTCATCTCCGTTCAAATAAACGAAGCGTTACATTACATTACATTCTTCCTAAATATGTTGTATCATCATGATGTTGGATTAAATTAAATTCATGAAAATTTGCCGAAAATGTTGGCATTGAAGTGTCTTATACTTAGTGTAAAAATTTGCAAGTCTCTTTGAAAACTAAAAAAAATGAAGAGAACACGACACATCTATTCTACCGAATCAACTATATAAGTTATCACTTTGAATCCCTTCATATAGGATGAGTCATGACAAAAAGGAATGCATTCCAATATATTCTTTTGAACTTAATCCTACTGCCCTGCCAACTGACAGGTTTCAATTGACAGAGGAGCATGATCAAACACAATACAACATCTTAGAACTGCATTCCCTTTTGTCACACTCATCTTATACGAAGGAATTCGATGTGAGAACCTATATAGTTGATTCGGCAGAATACATGTTGTGTTCTCTTCATTCTTTTGAGTTTCCAAAGAGACTTGCAAACATTTACGCTAAGTATAAGACACTTCAATGCCAACATATTCAGCAAACTAACAAAAATTAAACTAAAATCCAACAAAATAATGACACAACATAATAATACTACATAAACATCTTCATCCGGCCGAATCAAACTCTTGAGAATATCTTCAGGTGATCTCATCAATGTAGCATCCATCTCGATGGAGATCATGTTGTGCTGAGCAAATATCGAGAACATGCTCCTCACATTGTCGTCGTTCGTTAACTCTAGTCGAGTGAACGTCAAATTTGAAGTAGATAATATAGTCACAAGAAAGGGGGGGTTTGAATTGTGACCCTTTTTAAAATCTAATCCTGTACTTAAAAATACTTCTCAAGTTGTTTCTTGGAAGAACAAAGTTAAACAGACTTCAGAACGTTCTGAAGTGTCAGTTGCAGAATAAGATATTTAAATTCAGTGTTGTGTGTGTGATGTGTATGCAGTAATATAAAGAGTATAGGGAGAGAAGAAAGGCACACAGAATTTTATAGTGGTTCACCCAATGTGGGTTAGTCCACTCCTCACAATCTTGTGAGAGTTTTCCACTATGATGCTTGAGATACCCTCTCAAATCCTGCACCTTACAATCTTGTCCACTTGGAACGGTTACAACCTGTATTCTCTAAGCCTCAGCAGGCTCTCAACCTTCTGTACTAAGTCACACCAGACTTTGTACCAAATTACTCAACCTAGACTTTAATACCCTTAAAACTAGATGAGATTTGCTCTTTACAATTGATTGGAGAATTTAAGAAGTGAGGTTAAGAAGAGGACTTTCAGAAGAGGAGGGGGAGAGTTTATCTTTGACAAGATAAAGAAAATTGATTTACACTTATAGTGATGATCAATTTGAGATGCTAAAGCTTCAAACACTTTGTTAATGTTTTCTTGTATGCTTTGCAATTGTGTGTCTAATGCTGAGCCTTCCACTTCTATTTATAGAGTTCTTGGCCTTTTGTAACCGTTGGAGGGTGGCCAATGGTCTTGTGCCATGTGTCCTGGGCCCCACTGACTTTTACTTGAAAATCTGGGTGAACATTCTGACTTTCAGAATGTTGTTCTGTTCTTGAGAGTACTTCAGAATGTTGTTGCATTCTTGATGATATTCATCTGGGTTCATCATGTATGAATGAACATATGAATTTCTGGATTTGCAGATGAACTCTTGTTTTATGCGTGCAGTGCATCAGAATGTTGCTGTGCCAAGAGCTTTGCAAATCAGTCTTGGATTGTGTGCAGGAGAGAGGAAAGTGGAACCATCACTTCATGCCCATGCTTTAGGGGATTTTGCTGGTCTGTAACAGTACCAACCCCTTAGGTGTCAAGATCTCATGGATTCTGACTTTGAGATTGTGATTTGGCTTTTTGCTTAACTTTTCCAACTGCTTTACTGTAGCGTGTCAGAATTGAAGCATGTGCTGTATTGAACATTCTGAACTTCAGAATATCCTTTTTGTTTCACTTAGGATGACTTGTAAGACTACCATTTGATGTAATCAAATCCTAATAGTGAAACATAAATGAAGTGAGGTAGTTTGATTATCTAGGATGATATTCCCTTTTGGAATATTCCTGTTAATTCAATGTTCATAGTCTTAAATGAACATTGAATATCCTTTTTGACATTCATTTTGTAGATGCCTTTATTTCTTGATTGATCCATGCAAGTATGTTTTTCTTGGACATTTATTTATGTCACGTGTGGCATGCATGTTCTTGAATTTCTAGGTTGGTGTATGAGCAGCTTTATGACAAGGTTTCAGAACCTGTGAACAACCTTCTGAACTGCATATCAGCTTCTGAACTGTGTTCAGCTTCTGATCAACATTGCTGCTACTGAACAGGATTTCACCTTCTGAACTGTGTTGCAGCTTCTGATCTTCATTTTGGCTTCTGAACTATGTTCAGCTTCTGGACTTCATTTTCCCTTCTGAACTGAGTCCAACATTCTGAACTGTGTTCAGCTTCTGAACTGAGTCCAACATTCTGAACTGTGTTCAGTTTCTGAACTGACTTCAACTTTCTGAACTGTGACAAAGTTCTTTCTTTGATTCCTTGTATCTTGGTATTTGTTCCTGTCTTAATTAATCACTCAAGAGCACAAGTTAAATACCAAGAAACTAATCAAAGTCCATTAATCCTTTAATCATTTAGGGTTTGTTATCTTTAAAATTAATTAGGGATTTTTGCCTCAACAATCTCCCCCTTTTTGATGATGACAAACCTATGATTTAGGATTATGGATTTTGATTAAAAATATGAGAGGTTTAAGAGCTGAAAATTATTTTTATGCTCCCCCTCATTTTTATAATTCATGACATTGAGTTTTTAATAATTTTTAAAAGCTCCCCCTTATTTTTATAATTCATGGCATTATTAAGAGATGCAGATTTTTGAACCAAATGCATTTTTTCATTAATCAATCATGCTCATTACATCATATATGGTTCAAAAGCAAAAGCTTAACAAACAAAGGTGATCAAGCAAAAGTTGAAGTTTTAAGAACTCCAATAACTATTGATCACTGACCTACTTGGGCCTAAAACATAAAAACTTAAAGATTTAAATCCTAAAGCTTCTCCCCCTTTTGTCAACAGCAAGAAAGGTAGGGAGGGATAAGTGGAGGACACTCAGGGAGTTGAGTCTCCAGAATCTGAGGAAGGCTCAGAATCAAAGACAGATGGGTCTTCAAACACAGGAGGATTCATAGCCAATCCAGGAGCAGCAACTTCAGAGGTCCATTTTGCTAGGACACATGCAATCTTATGGGTTTTAGTTGCAACCCTAAGAGAACGTCTAGCAATTTTTTCAGCTTTGGATATTTGTGGTGTGGGAGCAGAAGTGGGGGCATCCATGTTTGTTTTTGAGTGACCTTCTTTTGAGACAAAGGTTTCAAGGGAAGCAAACAGTGTAGGAATGTCAGGTAGTTGAGTGGTTGTTTTGAGTGTGGCTGGAGTAGGAGAGATATTTTGCGAAGTGTGAAGAGGGGATATCAGAAACTTGCTACAAATGGCTTCTGACTCCATGGTGGAAGTAGACTGATTTAGGAGTGGTGGTGGTGGTTGGTTAGCCAGAGGTTGGATTTGTTCAATAGGCAGAGATCCTGAAGCTATAGGAGCAGGATCTGCAGAGACTTCGCAGATGGAGGGAGTGGTATGATCAGGGAGAATGTTTCCTTCAACATTCTGTACTTCAGTTTCAGGCATTGTTTCAGGATTATCTTTCTGAGAGTCCTCAAAAACACCATCTTCTGAATTGATCCCTTCCATGTTGAGATCAAATCCAGCTTGATTTCCATCTGATTGTTCAATACCAGTTTCTAGCTGGTCAGCATTGTCACTAAACATGTGGGTGACTAGGATTTCAGCTACATCATTCAGGTCCTGATCCTCAGCAGTCTTTTGTGCTCCTTCTTCCTGCTGAGCTCCTTCTTCAGCATTTTCTTCAATGTCTTGCTGAAAATGTTCTTCAGCAACTTTGGCTGGCTCAGCATTCCTTTTGAGAAGTGATTCATTATCCTGCTGACTTTCCTCCTCAGCCATTTCTTGAGATTCTTCAATATGCTGATCTTCAGCAACATTCTGATCTTCTGTAACATTCTGATCTTCTGCAACTTCCTGAGTTGCTTCTTTGGCAGGATCATCACTCTCTTGGAATGTTTCTTCAGAAGATTCATCTTCCTTTTGATGTTCTGTGGGATTTTCATCCATTGGCTCCTCTTGAACCACATTGTTAACATCTTCTTTCTCTTCCTCTAGAGGAGGGTTTTGGACTTTCTCAATCTTCCTTTTCTTCTTTGTTTTTCTGACTTTCTGGTCTTGATGTCTCTTAACAGAACCAGATGTTTCAGATGCTGGAGGTGTGGGAAGGTTAGATAAAGTGATGTGCAGCTGGGCCATGGTTTTTGCAGTGAACCTCATGAATGTGTAATCACATTGTTCATTTTCAAGAGGTACTTTGTTGTCCTTAAGGATAAGGGTGATTGGCATTCCATAGACTAATGCACTGGTTTGTTTGGGATTCATACATGAATCAATCATGTGTTGAAGGATAATGAAGCAAAGGTTCAACTTTTTCTTGTTAATGAGGTGAAACATGATGCAGAGATCAGTATCAGTCACAGCTTCATAGGTTCCTGACCTAGGAAGCAAGGTATGGCGTACCATATTGTGAAAGATTTTGGGTAGGTCAGCAAGATTTGTGGAGTTAAAAGGAAGGTTTGGTTTGGTGTATTCAAGTATGAGTTTGGCACGGTTTGTTCTAGCTTCAGAAAACCAGGAGGGAAAGAAGAGTTCATTACCTTCATTTGGGATTCTTAGAGCCTTTGAGAGGGAAGCTTGAGTGAGTTTAATCTTAACTCCTTTGACAGTTGTAATGAGGGTCTTCTTTCTGTCTTTGGTTTTGATTTCCATTGAGCTGTAGAATTCCCTTACCAAATCTGGGTAGGTGAGTTCCTGAAGTGACACAAAGCTTGTCCATCCTTGTGCATCAGTGTATTCACATAAGTTCCATCCTTTCTTCTTTAGGTCAGCGAAATCAAAGTACTTAGCCCTGCTTATGGGTCTAGGTGCTTTTTCCTTTTTGCCCTTCAGAATGGAGGTTATCTTCCCAATGTCCTTTCCTTTTCCATGCTTTTTGGGAGGAGATGCTTCTTCCTGCTCATCAGAATGTTCTTCTTCTTCAGATTGAGATTTTGATTGAGATTTTTCTTCAGAGACAGAATTCTCTTTTTCTGGTTCAGAGGTTTGTTTGGGTGAGGTCTTGACCTTCCTCATGTATTGAGAGATGGTTGGATCAGAATCTTCCTCTGAGTCTGAGAGAAGGATCGTGGAGGCAGAAAATTTCTTGGCTTTTCCAGTTCCAGAGATGATTCTCTGAGACCTTCTGGGATGTTGAGAAGTTGAAGCAGATTTCTTAGGTTTAGTTACAGGCTTTTTGGGTTTAGAAGGTTCAGTGGTGGAGATGATGATATCAGGGAGAATGGTGCGCAGAGGTTGAGGTTCTTCTGGGAATTGTGGTGGAGCAGAACGAGGAACAGGGGTTTGTTCTTGTTCATTGTTGCGAGAGGTTGTTTTTGTTCTGGCCATGGCAGTTTTTTGTGCGAAGGGACAGATGAAATTTTTCGGTTCAGAGGTGTGGAGATGAATGTGTTTGAGTGGAGTGGTGGTTTGTTTATAAAGACAAAAACGTGTAGGAGGAGAGAGAGAGAAACTGATGATGGTAGTTTTATGGGAAAAGATAAATCTGAAAAGTGGTTGTACAGGAAAGAGAAAGTAGCCGTTTTGAAGGAAGAAAGGAGAGTGGCTGATTTGATAGTTCCCTTTTTGTATGGAGGTTAATGGTTTTAACACATTAATTCTAATACAAGCATTTAATGCTGAGATATGGAGGGATTTTTGAAGAAAGATCACTTTATGAGAGTGACTTACTAACTTCAGAAAAAATTTTCTGAATATTCTAAGTTCAGAGAACCATGCTGAACAGGATGTACGTCCAGATCATGAGGAACATTCTGAACATTGTTTGAACATTCTGAGCTTTGTTGAACATTCTGAAGTGATTCAGAATGACTCAAGGGGGTTTGTCCTAGGCCCTTAGTGATTCAGTTAATCAATCTTTATTGGGATTTTTCATAATTAGCAATTTTTCTTTGATAAAATTGAATCTATCCTCAACTAATGGTTTTGTGAAAATATCAGCTAATTGATTTTCTGTATCAATGAATTTCAATTCAATGTCCTTTTTCTGAACATGATCACGTATGAAATGATGCTTAATTTCAATATGCTTAGACCTAGAATGTTGAATAGGATTTTTTGACAAATTAATTGCACTTGTGTTGTCACAGAAAATTGGAACACTTAAGTACCTTAGTGAGTAATCTTCCAACTGATTTCTGATCCACAAAACTTGAGAGCAACAACTAGCTGCAGATACATACTCAGCTTCTGTTGTAGAGAGTGCAATGGTATTTTGTTTTCTACAGGACCATCCAATCAGGGCTTGTCCTAGGAATTGACAAGATCCACTTGTACTCTTTCTCTCAACTTTGTCTCCAGCATAATCAGCATCACAATAAGCTACAAGATCAAAACTACAGCCTTTTCTATACCAAAGACCAAGATCAGTAGTACCTACTAGGTATCTTAAGATCCTTTTTACAGCAGTTAGATGAGATTCTTTTGCACAAGTTTGAAATCTAGCACATAATCCTACTGCATAAATTATGTCAGGTCTGCTAGCAGTTAAATAAAGCAATGATCCTATCATGCCTCTATATTCTTTCTCAGAGACTGATTTTCCATTTTCATCTTTATCCAAGCTGGATGATGGATGCATGGGAGTGGCCATTATCTTTGCTTCATTCATTTTGTATTTTTTAAGAATATCTTTGACATATTTTTCTTGATTTATGAAAATGCCATTTGGAAATTGTTTGATTTGCAAACCAAGAAAGAAACCAAGTTCACCCATCATGCTCATTTCAAATTCACTTTGCATGAGTTTTGAAAAGTCTTCACACATTTTCTCTTTGGTTGAACCAAAAATAATATCATCTACATAGACTTGAACTATTAGCAAATCTGTGTTCTGAGTTTTTCTAAAAAGTGTGGTATCAATTTTTCCTCTAGAAAATCCATTGTTAATGAGAAATGTGCTAAGTCTTTCATACCAAGCTCTAGGAGCTTGCTTAAGACCATAAAGTGCTTTAGTGAGTTTGAAAACATGATTAGGTTTTTCTTTATTTATGAAGCCAGGAGGTTGACTTACATAAACCTCTTCATTTAAAAATCCATTTAAAAAGGCACTTTTAACATCCATTTGAAAAAGTTTGATGCTTTTATGTGCAGCATATGCAAGAAGAATTCTAATAGCTTCTAACCTTGCCACTGGTGCAAAAGTCTCATCATAGTCAATACCTTCTTGTTGGTTGTATCCTTGAGCAACCAACCTTGCTTTATTTCTGACAACTTTGCCATCTTCATCAAGTTTATTTCTAAATACCCATCTTGTTCCAATGATTGTCTTCCCTTGATCATCTGGAACCAAGTTCCACACTTTGTTCCTTTCAAACTGAGACAGTTCATCTTTCATGGCCTCAATCCATGAATCATCTATTATGGCTTCATTTATTGACTTGGGTTCCATTTGAGAAATCATAGCCATATTGTTCCCTTGAAAGGACATTCTGGTTCTTACACCATCAGTTGTGCTTCCAATGATTTGATCTACAGGATGATCTCCTATCATTCTCCAACTTCTAGGAGGGCTTTGTAGAGATGAGTCCTGAACATTCTGATCATCTTCTTTTTCTACAGAACTTACATTGTTCTGATTGTTAACATTCTGAAGTGTCTGATCTTCAGTATCTTCCTTTTCTTGGAGTTGAGAAGGTTCATCATATTCATCAAATATGACATGCATACTGACTTCAACTGTTTGGGTTTTTAAGTTGTACACTCTATAACCTTTGGATGTTGTAGAGTATCCCAAAAAGATAGCTTTATCTGATTTAGGATCAAACTTACCCAGTTTTTCTTTTGTGTTCAGAATGTAACAGTAGCAACCAAATATGTGAAAATAAGATATGCTAGGTTTGATGTTTTTCCATAATTCATATGGGGTTTTATTTAGAATGTTTCTTATTGAAACTCTATTCAAAATGTAGCAAGATGTATTGATGGCTTCTGCCCAAAAGTAATCTTCAACATTTGATTCATTTAGCATAGTCCTAGCCATTTCTTGCAAGGTTCTATTTTTCCTCTCAACAACTCCATTTTGCTGTGGAGTTCTTGCACAAGAAAAATTATGTGTAATACCACATTCATCAAAGAATGTCTTGAAGGAAGCATTTTCAAATTCTCCTCCATGATCACTCCTCACAGATATGATATTAGAACCTTTTTCATTTTGAATCTTTTTGCAAAAGTTTTGAAATGCTTCAAATGATTCATCTTTATGTTTTAAAAATAACACCCATGTAAATCTTGAGAAATCATCAACAATAACAAATCCATATCTTTTGCCACTAAGACTTGCAGTTTGAACAGGACCAAAGAGATCAATGTGAAGAAGCTCTAAAGGTTTTTGAGTTGAAATATATTCAATTGTTTTAAAACTGCTTTTAACTTGTTTTCCTTTAATACAAGCTTCACAGATCTTGTCCTTTTCAAAGTTAATCTTTGGCAAACCTCTAACTAGATCAAGTTGAGAAAGTTTAGCAATAGTTTTCATACTAATGTGACCAGCTCTTTTGTGCCAAATCCACTTATCTTTTTCAAGAGACATAAAACATGATTCAGCTGGAATTTCATTTAAGTCCAAAACATACAAGTTCTTTTTCCTTGATCCAGAGAAAATTAATTTCTTAGAGGAGGCTTGTCTTATTTCACATATGTTGGGTTTAAAAATAACTTCAAAACCACTATCACATAATTGGCTTATGCTAAGTAGATTGTGTTTCAACCCTTCTACAAACTGAACATTTTCTATCTTGGCAGAGTTAGTTTTACCTATTGTACCTTTACCTCTGATTTTGCCTTGTCATTGTTTCCAAATGTGACTAGTCCTCCATCTCTACTTTCAAAGGTTAGAAAGCAATTCCTATCTCCTGTCATGTGTCTTGAACAGCCACTGTCCAAGTACCATGGCTTTGTTTTTGCATTTTGAGAAGAGACCTACACTTGACATGAACAAAATCTTAGGTACCCATGTAATGTTGGGTCCTTGAGGGTTAGTTTTTCTAAGAGATCTTTTCTTATTGTAACATTCTGTTATTGTATGACCAGATTTGTTACAGTAAGAGCATATCTTCTTAGCCTTTTCAGCCTTTTGTGAACTTTCTGATCTATTGAGATGAGAACGTTCTGAGCTAAGATTATTTAACCTATTTTTTTCAAAATGTTTTTTATGAAAACATGCTGAGTCAAGATGCCCTAGCTTGTTACAGTATGAGCATTTTATCTTCATTTTTATTTCAGTTTCTTTTGGCAAAAGAACAGTTTTAAGAAGATTTTTGTTTGGATCTTTGAATCCTAATCCAGATTTTTCATTTGTTCCAGCTTGTGATCCCAGAATATTTTGAAAAGTTTCTGTGGATTTTATAAAACGTGAGAGATCATTTTTTAGTCCTTCAACTTCTGTTTTCAAAAGAATGTTTTCTTTTTGTACTTCAGAAGGTTTAGACAAAATTCCTTTTTGCTTTTTATTTAGCTCTCTTTGTTGTTCAGACATTTTAAAATGAGAGTCTTGCAAAGTTTGTATGGTTCTTCTGGATTCATCATATTTAATTTGAAGTTTATCTTTTTCAGCTTTTAGTTCAGAAAGTTCTTTTATCAATGATTGACATTTGTTAGATAGAAAATTTGAATCATATATAAGACTGTCAATTTTTCTTTCAAGTTCTTTTTGCAAAGAGTTAGGTTCATAGATAATTACCTCTTCCTCATCTTCTGATTTAGCCATCAAACTCAGGTTGGCTTCCTCATCTTCTGGTTCTGCTTCTTCTAGATCATCCCAGGTGATCATGGCTTTCTTTTTGAAGGGAGGTCTCCTTTGCTGTTTCTTAAGATCAGGACACTCATTCTTGTAGTGTCCAAGCTTGTTGCATCCAAAACAGGTGACTTGACTTTTGTCAGTCTCAGTTTTGTTAGTGTTAGTGTTGGGAAACTTCTTTCTGAGCTGATTTCTTCTCATCATCATTCTTTGAATTTTCTTGGAGATGAGTGCAAGTTCATCTTCAGCTTCTTCTTCCTGGACTTCTTCTATTTCATCCAGTTCTTCCACATCATCTTGAGTTGCTGATGATGTTTCTTGGGAGGCCTTCAAGGCAAGAGTTTTTACCTTTTTCACTGGTTTGTCTTCTTGAAGTATGACTTCATGAGCTCTCAGTGAACCAATAAGTTCCTCCAAGGTCAGAGAGTTTAGATCTTTGGCCTGGGTAATAGCTGTGACCATAGGTCTCCATGTGCTTGGAAGAGATCTTAATATTTTCCTGATTCTATCATGAGTGGAATATATCTTTCCAAGAGATCTCATTTCATTTACTATTGTTGTGAATCTAGCATACATTTCATCAATAGTTTCATTTTCACTCATTTCAAAGATTTCAAACTTTCTGACTCCAATGTCAATTCTAGTTTCTTTGACATGAGATGTTCCTTCATGGTGTATTTTTAAAGTGTCCCATACTTCTTTAGCATTTTGGCATTCATCAACTCTTTCACTTTCTTCCATGGTTAGTGCGCATGATAAAAATAATCTAGCTTTAGAGTTTAGTAATACCTTAGCTTTATCCTCTGGTGTCCATGCACTTTTTTCTTTTATACCTCCATCTCTGTTCATTGGAACATGATCTCCTTCAGAGATTACGGCCCACATGTCCGTATCTTGAGATCTAAGAAAAAGTTCCATCTTGCCTTTCCAGAAGTAGTAGTTTGTGCCATCAAACAATGGAGGTCTGTTTGCTGATCCTCCTTCTGTGATATACTTAGCCTTTGACATACTTCTTCCTGGATCTTTTCTCTAACACTTGTGTAAGTGTTCAAACCCTTAGAGCCAACGCTCTGATGCCAATTGAAGTAGATAATATAGTCACAAGAAAGGGGGGGTTTGAATTGTGACCCTTTTTAAAATCTAATCCTGTACTTAAAAATACTTCTCAAGTTGTTTCTTGGAAGAACAAAGTTAAACAGACTTCAGAACGTTCTGAAGTGTCAGTTGCAGAATAAGATATTTAAATTCAGTGTTGTGTGTGTGATGTGTATGCAGTAATATAAAGAGTATAGGGAGAGAAGAAAGGCACACAGAATTTTATAGTGGTTCACCCAATGTGGGTTAGTCCACTCCTCACAATCTTGTGAGAGTTTTCCACTATGATGCTTGAGATACCCTCTCAAATCCTGCACCTTACAATCTTGTCCACTTGGAACGGTTACAACCTGTATTCTCTAAGCCTCAGCAGGCTCTCAACCTTCTGTACTAAGTCACACCAGACTTTGTACCAAATTACTCAACCTAGACTTTAATACCCTTAAAACTAGATGAGATTTGCTCTTTACAATTGATTGGAGAATTTAAGAAGTGAGGTTAAGAAGAGGACTTTCAGAAGAGGAGGGGGAGAGTTTATCTTTGACAAGATAAAGAAAATTGATTTACACTTATAGTGATGATCAATTTGAGATGCTAAAGCTTCAAACACTTTGTTAATGTTTTCTTGTATGCTTTGCAATTGTGTGTCTAATGCTGAGCCTTCCACTTCTATTTATAGAGTTCTTGGCCTTTTGTAACCGTTGGAGGGTGGCCAATGGTCTTGTGCCATGTGTCCTGGGCCCCACTGACTTTTACTTGAAAATCTGGGTGAACATTCTGACTTTCAGAATGTTGTTCTGTTCTTGAGAGTACTTCAGAATGTTGTTGCATTCTTGATGATATTCATCTGGGTTCATCATGTATGAATGAACATATGAATTTCTGGATTTGCAGATGAACTCTTGTTTTATGCGTGCAGTGCATCAGAATGTTGCTGTGCCAAGAGCTTTGCAAATCAGTCTTGGATTGTGTGCAGGAGAGAGGAAAGTGGAACCATCACTTCATGCCCATGCTTTAGGGGATTTTGCTGGTCTGTAACAGTACCAACCCCTTAGGTGTCAAGATCTCATGGATTCTGACTTTGAGATTGTGATTTGGCTTTTTGCTTAACTTTTCCAACTGCTTTACTGTAGCGTGTCAGAATTGAAGCATGTGCTGTATTGAACATTCTGAACTTCAGAATATCCTTTTTGTTTCACTTAGGATGACTTGTAAGACTACCATTTGATGTAATCAAATCCTAATAGTGAAACATAAATGAAGTGAGGTAGTTTGATTATCTAGGATGATATTCCCTTTTGGAATATTCCTGTTAATTCAATGTTCATAGTCTTAAATGAACATTGAATATCCTTTTTGACATTCATTTTGTAGATGCCTTTATTTCTTGATTGATCCATGCAAGTATGTTTTTCTTGGACATTTATTTATGTCACGTGTGGCATGCATGTTCTTGAATTTCTGGGTTGGTGTATGAGCAGCTTTATGACAAGGTTTCAGAACCTGTGAACAACCTTCTGAACTGCATATCAGCTTCTGAACTGTGTTCAGCTTCTGATCAACATTGCTGCTACTGAACAGGATTTCACCTTCTGAACTGTGTTGCAGCTTCTGATCTTCATTTTGGCTTCTGAACTATGTTCAGCTTCTGGACTTCATTTTCCCTTCTGAACTGAGTCCAACATTCTGAACTGTGTTCAGCTTCTGAACTGAGTCCAACATTCTGAACTGTGTTCAGTTTCTGAACTGACTTCAACTTTCTGAACTGTGACAAAGTTCTTTCTTTGATTCCTTGTATCTTGGTATTTGTTCCTGTCTTAATTAATCACTCAAGAGCACAAGTTAAATACCAAGAAACTAATCAAAGTCCATTAATCCTTTAATCATTTAGGGTTTGTTATCTTTAAAATTAATTAGGGATTTTTGCCTCAACAAAATTCTCCTCTGAGTCGAACGATGGACGTTCGTACCAAATGTATTCCACCCTTCTCGTGTCTCAGTGGTTGAGTCGTTGGTTGATTTCATGAAGTTGGTCCTTCAATTCTTTTAACGTGACATCGTCGCGAACCTTGAAAAAATGAGAGTGTTGTTTCTATAACAGCACGCAGCGTGCCTTAAGTCACGCTGATATGTACCGAGTGTGGGTTACTTAAGTCACGCAAAGATATTTTCGTCATTTTTTTTTGGGAGGGAACAATATTGTTTATGGGAAGAGCAATTTTCTCTTTGTACCCATTGACGGCCCCTGAAACACTCATGCATGTAGTGATTATGAAGATGTTAAAAAAACATTTTGGAAGGGGTTCATAAAAGAAGAAATTTGGTATAAATTCTTCAGTATTGGTACCCATTGAATTATGTGGAATCTATCTAATGAAAATTTTTAAATCCTCATTGGGAAAACTACCCATTCTTATAAAGTTAATGTAGATGGTTTGTTCATTATATTCCTTCCTCTAGGAGTACTGCAGTTGGGTGAATTGTTCTTGATGATCTAGGGAAAATGGTTACCTATTTTTACTCAAAAATCAATTATTGTAATGCCTTAATAGTTGAGCTCAGTGCATTATATTTTGGCATCTGTCTTACCCGTAATATTTCCCTTGATTGTGAGATTTTTGAGGTCGATTTGTCGCTGGTGTAATCGGAGATTACTCCTTCATCCTCTCTTCAAAGTATTCTTGATCATGAGACCAGGGGCGGATCTGGATTCACAATATCAGTGAGGCAAAATTTGTTTGTCATTGTCGGTTTGTCACAAAAAAAATCAGCCAGTTGAAGAATGTTCCTCACTGCAAATTTACCAGCTGATTAAATGTTCAGCATACCCAATTGATACCGATAAATACAGTAAAAATAACCCTTGTCCTCTTAAACTCCTTGATGTTTGTGGATTGTAGGACTTCTTGTAGTCCTTTGGTTTATCGTTAATTTAATTCACTTTTTGTGTTATGTTTTGGTGATAAAAGCTAATCTTATAACTCTTTTGATCAATTGTGGGCAACTATAAGATGATTACTATGCTACTTTGAAAAATAATATTTTTGTTCAACTTAATTAAATTTCTGTTTGTTCACATTAGATGTTTTCCTAACATGACTTTAAGTAGTACCCTATCAAATAGTTTGGTATATTGGAAAGAAAATGGGTATCGAACAAGATTAATCAAACCATTATATTGCATGTTAGGTTTAAAGGTACACAAAAATACTCCCTCCGTCCCTTTTTATAGGAGTAGTTTACAAAAATCACGTGTATTAAGAAAAGTTGTTGAAGTAATAAAGTTGTCTCAAATTGATGTGACTATTACTAGATTACCCTTAATTAAATATATACTTAATGTTAACTTTTCATATACCAAGACAAATTGATAATATTAATAAGGGGTATATTTGGAAAAAAGTGTAATCAATGCATCTAGGAATTTGTATATGATCTTATATTTAGGGACAAACTTTTTTGTAAACTGCTCCTATAAATAGGGACGGAAGGAGTTTCTAGATGAGCTATTTTCCAATGCTTTGACTAGTAAAATCAATCTCAAGTCTTAACCATGCAATCCTTCAAATAAACTAAAGTCTTTAGCTCACTAAACTACTTATAAATGCGGTCATACATATACGCTAGGCACAGTAAATTATTAAATTTCCACAACTCGTATTAATGGTAGTCAGTTTAATGGATATACTCCGAAGAGCTCTAATTTTCAAAGTTGAAAACAGAGCGAAAATTGACTTTAAAATTGTTACTATATTTAAAGGTTTAGGCAAATAGTCGTTTTTGTGGGTGGATGTGTAACGGTCTTTGATTGTGTACTCTTTAGTGAAAATAGTCATTGACGATAACAAATGTTTATATTTTCGATTTACATCTTTCATGCATACTTCCAGTTTAACCGTCTTTGCGTTAACCCACCACACTTCAACCCTCCAAAAGCTCCAAGGTCATAGCGTTAAAGGAAACATTTTAATGTCAGAAATTATTTTAAATAATAGAGTGTACAATCAGACACTTTTGTAATTTTTCTACATTCAGGGACTATTGTGGCTACTCGTTATACATTTACGAACGAAAATTATTACTTGCTCTTAAAGGTTTATATTAGATTTATAAGACTAACTCATCTGACAATGTCGATATTATTAGATTGTAGTATATATATATATTTACACTAGTTTGAACTCGAGACCCTCGCAATTTTTTTGGTGATGTTTGTCATTTTATTTATAGGAGAAAAAATTATATTATTGAGCACATTTATATTAAATTATAAAAACAGCAGTAATTAAACTTTGTCTGTTAATAAACACCTTTGATTCACCAACGTAGGATCAGTTATCATGGAGAATCAAACAGCTATAGTTTCATAAAATGAACCGGTTACCTTGTTCATGAAGAACATAGATTGAGTTTTCTAGCAATCACCTTCACCATATCATGAAGAACACAATACGTAGTGATGACGAAATGATTGAGTAAGAGTGAAATCATGGCAGTGTCTATGTAATGGCAAAATGTTAAAAAAGCATAATCATTTCACGCATTAATATTATTTTTTTACTTTTTAAGATATAAATAACCTTACACAAATCCATGCTATTGGGTCACACATCTTTCAGCATCATCAATTTTGCGCAGCTAGGAGACACCAGAATTCCTTATATTAGTTCCCACATACCTTTCACAACCCATAGTGGACCCCTCCAACCTTCTCCTGTTTACCATTGTCTCCTAAAAATTTTATAAATTTTTTAATTATGCACATTTTTATTTCTTATGATTTAATTAATCAGAATAGAAAAAGGTGAGGGCTATATATAAAGGCCGTGTTGGTGAGACTTTTACTTTTGCATTACTTTGAAGGACTTGCATTGGTCGTGAGTTATGGGGAGACAACCTTGTTGTGACAAACTTGGTGTGAAGAAAGGTCCATGGACAGCTGAGGAAGACAAGAAACTCATCACTTTTATTCTTACCAATGGACAATGTTGTTGGCGTGCTGTGCCTAAACTTGCTGGCCTTCGGCGTTGCGGTAAGAGCTGTCGTCTTCGTTGGACTAATTATCTTCGTCCTGATTTAAAGAGAGGTCTCCTTACTGAAGCAGAGGAGCAGCTTGTTATTGATCTCCATGCCCGTCTTGGCAACAGGTTTTCTATTTATCTTATTCAGTTGTGTTATTTGAACATCAAAATACAAACGTCATATATGATATTTTATATGTTTATCTCTATCTCTCTTAGTAGTATTTTTTACCTTTTACAACCAACAAAAACACACAAAACAAAGGACACCGTTTTTTACACCAAAATTCTTATGTAAAAAAATCATTTCTCTTTTAATCATTTAATTAGCAAATCCTTCAATTCAATTAACATGTCCAAATTATTATTGATGTTAAAAGTAGGTGGGCATTTTATATCATGTCTTAGACAGGGTTTTCTTGTGGCTTAAGCAATTGAATATTTGTTTTGCTTACTAGATTATATAGACATATATTTAAAGATTTCTTTATATTATAGCATAATTATCTTCTGGTATTATTTTTTTTTTGTAAATATGATTTTCGCCCGTGCGCAGTTGCATAGACTAATTTCTTACGTCGGTGATGGATTTTGATATATAGTTGATTGTTGTCTCAGGTGGTCGAAGATTGCTTCACGGTTACCCGGGAGAACAGACAATGAGATTAAAAATCATTGGAACACACACATCAAGAAAAAGCTCATTAAGATGGGAATTGATCCCATTACTCATGAACCTTTGAATAAACAAGCATCATCCAATGATAGTAGTACTTCATCCCCTGCAGAGAATTTGTCACAGCCTGTCAACAACCATGAAGTGAAGGAAACTGATGGGGTTGTCAACTCAGAGGAGAATTCAAGCTCATCCCCTGCTGAAAATTCTTCTGGAGAAGAATCACTTTTGCTAGATAGCATTTGCAGTGACGATTCTCTAATGAATAGTATATGGTTGGATGAAACACCATTGGTGGAAGCCCTTTGGGAAATGGACACTACACCTATAGCAGAGAATACAAAAAATGACATGAGTTTTATGCCTTCTTGTGAGGATAATTGTGCTTGGCTATTTGATTGTCAGGACTTTGGTATTCATGACTTTGGATTTAATTGTTTCAATGAGATAGAGTCAAGTACACTGCAAACTATAGGGATGAAGGAAAATAAACATTAGCATATGAATAAGTAAGTATATTTGGCTTGTGAGAAAAAAAATACCATGAGCTCAAATTGAAGCTCCTTGTGTTGAGTTTTATTTAGTTAGTGTTTCACACAATGTTCTTGGAAGGTGGAAGGTGAATCTTTCCTCTTATGAGGTTCCTAGTGAACCAAATCATAAAAATGATAGCAAGCCAAAAATCATGGTAATGCTACATAGTAAATATACTTTCTTCCAATTAATTGGTGTAATTTTATTTGTACTGCAGTGACATAAAAAAGTGAAATGTCAAAGTAATATTATTAGAGGGTTCTAACATCAATATATTGTACAAAGATGTTTAATTTGAAAATAATGGAAAAATCTTATGTGATTATTTATCCTGCTGTATTCTCTTCATTTTCTATCACATTAGATGTTGGGGCGCATATGCTGATGTCATAATAACATTTCCCTTTGATGTGATGTCGCCCCCACTCTGAACCTTTTGTTGTTTAAACTATGTTTAAAATGAGTAAAGATAATGCTACTATTAATAGGTAATGTTATTTGGTGAGAGATAAACACAAAAAAGTATATAATAGGTCCCACTATTATTAATTATTATATATTTTTTCAAACTTCATTGTCCTTTAAAATGATACTAAGAGTGAAAGAGGTCTACAAAAATGAGAGATAATAAGAGGAGAGAAAAGGAAGAGACAAAAAAGTGCAAGAAATATGATAAAGTATGTAGAGAAGGATGAAGTGATCTCTATAATCCACGTTATGAGATGAATTTTCAATTATTTTAGAATTAAAATGACGGATTTAATATCTTTTAAAAATATGTTGAAGAGTGGTTATAACTTACGGATTTAGGAGTTAGGAGGGGGAGAAAAAGGAATGATGAAGAGAAAAGAGTAAAAATATTCATTTATCATTATGTACAAAAACACTTACTTAAAAATATGGTGTTTTCCCTGTTTCTACCCCTCGAAATATATATATATATATATATATATATAAACATAATATATTATGTTCATGTATCATGTTATTCTTTAATTTTTTCAGGCCAATGAGGATAGATTGGGCCACGAATTAGTGTCTAATAAAAAAATAGTTAATATTAAAACAATTCTCTCAAAAATTATATGAACATATTATTAGTGATTGTTGGATACTATTAATACATGTTTGAGTTGATAGATACATTTGTACATACTTTTGTTATAATTTTTATTTGGTGTGAACTTTTTAATATTGATGTGATTTTTAACTTGTCCTCCGTATTATTTTATTCCACTTGAGGTTGAATTAATCTACTAACGATTAGTTTATTGAACATCTTTTATATTGAAGGCTATATGCATTAAATAATTAACACACACATACTCGCTTGCACGCATGCACACTCACACAAAATATGGCACCAAATTCATATTTTGCATGCTATTGATGAATCCACATGCAAATGTTGCATCAATGGGAGGGTTTTCATCCAAACCACGTCGTTGATATACATTTTTCCATCATCTCTAAGCTTTGGAGTTTCCACAATAGTTGGTAATGAGCTTGGTGTAGAGAATCCACAACTCGCGAAAATTGCAACTATTGTGGGAGTTTGTTTTAGTTTCTTGTTGGGGTTTTTTGCGTTTGTATTTGCTATTTTGGTGAGGAATGTTTCGGCTAGTGTTTACAAAGGATGTAGATATAATTAATTTGACAAAAATGGTTTTGCCAATTGTTGGAATTTGTGAGTTTGGAAATTGTCCACAAACCACGGTTTGTAGGGTTTTGAGGGGAAGTGCTAGACCAAAATTGGAGCAAAGATAATTTGGGTTGATTTTATGTTGTGGGAATGCCGGTTGTTGTTTGGCTCAGTTTCTTTGGAGGGTTTGATTTTAAAGGGTTGTGGATTGGTATGTTGGCAGCTCATGTATGTTGTATGATGACAATGATGTTTGTGTTGGTACTCACAAATTGGGATGGTCAAGCTCAAAGAGCCAAGGACCTCACGTCATATGATCAAGGGGAAGACAATGAGGAATAATATGTTGGATTTGATAGATGTAGTTTAAAAGATACTTTATGATTATGACATTTTATAATGAATGTTCAAAAGATAATTATTCTTTATATATTGAACTAATTTTTACATTTTTTTTTTTAATTTATGGGGAGGTAAATGCATGCAGTTTAATGTCAAAAGGATATATTATTCTCATTTTTTTATTTGAGTCCACCTTTTGTTTATAGTTAATTTGTTCTTTTTAAAGGATGCTCTTCTTTGCACTCAACAAAACTTAACAAGCTTTATTTGACGTGAAGATGATGTTATATCAATATCTTAAGTAAGTCAAATATCTTGTCCAAAACTGCAAAATAAATTAGAGATCTTTTGCAACGGTATTACAATTGCAACTTTCTTTTTAAGGCGCAATTGCGACTTCTGTTTGCGGAGGCTAGTATTAAGCAAACTTATTGTATCAAGCATTGTCTGGATCAATTTTGTCAAACTTTTAGTCAAAAGATTAATGATGAGAATACCCAAAAAAAATCTCTGCCAATGTGTATCCCCAACTTAAAAGGGATATTGTGCAACATATATGTTTTAAATAGGTTTTAAATTTGGGTCGATGCTTGAGCGTGAATATCACTGATGCTAAAAACTCTAGAAGCAGGTTCTGTCATATTATTGATCAAGTACAATGAAGGCTTTGTAGATGGAAAAACAACAATGTCTTAGCTTGGCGACCAAAATTACATCTAGTTGATGTGTCTTGCGTGTTATCCCGTATTTTCACATGCAATGTGTTAAACTTCCTAAAACCATTTGCACCGAGTTTGACAAACTTTAAAGGGGATTTATTTGGGGTGATATGGAGACGTCCTGGAAGGTGCATCTGACCAATTGGAAGGTTTGTTGTAGGTCTAAGGAGAATGATAGTTTTTTTTTTGTTAGAGGGAGAATGGAAGTTTAGGAATTAAAAAAAAAAACATCACTTGATGAATTTTGTTTTATTTTTAATTTCTTTGGAATTTATTTACTAACCCTAATGAATTTGAATTGTTGTGTCAAGTTCTTTCTTATAAATATGGCAAGAATGCAAATTTATTGGAGTGAATTGAGCTCTAAGCATTATGAATCTCCTATATTGAATGTGTTAATGTCTTTTTGGTATAAGTTTCAACAAAATATAAGTTGTAAGCTTGGAAATGGTAGAAGCACCAACTTTTAGCTTGATCGGTGGATTCCAAGGGAAAAATATAATTTCTCTCAAATTCTTCAACCAGATGTGATAATAGACACTACTCTGATTATTAGAGATGTGCTCACCTCTGAAGAGTAATAGGATCTTGTCATGAGGTATAATTGGCTCAATCCAAAAATGGTTCAACATACCATTGTTATACTAGTGATGATGAAGCTTATGAGTTTTTGGCCAACATTGCTCATAAATATCTTTTAGAAACCTAAGTAGGCACTGGTGGAGATTGGCATCTCATTTGGAATTAGAAATTACCTCGCAACATTCAAACATCGTTTTGACTATTGGCTCGTGAGAATCTCTTGAGTAATCTTAGCCGTCATAAATGAAATCCTACAACATTTGTTGCATGCATCTGTTGTGTGAATGAGGAAGAAAACATTCTTCACGTGTTTCATGATTGTCCTTATACATCTCAGGTATGGATTAGACTTTTCCCTTCTAGTCTCTATGAAAACATGATTGATCATCAAGGTCTTCAATGACGTACCCTCTTTATGATATCTTATTCATAATTGTGGAAGTTTTTAAACTTTGCAATTTTTTTAAGTCTTTCAACATCATAGCAACCCTACATGACCAATCTTGCAGCGGGCTAAACAAATTAAATATGATAACCCCCTGAAGAAGAACACCTTTCACATACAGTCGACGATTATTCATGTTTAGCATATCCTCGACAAAATGGGATCAAGCTTAATTCATATGGGCCTTTAAGCCCAATATATGTGTGTGTGTGTGTGTGTGTGTGTCGTTAGGTGTGAAGACCTTTTAAGAGACTTGCAAGGACATTGGATCAAAGGATGTGCTTGAAAAATTGGCAATTTTGATGCTTTTGTTGCTGAGATGAGAGCTACGTAGCATGGAATGGAGATTGCTTGGGGCAATAGAATCACAAAAGATGTGGTGCAGAGTGACTCTAAAGCCTTATTTTACATGATTACTCATGACATGACGTACAATCACACTTTGCCAACTTTGGCTTGCCAAATTCAACCATATTTAGAATGAGGGAAATCGTTGTGCATATTGACTTGCAAATTTCAGTTTTGGCTTGAACAATATGGATTTATTCATCCTCAATAGTTTTCCTCTTTATGGGGTCTCTTTCCCTAAGCTTGTTAAAATTTCATGTTAGTTTTTTCTTTTTTCTCGATCCTTTTATATATATGATGGAGGAGACGATAAAAATTAACACACTCACTCCGTCTTAAATTATAAATGGTTTTGAGGAAGAAAAAATTTACCCTAAAACATTTAATTTATTTTTCTTATACCGTTAACAAAATATAATTTTTCTTTATTACCCTAAAAAAACATATAATTTTTGTTTTTAATACAAAATTATTTACTTTTTTTAATTTGGGTGAAATAGTCGAAACAATTTATTCGGGGTCCCAGCTAACCAAACGTATTGCTTCACTTACCGGCTTGCTCCGCCGTGATTCCTCCTCACCGTCGGAATCCAAATTCGTCGTCTTATAGTTCGATTCGGTACGTTTTTTCATCTTCCATGTTCAAATTGTTAGGGTTTGTTTCATTCATCTTCTGTTGAATTTTGAATGATCCAATTCCACTTCAACAGAAACATTAAGTTGTTCTTGAGGTTGCATATATGAATTGCATAGTGCATCTATTAGAATTTTCATTCCACTTAGGTAAAAAGGAAAAGTTTAGAAAATTAGCATATTGAATTTTTGCTTTTGGGGAGAAAAACATTATGTTAATGGTATTTAATCTGGAATATTATCCTTCTGTTGTTTAGACTTGGAAATTTTGGATTTTTGACAATAATATATGTGATGCCACTGCCACATTATTTTTCTTTGATTGTTTAATTATGCTTTTACAGAACTCTACTGAGAATGTATCATGTTGTTCAATGTGTTTTAACGCCAAAATTAAGAAAACCAAATCATATCATAAACCAAGATATAGCACACGATGGTTGGTGTTTTAAGTGCTTTCAATCCAATTTTTTGAACTTTGAGCTAGTTGCCTGGTTCAATTTTAGGTTGAGTTAAGTACTCTCTTTTAATTCAGACCCGGTTTCTACTTTATCAAACACCTCTTTTAATTATTTTGTGAGGGCTAAGAGAAACTTATTGGAATTTCTACCTGAAGTGATGAGTCGCACTGCATGATCTTGTTAGTTTCCAGGCCATCTTTCAAATCTAAGAGCCTGTGACCTTTCAAATTACATGACCTCTAAGGCTCTAACCTACATGTCTGCGAAATTCCAAATTACAATTATTAGCTATAGCTTCCTTGACATTATTCACCTGGAATTGAATCTAATTGCAAGAAAACACCTCCCAGAACACAATGCTTTACTTTCACCATTAAGCCCTTGCTCATCAAGAGACGTTGGGCCTTACAAATTAGACACTTGAACAAATAATTGTGTGTAAATACTCAATTGAGTACTTCAAATTGGGTACGCTTGTCAACTTGGTCACCTATTTTATCAATATTCCAAAATAGTCTCTGACTAATCAAAACGTTGATCAAGTTAATCACTCAGTTAGTTTCAGTTAAAGTGGTGATGTGCCACTTTAGTGATACACCGGTACTAATGAACCATTTTGAAATATCTCTAAAGCAAGGAATTGGATTGATTCTAGTTAGTGACAAAAGTATCATATATATGACATGATGTGCTAGCTGTAATCAAAAGCCGTGAAAATTAACTGGAATATCTTGAAAAACTAAATATAAAAAATTCCTATTTGAATTATAATCATAGCACCGATCTTTTTCCAGCATTATTATAACTTACTTCTGTTAAATTGTGCAGGAGTTCTCGTATTTGTAGCAGAAGGAGGGGGGTTTGACAGGTTGAGCAGAAGAAAGTAGAAAGACGGGTCAGTTTATGCTACAACAGAGGAGGAATGCGAGTGATGGGAAGCAGCAAAGAAGGAGAAGTTGTGGTTGGCAAAGAAGAGGTTATCACTAAACTCAAAGATGATGGTGACTTCGACAGGCTTCGTTTAAAGATCATTCGTAAACTCAAGGACAATGTATGCTTCACTCCAAATTCCCTATTTATATCATATTACAAATTCATGCTTTTTTTGATGTAATTTATATCTAACGGTCTAACTAGGCTATGAATATGATAATAATATTTTCAATCTGACTTGTGATATATTTGAAGTAATATTGGTATTTGTTATTGAGTTTTATGACTTTCTGTAATGGACCATTTGGTTTATGAGCTTGGAGTTTTCTAATTTAAAAATAAAAATACCAACTATAATTCTGAATCTGACAATTCATTACAGGAAGAGTTGCGACAACATATTATCTCGATTGTGAAACAGTCGGAAGCGCTCAATCGTGCTGGAGCAGAAAATATGAAACCTAGACAGCTTTCCGATGTCATATATGAAGAAGTTGGGTAAGTTTTCCCCCACCTAGTATCTGTGTAAATTGCATTTACACACTTGTACTCTTGATTCTTGATATTCTTACTCAAATTGCATTTTGTTTTTCAACCATATTGTGACTTTGTCTGTACCCTCTTTTGAAGTAGTTGGGTCAGTTGAGTTTATGTTTATGTGGGAACTGTATTTTATTTTGCTTTTTTTTTTTCAGTGAGAATGTAATGAGCCACATATCCGATAGTTTATGGCAAATAATTAGATCAAGCGATCGCATGAAAGGTGAAATCATGGAAACGGTGCAATCTGTCTACGATAAACTGGCAAACCCCAAAGGGAAAGATGAGGTTCTGTTATCCACATCTGATGCAATGTCAATTCAGTGTCAAGGTGAAACAGCTTCAGCTACTGAGAATGATGATACTTTGCATGAAAATGAGCCTGAAGAGCCGCCTGGTTTCACTCTCTTACCGAATCATCTGAATAATAACAATCACGACGATCGGGATAAAGGGAAGGCACAGGTTCAGAGGCAAGGATCCACCGCAGAGTGCAAGGAAGATTCCCACCTGTCTCAGGATACACCTGGTGAAGATGATCATAACATTCCACCACCTGGATTTTCAAAAGACCCGGAGCACAATCCTGTAGCTGATTGTAGTGATGAAGACCCTGATTTACCGCCTGGTTTTAGTTGATGAATTGAAAGGTGATTTATTATTTTTCTTCTGCTCTGGTTCTCTTTACATCCCAATCTAACTTAGGATGCATTATTTTTTCTGATATGCACGAGGTCAACAGTTATCTATACTTTTTGTCGGAACTCGTCCCAATTTTTTATGAAATGGATATTGGATTTTCATTATGATTTGTCTCAAAAGCTATTAACCAATGGAAACCCTTTTCAATAAAAAGTTTCTGGTTTTCTATAGATTTATCATTCTGTTTGTTGGTACAAAGAGGTTGAAATGAACAGGTTAAGTTTCATGAGGGTTTCAGAGGAGAATTCAAGGTTATCCCAGCTTAAAATTCTTTTGGAGAAGATTCCCTTTTGCTAGATAGCATTTGCAGTCACATGTCTTCTAATGAGTAGCCTATGGTTGGATGAAACATCATTGGTAGAAGCACTTCTGGAATGGGACACCGGACATTACACCTATAGTAGATAATGGCAAAAAATGACATGAGCTTTATTCCTTCTTGGGAGGATAATTGTGCTTGGCTATTGGACCGTCAATTCTTTGGTATTCATGATTTTGGGTTTACTGTATCAACGAGATAGAGTCAAGTACGCTGCAAACTATAGGGATGAAGGAAAATAAACATTAGTATACGAATAAGTACATCTGGCGGTAAAGGAAAACGGCTTCAAAGATCAGGGTTAGAGAGGTCAAGTATGTACATGTGACAAAATATCATGAGCTCAAATTTAAGTGAGACTTAACTCTGTTTTTAGAATGACAAATTTAGTATGTTAGTGTATTTAGATTTATGTTGTAGGTGAGGATAGAACCATCAACCTCTTTATCACTCCATTCTTAACTCCCCACCCTAACCACCACCCGACTCTTTAAAGAATGTACAGGTGAACCTTTCCTTCCTAGCGAGCCAAATCAAAAAATGATAGCAAACCAAAGGTCATTGGAATGCTGCATAGTTCATACACTTTCTTCCAATAGCTCTATTTTTATGTGTACGCTAGTCATAAAGCAAATGTGAAATGTCAAAGTAATATTAGATGGTTTACTTTGAAAAAAAACATGAGGGTCATGTCATGTTTTTAATTTTAAACCATTCAATCCATCTATCCATATTTTTAAATAGGCTTAAATGTAGTTTTTCCCCCTTATGTTTCAAAACGTTGCGATTTTGACCCTCTAATAAAAAAAATAAAATTTTTGCCCTCTATCTTTAGAGAAATATGCTCTTTTGACCCTCTAACTTTATGAATATATGTTATTTTGGCCTTCTATCTTTAGGAAAATAAGATATTTTGGCCCCCTGTTATGAGACACGTGGCGTCTTCTCAGCAACTTTGCAACGTTTTGTAAAATTAAGGGGTAAAATTGTTATTTTTTTTTGTTAGAGGACCAAAATCACAACTTTTTAAAAGTTAAAGGGTCACAAATGCATTTAAGCCTTTTGAATACACACTCCCTCACACTACTTGTTACTGTCAGAGAAGCTACATTTTGTTTAATTAACACACATTTCTCCTAAGATATGTCTCAATGACACGTGCACTCTATTTTATAACAGTGAGTGTAATTGAGGGAAGATTACTCCCTTAGGATGTGAGAACATGATCTCAGTTAGCTGAAATAGTGGATTTTGACTCAACTCTTCTGATTAGGCAAGATATAAGTTTACTACATCCACTCCCTTAAAGAGGGCGATATCGATATGGACAGCGAACAATTAATCTACCAGTCGAAGCAAGAGATTTTGGGTTGTAACTCAACTAATTTGTGTGTTGTTAGCCATGATAATGTGTGTGGGTCATGAACGTGGCACAATTAGAGTTCTATAAATACTAATCGTAACAATTATTTTTGACACACTCAAGTATTTTACTTATCTTTTATCATTTTTATCCATTACTCTTCATAGAATCTTAGTACTTTAATCTTTTGTACTAGACGCTATTTGTTTTAGTCCAGGACCCACAACTGAGATGTTAAGTCCTTTTCTCAGCTTAATCGTATGATGAAAAGGGTTAACTATCAATAATACATAACTCAGTGAATTTATTCCAGTTCTTTGAAAAAACAACACGAAGAATTCTGTATAGTTAGGTAATGGGTAATGTCTTGGAAGAACTTTTCATCCAAGTGAATTCAACCAGCTCGAAGTAGATTAATATAATAAAATTTCCCAAGCTAAAAAAATCGCATTCACGGTGGCAGTCTTGAATGTTGGCACAAATTAACTTTTGAATTTTTTAACTCTTAACAAATAATGAAACAACACTTTTTATTTATTTTTTAATAAAAAATGACACTTGTTAAGGTTTAAAGCAGTGTCTCCACTCAGTAAACAACGAATTGCGATTCAAGGAACTTTCTTAATCATGATAGATTAAAGGAGCAAATATGCCCCCATTAATTAGTGATGCTCAATAATGCATATGATAACACTCCAAGAAGAAAACAACACGATTAGATAGCAAACTAAACCCAACCTGTGGCCTAATAAAAAGCCTATAAGGATTGTACTTCTGACTTCTCTTCTACTGAAGTGTTGTGCACTACAAGTATGGTTATTTATTGGTGTCTTCTCTTATCTTCTCTTGAGTTGGCTTAACATTTGCTACTTGTCCTTTACCTCTAAGAATGGTAATAATTGTGGCTATTGGCTATGTTACATGTATAATATATTTATATTTATTAGATTTGTATATATGTCGCCATGAATTTCTTGCGGTACACGTTGGTAGATATTGCAAATCAAAAGTGCTCACCAACTTTAACATGTGGCAAACCAGATCTTATTTACAAAAAGTTCTTAAAGTTTCGTAAACGATTTTTTGGAGCCAAAAAAATTGTTGCAAATTTCATTCCTAATTTTTTTTTTTAGTTTTTAAAAAATGATCTCATATCTTATCTTATATATAAAAGTTTTTAAGTCTCTTAGACAACTTTTTGGAATCAAGAAATTTGTGGCAAATTTTTACGCTACTTTTTTGTTCTTTCTTTATTTTTTTAGAAAATGATCGCATATCTTATATATAAAAGTTTTTAAGTCTCTTAGACAACTTTTTAGAGCAAAAAAAGTTGTTGCAAATTTGCTTGCTAATTTTTTTAGAAAAAGATTGCATATCTTATATATAAAAGTTTTTAAGTGTCTTAGACAACTTTTTGGAGCCAAAAATGTTGTTGCAAATCTCCTTCCTATTTTTTTGCTCTTTCTTTGTTTTTTTTAAATGATCGCATAACTTATCTTATATATAGAAGTTCTTAAGTGTCTTAGACAACTTTTTGGAGTCAAACAGGTTGTTGCAAATATCTTTCCTAATTTTGTCATTTCTTTAATTTTTTAGAAAATGGTCGCAATATCTTATCTTATACGTAAAAGTTCTTAAGTCTCTTGGACAACTTTTTAGAGCCAAAAAAGTTGTTGCAAATCTCCTTCCTATTTTTTGTTCTTTCTTTGTTTTTTTTAAATGATCGCATAACTTATCTTATATATAGAAGTTCTTAAGTGTCTTAAACAACTTTTTGGAGCCAAACAGGTTGTTACAAATATTCTTCCTAATTTTGTCATTTCTTTAATTTTTTAGAAAATGGTCGCATATCTTATCTTATACGTAAAAGTTCTTAAGTCTCTTGGACAACTTTTTGGAGCCAAAAAAGTTGTTGTAAATTTCCTTCATAATTTTTTTCTCTTTCTTTATTTTTTTAGAAAATGACTGCGTATTTTATTTATAAAAGTTCTTAAGTCGCTTAGACAACTTTTTGGAGGCAAAATGTTGCAAATTTCATTCCTAATTTTTCGTTCTTTTTTTTAGTTTTTAAATAATGATCTCCTATTTTATCTTATATATAAAAGTTCTTAAGTCTCTTAGACAATTTTTTGGAATCAAAAAAATTGTTGCAAATTTCCACGCTATTTTTTTGCTCTTTCTTTATTCTTTTAGAAAATGATCGTATATCTTATATATAAAAGTTCTTAAGTCTCTTAGACAACATTTTGGAGCCAAAAAAGTTTTTGCAAATTTCGTTCCTAATTTTTTGTTCTTTTTTTTAGTTTTTAAAAAATGATCTCATATCTTATCTTATATATAAAAGTTCTTAAGTCGCTTAACCAACTTTTTGGAGCCAAAAAAGTTGTTGCTAATCTTTTTCCTAATTTTTTGTTTTTTAAAAAAAAATGATCTCATCTTATCTTATATATAAAATGATCTCATGCATAAATTTGAAAATTGTTCCTTAAGAGGTAATTACATTCGTTGATGTATTTGTTTTTTTTATTTATCTTTATTTTTGGATTTATTATAATGTAATGGAGTCAGCAAGAGAATTTAAATAATTCTTATCAACAATCTCTCTGATTTGATAATATGAAGTCTAAATTACTTCGAGGAGATTTATTATTTGTCTTTTGGAACATTATCAATGATTTTTTCATAACAAGGATTGGACTAAGGGTCAACCCAAATATCTTATCTTTTTACATTAGTTTTGGATGTACGTAGGAAACACATTCAACAGCTAGCATCGAGAAGTATATGTTTTGCAGATGATGTAATCTTAATTGGATAGTCGAGATAGGAATTGAATGAGATGTTGGATACTTAGAGACGAGTCTTAGAAGTGTGTGAATTTCGTCTGAGTAGAAGCAAGACATAGTATATTTAATGTAATTTCAGCAAAAGGTGAAGTAGTTCTACCTTAGAGGTGAAAGTTGGAGATCATAACATAAAAGTTACACAGTTGAAATATCTTGGGTTTTATTTTATAAACCAGGAGCATGGGCAGGCATCAAAGAGAAGCAACGACATCCCAACTAGGTTTGTACTTCGATGAACCCCATCCTATGCCGCCAAACTCAAAAAAAATTTATTAAAAAAAGAGAAAAGTATATAAGAGGGGGGGGGGGGGCACTAGACCAAAACACTCCAAGAGAAAAAACAAAAACAAGAAAAACAACAACATAAGGAAATCATCCTGCAATCTATGCCATTACAAAGTAGCCAAAGGTTCAACCAAAAAAAAAATAACCATAGGTGTATGAGACAAATAATAAAGCAACGTTCGTGTCCAAGTTACCAAAACCGCGAACAATCTTGGGTTCATAGTACAAAATGACAAAGAAATAAAAGCAGATGTAAATCATCGTATTCCAGTTGGATGGTTGAATGTTGAATAGCCTCAGTTATTTTATGTGATACAAACGTACAGTTTAAGTTGAAGTGAAAAAATATCAGACATTTTTCAGACTAGCGATGTTTTATGGAACAGAGTGTTGGGTAGTTAAGAACCAACACGAGAATAAAGTAAGTGTGTGGAGATGGAGATGTTGTGTTGGATGTAAGGTAAGACTAGATGAGACAATATTAGAAATGATAACACTGTAGAGTAGTTGGGGTAGCACAGGGACGGATCTGGACAGACAATATCGACAGGGCTAATTTTTTTGTCAAATAACTAAATAATACTAAATTTAATAAGAAGTTAAACTAAAAATAGTTGTAGCGACCAAAATTACAAAGAAAATACTCTATTATCCATTTGTTGAAAATGAGATTAAAATTACTTCTACTAAAATCTCAAACAAATATTCAAATATTTAACATGCAATATTCAAACAGAAAAGTAATTCTACATAAAAGTTTTGAAGTATCTTAGACAATTTTTTGGAGCCAAAAAATTTGTTACAAATTTTCTTCCTAATTTTTTGCTTTTTTTATTTTTTTTTTTAGAAAATGATCACATATCTTATCTCTTAGACAACTTTTTGGAGCCAAAAAAATTGTTGCAAATATCCTTCCTAATTTTTTTTCTATTTCTTAGTTTTTCTTAATTTCCTAATTTTTTTTGCAAATAGTTGTTACGAATTTCATAATATTTTGCCTTTTATTTTTTTTTTTGAAAGAATGATTTTACTTATCTTATCTTATATATAAAAGTTCTTAAGTCTCTTAACCAATTTTTTGGAGCTATAAGTAGGGTTAATATTGTAATTTTATATCTATTTTACCTAATTGAACCTAAATTCACTATCATGCATAAATTTGAAAATTGTTCTTTAAAAGGTAATTACATTCGCAGATTATTTGTTTTTTTTTATTTATCTGTATTTTTGGATCTATTATATTGTAATAGAGTCAACAAGAGATTTTAAATAATTCTTATCAACAATCTCTCTGATGTGATAAGCCTTAGAAGCGTCGAAGGAGGAATTGAATGGGATGTCGGAGACTTGGAGATAAGCCTTAGAAGCGTATGACTTTCGAATGAATAGAAGCAAGACAGAATATATGTAATGTAATTTCAGCAAAAGGCGAAGTAGTTCTACCTTAGACATGAAAGTTGGATATCATATCATACAAGTTACAAAGTTTAAATATCTTGGGTCCATAGTACAACATGACGAAGAAATAAAAGCAGATGTAAATCATCGTATTCAAGTTGGATGGTTGAAATGGAGAAGAGCCTTAAGTGTTTTATGTGATACAAAAGTACCATTCAAGTTGAAGGGAAAAATATCATACAACTGTCAGACCAACAATGTTTTATGAAACAGAGTGTTGGGCGGTTAAGAACCAACACGAGAATAAAACAAGTGTAGCGGAGATGAGGATGTTGTGTTGGATGTGTGGTAAGACCGGATATGATAAGATTAGAAATGACAACATTATAGAGATAGTTGTGGTAGCACCTATAATATAAAACATTGTGGAAAGCAGGCTTAGGTGGTTTGGACACGTAGAGAGAAGACCTTTAGATTTTGTAGTAAGAAGAGTAGACCAAATAGAGGATAAAAATATTACAAGAGGTATATGAAGACCTAGAAAAACTATAAGAGAAACTATTAGGAAATATTTAAAGATTAATGAGTTGGATCTAAATATAGTTTATGATAGAACAATATGACGTATTTCGATCCATGTAGTCGACCCACTTAGTGGAATAATTGCTTGGTTGTTGTTGTTGTTGTTTTTGTGTTGTTGTCTTTTGGAAGCAACAACTCATGCAAAACAACAATTATTATAACATTTTATGTTCAACTACCATATTTATTAGTCAATAATATAATCAACTTCTCGTGCATCGCACGGGTCCAAGTACTAGCAATGTCTTAATGTACATAAATAAGGCAATTTCTACTGTACACTCCAAAAATTTGAGTGCACCAGTACATCCATATTTAAATGAATAGTTTAATGAGTTATTTAAAAAAAATTCTATCAGTTACAATTATAATAATTATATTTTATTTCTCAAAAGTGTCAGGCAAATCAAAATTCAACTTTTTTAATTTTTATTACTCATAATAGTGAATATTGATTATTTTTCGATAAAATGTTAAAAAATTAGTATGATTCTTGTAAAGAATGAAATGATGTTTTTTCTTATGAAATAATATTTTCTAAAATATAAAAATCGACAAACATCTCTTTATTACATAAAAATGATCGTTAACTTATTGATCTAGGAAATAGGTGTACCGGTACACCTTAATTTAAGGGTGTACCGGTACACCTTAATTAAGGGTGTACCGTAGAAACTCCCCATAAATAAAATAATATTTATGAATTTATTGACCACCCTTATGAGTAGCATTCTGTAGTAGCATTGCTGATTTAGTGAATAATAATCATCGTGTATATTTGCTTTAAAACACGTCATATTTTAATATAGACAAGTTGTCTCACTCTGAAAGTGTTTGAATGAGATAGTTGAGATATCTTACAGTTTAACAAGAAGAGGTCATCATTCAATAACGTTAAAACTTTTGATAGCGATTCAGTCTAAAAATAGATGTGTTGATTAATGTGTCATTATATACTTTCTTCGTCCAACATTATTTTATTTTTAATTAAAAGTATAAAAGTATACTATTAGTAGCATAAATAGGCCCTCAGACCACACCTAAAGGTACATAGTACCTATCCATTGAGTAAAACCTCATTTTGGTCCCTGAAAGTGTATCTCGCTTTCAGACACATCCTTGAATCAATAAAACGAACCAAAAAACCCCCCGATGTCTGTTACGTTAGTCATACACGTCCAAAACGTTAACTGGACGTTAACATTGCTGATCTGGCCGTTATTAGCATTCCAAGCCATCATTCTATGCAATCTGCCGTTATCATGTTCCTCTTGATGCCGATGCTGCTGCTCAGACCACAAGGTGCTTCCACTTCCACCACCGTCGTAACCAAGGGAGGAGTTTCCGGCAAAAAGCACTTGGTTGTTGTTGTGGTGGTGGTGGCTCTGAAGCATAATAGGATCTTGAAAAGATTGCAATGAGAGGCGGAGATCTTGCTGCTGGGTGGTTGCGGCGGTTCGAGAGAGTAAATCAGGCGGTTGTTGATAACTGTGAAACAAAGTTTTTTTTTTTTTAAGCAAAAGGGGTGCAGATGGATCTGCAGCACCCTAAGTAGATTCAAATAAAAAGAGAAAATAACAAAGCTGGGGGGACATAAAACCTAACCCAGTAAAAACAAACAAAACAGCCCAGCAGGGTGATATAACACAACAGAACTTAATCCTAAACAAATGAGTATACACCGCGCACAATCCAGCGCACCCGCGTTCGAGCACGAAACTAAATTGCAAAAAAAGAGGCGCATAGTTCACCTGCATCAGACCAGTTCTTCAAAGCGGGGAGTGGATCCGACCGCCAACACGGTAATTACCAGATCCACATGCACCAACAATTTACTACAACAACTGCAGCAAATTAACTGCCATTTCTGGCATATTTCAGAACCGGAGTGGAAAACACAACCAGTTTCAGATGACCAACATACCCTTACGGGTTTTAATAGAACCAAACCCTTTCGGGTTTTCGAAACGAACCAGACATACGGCGGCAAGGCAAGCCACCGCCGTTGAGAGAACACCAACGAACAAACCCAAAGGGTTTTTGAGAAACAGATCTGCATAAAACAGATCTTGGATGAAAACGATGACCACCGTCGTTGCGGCGGAGCACACAGCGGCGAGAGGTTGAAGAAACCATCGATAAGAACGAAAACCATTTCTGGAACGAACTCTCGATCTCGAAACAAACAAGATCGAAGCAAAGAACTCCGATCTGAACTCAGAAAAGGAACACGACGGCGTCGACGGTAGAGGAACGCCGGAAGGCCGCTGTGAGTGATGCGGAGGTTGCACCTCTTCGCATCACTGCTGACCATGTTTACATCTTGTGAAAGGAGGGTTTGGATTTGGGAGAAGGGAGAGGTGGAGGCGGAAGGTTGAAGACGGTTTGTAGAGAGAGAAGAGAGAGTTTCAGCTACAAACAATGGGATAAAAAGAAGTCAACTGTGAAACAAAGTTGTGGGCATTTCAACTGGAAAAAAAGACTTAATAGTATCCGCAATGTCCTTAAAGAAAACCATGTTTCCCATTGCTACTACTGTTATCGTCTATATCCAACTGTTGTTGTTGGGAAGGAAATTGTTGTTCTTATGGTAGAATTCTTGGCTCTAATGCCGCTGTTGTGGTGTTGAAGAACATGTAGCTGTGGGGTTCCAAGCGGGGAGGTGAGCGAGTTCGTCGATAACAGATTTGGCTTTTTTAATGAGCCAATCGACTGCTTTACTTGGCCTGTCATAGCCAAGACGATCTTGCACGTCGTAGAATTGGATCACAGTGTGGGCTGAGAGTTAACGTCCAATTAACGTTTTGGACGTGTATGATTAACGTAGCAGACATTGGGGGATTTTTTGGTTCGTTCTATTGATTCAAGGATGTGTCTGAAAGCGAGATACACTTTCAGGGACCAAAATGAGGGTTTACTCCCTATCCATTTTTACCTCTCACTTTTTGTTCTCATACTGACTTGAGCGTCAAACTGCTTGTAAGTACCCCTCTCCATCCCTTACTCGCATCTCGACAGTTGTTGCTCGACTTTAAGCCAACATTTTGATGTCCTTAAATCTGGAATTTAAAATGTTCATGTAATCATACGCAACCTTAGTCCACATACACTTATGCAATGTCGGTTTACGTAAAATTTGAGTTTCTAAATGTATGTAAACATTAATAACATAGACATACGTTAATGCATAGACATACATTAATGCAGTTCTTGTCAAGTTTAAAATTATAACTTTAAACAACATGTATGCAAACTTAGGTTCACGTTCGATTTACACAAACAAAAACAAAAGAAAAAGAAAAATTCACGCCTAAAAATGCATAAATTCACTAATGTATGCAATAGAGTATTAATGAAAGACTTTCCGAGTCAATCTTTAATTTTTATTAAATTTGGATGTAACCAATATTTTTTTAGGTGCGACTGAAAAAATCAAACATTTTTTTTTTCTTTTCAAAACTCGGTATCCGACCAAATAATCGACTAATACAGATAATCCAACCCCACTGTCTACTTGTTGGGTTTCATTTATAGCCGAAGCAAAACTAGCTCTTCAAAATTGACATCGGAAGAATCGAATCTAAAACGCTTAGAGGAGCACGTCTCAAGCCTATTCCCGTTAACCCAAGTGGATTAAAAAAAATCAATACATTAATATCATCTATAATTTCAACCATACCCATCTATTTAATTTAAGTACTCAATTTAATAATACTCAAAAATGGGATTAAAAAAATGGGATTGATAAAAACCAATCGTACTTTAACAATTAATTAAAATTTCCCCCAAAAAAAATAAATTAAAATTGAAAACCCTAAAACAACAAATCTGAGAAGCTGAATCGAATAAAAAAACAAAATGCTGTCGCTTTGCCCTTGTATTGTATGAGATAGAAGGTGTAGTCGCTGTGATCTCAACGCAGACGGAGTTGGGCGCGGTAGGAAACACGGCCGCCGTGAGAAAGTTATCCATCCATCCAGGTTTTCCTTTCTTCTTCTTTTTTCCTTTTCTGATTTTCCTTCCCTTCTCCCAGTACGATCCTGTATCGCACGCGAGAATGCGATTAATTCATTTCTTCTTTTACAATATGTGCTTTTGAGAATGTATCGTGTTCTTCAATGCTACATTTTTCATAACCGTAACTATGCATTGTACAACATTTCTCATGTCTGAATGCTTAATTAGGTTTAACAAGTATAGGGGTTAAGCATGATTGGTGAGGGTTAAGCGTGAATTACATTCTGTTCTGGCAAGTTCAAGATTTATGGCCTGTTTGGATAAACAACTTATTTGCATCTTATAGCACATGCACTTATGTATATGTTTGTATACGCTCTTTTTATAGCAAAAGATAAAATAATGTTAAATTGTTTTTGTACATGCCGAAAAAATCTTATGAAAATTGTCATAAGTTGTTTTCAGAAATTGTCAAATTAAAGTGGCATAAGGGATTTCAAACAAAACTGGCTTATTTGAGCTTATCTACTGGCATAAGTTCAAGGGATAAGTTAATATCCTATGATTAAGAGAAACAGATGTTAGAAACTATGATTAAAGGATTTCAAACCAAACAGTCACACAAAACCCTTTTTAGCTTATTACAGTTTAGTTTATTACTTCAAATTTTAAAAACTAGTTTATTTGATTTTTAGAAGTTGAAACAACTCATAAAGAATCTCGTTCCGAAGTCAGTTTTAAGCTACCAGCTTGTAGTTGGATCTAAGGGCTCGTTTGCTTCAATCACTCCAAAGAATAAACAATCAATTTAGTCTATAAACTAGCATTTTTTTTTCTCCAATTTAGTCTTCAAACTATATAAATATAATAAGTATTCCCTAAAGTAAATGAAGTCCTTAAAGTATATGAAAATCCGTCAATTTATTTCATAACATCTTAATAACAAGGACTAAATTGATAGATTTATAGACTTTAGTGACTACTACTTATTCTAATTACATAGTTTAGAGACTAAATTGGAGAGAGAGTGATAGTTTATGGACTAAATTGATGGTTTATTCTTAAAAGAAATTAGAAATGCTATTTGTTTTCATTTCCTATCCTGTTTTCAATGCTTCCTTTACAATCCTTGAAAACAGATTGAAAACAAAATGCAAGTTTTGTAATTAAATGGACAGTACAGGAAAGGGAAATGGAAAACATTTCCACAAAGTAAACGGAAGTTTCCAAGTTTATCACACCGATTGTCTGATTTTACTATTGTATGGCATCCCGGTGCACTAAAGCTCCCACATACGTAGGGTTCGGGAAGGAGTCCCACCATTTGGTGTATTGTATGCAGCCTTACCCTGTTTTTTACACAAGAGGCTGTTCCAAGACTTGAACCCGTGACCTTTCAGTCACATGACAACAACTTTACCGGTTGCGCTAAGGCTACCCCTTCCCTGTTTTTTACACAAGAGGTTGTTTCCAAGACTTGAACCTGTGACCTTTCAGTCACATGACAACCCCTTCCCTGTTTTGCGCTAAGGCTACCCCTTCTGATTTTACTATTATAATAATGTCAAAATTAGAAGGAAAAAATTCACAGATAAAAAACAAGGGTTGGTGTTTTAAGTGATTTCAAACAAAATTGTAAGCAAACTAAACAAATTTTAGAGCTAGTTCAAGGGATAACCTATTGAAAAGAGGTGTTATAGCCTATAGGTAGTGACACGGTTAGGTGCATTGGTGGTTGCGAAGTGGTAGAATCGGTGAGATATTTGTTCTATGAATGTCCTATATTTTTGGGAGTATGGAGCGGACTGTTATGATGGATGGGGATTTGTGCTGTTTTGCACTCCGTTCAACAGGACATTTCTATCGATTTGCTGGTTTTTTGTGGGGTGGGGTGAGACAGGGCACACCAACAAAGATGTGTGGTAATGCTGTATGCGTGTGTTTGGTCGATATGCAAAGCGAGGAGTAGGAGTGTATTTTAAAATAAAAATTGTGAGGTCGAAAACTTAGTGTAAGACGCCAAGATGCTTACTTGGAATTGGCCGAACTTTTAACAGAACGATTCCAATTTGCCTTTTCCCAGTAGGAGGCAAATCCCATTGCATCTTTGGTATGGCTTGATTTATATAGATTAGAGGATTTTGCAAGGTTATCGAATGCCAGAAGGTTGTTGCCTTGGAGATTGTGTGCGCTGATTACAGTTGGACAGGTTTGAATTATTAATTGTTGCAGCGAGTGTAAGTATTAGGTGCAGAACTGGGTTGTTTACTTACTGCAGAAGGTGGGTTGTTGCTGGATATGTTACTTGAGGACCTGCAAAGGGTCTGCAACTCCACTTCCAAATTAAGCTCTCCAAGTACATAAGGCGCCAAATTGGTTGGGCGTGGGCGGGTTGGGGTGGGGATGGGTTGGATGGTTTGGAGCTGAGCTGTTTTTGGTGAATATTTGTTTATACAATTGAACGAGGTCTTGCTTTAAAATTTGATCATTCGATGCACTGTTTCTGATATAAGCAGGATTATTGTGCTGCTTGTAATCTTGTGCTTTAGTTCATAGTTGAGGCTCTTGTTGTGTTGTTTTTGTGCCGGGTTAACTGGTTTCAATTATTGAAGTATTGGATTCCCAAAGATAATGATTGTTGTGAAGAAGAGTGCTGTTATAAAATAGGAGAATGGGAGATATTAATGATTATGATGGAGTATGCTCGGGCTTGGAAAGGCTGGAGCAGGAATTATAGTGAGAAGTTGTGCTTTTTCATGTGAGGATGAGTTGTCTTACGAGTTTTAGGGCAAGAATTTCATAAACCATATGTTTCTGGTGTTATATAGGATGAAATACCGCTGGACCAATTACTGAATTAGCGGTGAATTGATGGTGTGACGAAGGGTGTTGAAGCAAGGGGGTAAGCATCATGGGTACTGATGTTTTGTTTAACCTGCAGCAGCATTGATTTTTTATGCTTTTCCTAGTCTTGCTGAAATTTCTGGTTTTCTGCAGTTTTAATTGTTTTGCAATATGTTAGTTGGCTCTCTTTGGTTAAGCTAATTGTACTGTTGCACTTCTTGTGCCTTGTTTTATTGAATTTGCTTATCCAAAAATACAATTTTAGAGCTAGTTCAATTTTATGTTGATTTAAGTATTATGCTTCAACTCAGCCAGTAAGACCCAGTTTCTACTTTACCAAACACCTCTTTTAAGTATTTTGTGAGGACTGAAAGAAACTTATGGACCTGAAGTGATTGGTCGCTCTGCATAATGGCTTCCCCTTTCCAGGGTGGCTCTGTTAAAATAGTGGCAAGATTTTGTTACTTTCCATTAGAGATTCTTTCAGCATTTGAAATAGAAGTTAATGGTTATCCACTTTTCATTTTCTCCTCTTTACTTGGGAACTTAATGGAGGAATCAGTTACTAATTTACAGAGTGTAAGATAATATGTACCTTTTATGTAAAACAGAGTCTAGAATCCAGATAAGGTTTGAAAGAAGAAGAATCAAACACAGCAAATGGCTTGTTTCCGTGTAAAAGCGGGGAAAGAGGATGATTCTCTTGATGATTCTGGCTTCAACAGTCAAGTAAAGATCTGCCGCACAAAGATTAATTTTTAGCTTTTATTTACAGGCCAAGACCTTTCAAATTACATGACCTGTAGCATACGTGTCTGCGGAATACAAAATACTAAACTACAATTATTAACTACAACATCCTTGACAGTTGACACTATTCACCTGAAATCTAATTGCAAGAAAACAACTCCCAAAACGGTTTTCCCAACTTTTGCTATTAACCCTAGCTCATCAAGAGTACTTGGGCCTTACATATCAGGAACCTGAACACTTAATTGTCATAAATCTGACATAAAGTGCTATTCATAAATAAACAAAAGCCACCAAAATTAATTGGAATATCTTGAAAATATAAATATAACAAACCCCTATTTTAATTATAATATTTTCTACTGTCGAGTACCAATCCTTTTCTTGCATTATCACTTATTTCTGGTAAATTGTGCAGGAGCTAGCATATTGATATCTTTCTAGCATTATGGGTGAGTTTACAATTCAAATTAGCAATGACCTTGTTAATAAGCTTGTTGATGATCCTGTGGTGAAGAAGAAAACTAGAAGGGTTAAACGTAAGGTGGCAAGAGAGACTGAAAAGCCCCAACCTAATGTAGCTGAAGAAGCTGAGATTGCACCTGCTCCAGTGTGGCCAGTGCAGCCTGCTTTGTATGTACCTGCAACATTGCCTGCACACCCTTCCCAGTCTGAGTTAGAAGGCATTCGATCTGTGCTTCAGGAAAGTGAGAAGGTTTTGGAAAGATTGCAGAAGCAAGAGAAGCAAATGTTGCAGGAAGTAACCCAAAAGGCAAAGGACCTCCATGAGAAAGAGTATAAGCTTCCAGACCCAAAGCCTGAGCGTTGCATGGCTGAGAGGCTTGCTTCGTTAACATGTTACAAGGAACATATCAAGGACCCTTTGAAGTGTGCTGGTTTTGTTAACAATTTTGCAGATTGCTTACGTAGGCTTGGTCCTTTAGGTGGCAAATAAGTTATACTAAGAAGTCGTTTATAAGGAAATTCATATGAACGAAATGCAAATAAACTTGTAAACTACATACTGACTAACATTTTGTTGCTGCCCTTTTTTGTGCAACATTTCGTTCTTTACATTAAACTGTTTACTAAGTTTAGTGCAAGTGACATTGTCTGTTTGGGATTTGAACATTCAGTTATTTGGTGTTGTCCACCCACTTGCTAGTTGTTTTCTCCACGCCATGTTATGAAGGAAATTCATTTATGTTCCTGAATTAGAGATGTTACAAATTACATTCATTTGCAGGTTTTTATATTGTTTTATCTGTTCGAGGAGACAGAAGAATGTTAGGCTGGATTTTGAGAAGATTTTAGTGCTCTAGCTCAGAAATAAATTATATTTCCCGATTTACTTCTATTGTTTAAAAGGGTGATTTCAACAAAAACAGAATGACGCTATTTTTGTCTACCAGGAACAGAGTAGTTTCCATCCTCCTCCTAATTCCTATCCATTATCATCACTTCCTTTTCGTTGTTTTCGACACTCAATTTTGAAATCAAATTTGTTCATACCCACATCTCTGGAAGAAAAAGAATATGGAAGTATATTTTCGGACTAGACAAAAACCATACTTTTGATCGAAAGTACGCATCAGAATGACAGTAAAATTGTCATTTGTTTAATGTGTACATTGAAAGTGATTCTGGCCTCAATTTTTTGTGTTCGCATCACCCTTGCTACCACCAACTTTGTCAATGTTGATGTATTATATCAAGCGTCTTTAGGCTGTGCGTATGGTGGTGGATTAATCAGGGACGCTGGTGGTAGATTTTTTTTACAATCATTTTTGAACTAGAGTTTGAAATTGTTGTCAAAAGTGATTTATCAAGAAATCTCCTATAATCTCTTCTTTCAGCCTCTTCTTCAAGGTCCTATTTCTTCTCCATCAACGTGATTGAAAAACAACTATTTGTCATGTCTATCTGGGAGGGAACTAACGGGTATGCATACCTATTAGCTAACAAAAGGCGCTCTTCCCTGTCGTTTGATTGTGTGTCAGTTGATTTTGTTTTCTCTACTTTGAACTTTTTATTAGTCGATTATCTAAGAGGTGTTAGTTTGCCTCGTTCTATTTCATAATTAAATCTCCTTTCTATCAAACAAAAGAAATTCACAAAACTATCAATGGAGATTGAATAATCTGTAACTTGAAGTTGTGTCTAAGCTCTTAGAGATGTTTACTCCTTGGTTTGTTCAAACTCATTTTGAACCATGGGTTTTTCAAAGTCGTTTTTTGGAGACTTAATACATGATTTCATGTATCTCCATGTCAATTCGATGTCTAATGAAATATGTAGAATCAAAATGGGGCAGCCGCCACCCATCTCAATAAATAATACACCTCTTAAAAAAAATACTTTGATTTATGGATCGGATAGACATCCATCTATTAAAATTTAATAATGGATGGATTGAATGACCATAATACTTAATGGATGAATTAGATGGTTTTTTTTTTCAACAAAAAAAAATTGTGGATTTTAATAGACTAATGTATTGTTTTGATCCATCCATTAGGATCCAAATCCATATTCATCTAATCCATCCATTTTGCCACCGCTACATCTATCTCATGCCTTCTTTATCCACTGCTATAGTTCCCCTATGTATACAAAGAGCCCGCCACCCATGCCTTCTTTATCAACTTGATCCACTTATATTCTTTTAGGCTTAATTGAACATATGGTCCTTTAACTTAATTCTTTATTTCAAAGTGGTCCTTTAACTATAAAAAGTCTCAATATGGTCCCTTATGTATACTTCTGTTACATATTTTGGTCCTCTCCGTTAGTTTTTGAATGTCTAATATTCTTGATGTGATTTCAACCATTTGATTGCAGAATCTTGTATGTAACAGTGACCCACCAACATCTAATTTTTTTTTTCTTTTTTTCTTCTCCTTCCCTCTTCTTCCTATTGATCTTCATCATCTTAAATACCATGTTCATAAAAACCCAGAAAAACTTAAACAAACAATCCCAAAAAAAGCAATTAAATCCTTCACCATTCACTAAAATCTCAAACTAATTGGATCACATTATTAATAAAAAAAGGTGGAATTGAATTGGTTAATTGGAAAATATGCAGAACAGAAACGCAGGAATTAATTAAAGATATGCAAGCATGATTTTTTAACCACGCACAATTCTTAATAGTTCATTTGTGTTAAAATGAACAGGACCATGCAAATCTCTTCACATCTCGGTTTGGTATTCATTTTAACAATTTGATTTGTTTTGGATAGAAAAATTGGGATTTTGTTTTTCAAAACAACACAACAAAATTAAGTCCAATTGAATATCCAAATTCTTCTGATTTGCGTTTTCAGATCTACAATTTCATATTTGGGTGAAAAAAAGAGGAAAGTAGATAACGTGAGAAAATCAGATCTACTACTTCTGATTTTCGTTGTAAATGTTAGGGGCTTAGCTGATTTACAAAACATTTTTCTGGATTTTAAGATTGTTGTTGTTTAATTGTGTTGTGAAGAAGTTGTTGTTTAATTTTGTTGTGAAAATGCATAACAGAACAATTAAATTTTATCGGTTTTGTTAGAAGTTATTGTTGTTGTTTTGAAGAATTGAGATATTCAATTGAATTTAATTGCGTTGTTTTGAAGAATATGAAAAATTTAATTGTATTGTTTTGAAAATTATAAACAAATTATTTATTTTTTTTACTATTTTTGGGTTTTATTGTTTGAGGATTGATGAAGGTATATGAAGATGTTGAAGATGATGACAAAGGGAAGGAAGAAGACCAAGAAAGGGAAAAGAAATCAATTGTTGGGCGATTCACTATAAGATACAATAGACATAACTGTTCTCATTTATAGACAAAAATCAAAGGGCTAAAATTAAAAAAACTAATAAGGTCTATGGTAGACCACCTTCAATGTTGGTCTATCTTACACGTTAGGGGTTAGAATTAACGGAATTGGACTAGATTGACTTACATAAGCAAATATAGAGGACCAAATTGAGACGTTTTTTAGTTATAAGACCACTTTAAAATAAAGAATTAAGTTAAGGGATCAACTGATCAATTAAGTCATTCTTTTATTTTTGTATAAAAGGTCAACTCATATTCTTTTACGACACTAATAAATTTAGTATACTAGTATGATACTCGTGCCAAACACGGATAACTAACATGCTTATTAAATTTTATTTTAAATTAAATTCAAAATTAATTTACACAAAAAAATACATCTGACGTAAAGTTGGTGAATATTTAAGTTATTTGACATATAAGTCAGCATAAATTTAAAATAAGTTTAGTATAAATTATAAAGTTTTTTTTTTGACGAAAAGTATAAGTTGTAATATTGTGTAGTTTTTATAAAAATATATATTATATTGTTGTATCAAGATATTTGATTTTATAAATATAAATTATATATTTGTAGTTTACAACTCTATTTTATTTCAAATAAGTGTATTTATCTTAACAAATAAATTGTTTTAGAGGGTGGGATAGTTCAACTTGTTTCAATTTCATCTCGATTTTCAGTTGTTGCTTGTTCATGAAAGATCCCTCGTGGCTTTTGTGGGTTATTGTTCATCTAGTTTCTCTTATTTGCTTTTCAGTTTGGTTGTACAGTTTTTGGTTTAGTTGTATGTTTTTTACTCAGCTCCCTGCTCTCTTTTTGTTTTACTCATATATATATATATATATATACTAATGTTACTAATATTTGGAGCGGATTTCCATTGAATTCCGACGAAGTTAACACCAAATCAACAAATTATATATATTTGGATGGTTGTGTTAAGCAAGTGTGAGAAATTTTTATATTTTTGACGATTTTAGTATAAACATAAATAAATTGTTTTTATATCACTCCGTAATACGTCGTAGTAAGTAGATCATTTTCATAGTCGACCTCCACGCATAAAACCAAAATTGATTATACGTAACTCAAGTATGTTTTTTCTTAGTCTCTGTTCAATCATTCTTTTTCGCATGACTCATAAGTTTAATTCCAACATAGTTTGCACAATTTTGTATATCCCCTTTAATCTTATCGATCAAAATTAAAGTGTCTTTTCTCCACTCACCCGATATTCACTATTACCTCATAACTTCGTTAAAAAATTTGGTGATCGACCTATAATGTCTCTTTCTCGAAGGATTTTCTACACTGCAATGGGTATGTTGTCAGACCCAATTAGTTTGGCATTACTCATCCTTTTCAAGGCTTCTTTTAACTCGTGTTCTTGAATCATAGTAGTTATAGTTTCCATCCTCCACTCTAATGTCTATCATGTTAGAATCTGGTAATATCCCATGACTTCCATTAAATAAGTTGTGGAAATACTTCTTCCATCAATCCTTTATATCTATTTCCTAAACAATAGATTTACCCTCTATACACTTCACTTGATCCAAATCCCTTGTCTTTCTTTCCCGTCACTTAGTAAGACTATATATATATATATATATATATATATATATATATATATATATATATATATATATATATATATATATATATATATATATATATATTTCTCCATCCGTGATACCTAAGGATTGGTATAACCCATCAAAAACTTGCATTCTTACTTTGTTCAATGCCTTTTTGGTTTGTTTTCTAACTCTCTTATAATTTTCCCAAATTTATATACTTTTTGTAACACCCATACTAACTTTAACTAGTATATTAGTATGTGCGTTTAACTGATACTGGATACATTTAAAAATTTCAATAATAAAACTCATACATCACAAATGAAAGAATACATATTACTCGTTGTACAAATAATCCAATATTTATACAAAACTTATACAAATGTCCATTATGCTTCTGAGCTGGTACACAACGAGCAAATGCACTCCATCCAGTACCTCTATGAAGATCTTCATCACGAACCTCTGACTAACCTGTAAACCTGCACCAGAAGGAATGGGATGAGACATAATGTCTCAGTGAGCTCTACCCAACCAACTGTTTGGCAACCACAGGGAACCTAGGGTCGCCATGCCTACCTTGGCAATCTTGGGGATTTCCTATGATCGCCAAGTCTTTTATCTGTCTATGACTATAAGTCTTCCCATATCTTTAAACTGCCTATGACTATAACTATGATCTGGCTTTAACTATAACTATAACTTCCTATGACTATAACTTAGTGGTCGAGGGGAAACCTAGGACCACATTCTGTTAACTGTCTGTAACTCTAACTGTGAGTTTCTGTGACTATAATTGTAACTGTCTATAACCTTTGCTGTGACTATTTATATTCATAACTGTAATCTGCCTATAACTATAACTGTAAGTTTCCTGTGACTATAACTATAACTGTAACTTTAACTATAACTATAAAACATGAAACCTATAAACAGTTCGATAGCAGTTTTATGTTAGCTGTTAGCGTTGAACAAACAATTATCTGAGTTCATTTTACGGAGGGCACCCCGGGTGGAGCAACCCCGAGATACGTCTCCCTATAAACCGGTGAAACTCCTATCATATCAGGCTAACACCGGACTCCCTATAAAACGTGTGGACAACCCTCTCGGAGAAGTCCCATCCGGCGAATCCCGGAGTCTGATGAACACGCCACTATAAAACGTGCAAGCACGCCACTATAAAACGTGTAAACACGCCAATGCCTTTAATCTTTAATTCTTTAACTTTAACGTATGAACATATAATCTGTTACTATAATCATATAACCTTCCTGTAATCTATAACCTGTAATCTATAACCTTGGCTTATCGTTCTCATAAGCCTCCTATAATTGTTGGAGAAACAACACTATGAACTTAAGTGAAACTGTAATTGTTAAACCATTACTATTACTATTACCTTGTATCCTAATGTGGATAAAACTATGAACTTATTCTACATCCTATAACTCTGATTTCCTATCAAGGAATTTGGCATATCGTTGTCATATACCGTCTTAGGATTGCCTATTCAATTAACCCTTATACTCATCATGCGTTGCTAATCCCGTGTTCATTTTATTCCGTATACGTTATATGCCCTCGGATATGCCCACAATGGTGTTTTTCTTATAAAATAAGGTTTTCATTGAAAAAGGTTGTTAAAAGCCTTGCCTAACGCGTAAACAGTGCACAGAACGAAGCAGAACAATCAAGAAATGTCCGTATACGTTATATGCCCTCGGATATGCCCACAATGGTGTTTTTCTTATAAAATAAGGTTTTCATTGAAAAAGGTTGTTAAAAGCCTTGCCTAACGCGTAAACAGTGCACAGAACGAAGCAGAACAATCAAGAAATGTCTGTTCAACTTCGCTCTGCGAAGTCTACTTCGCTTTGCGAAGTTAGGCAGTGAGGGCTCGCCAAACAGTAACCCTGAGTTCGCACTGCGAACTTGTCAGCACAGGAATGGCTCAAAACGTGATTTTTTCACCATTGTTGACATAATAAGGCATATCCAAGCACTATAACATCATAAGGAAAGATTTACAACTATAAATTGATTGATTAAAACCAGTTTGAACAAGGAATTTGCAAGCAATAGGAATTAGGGTAACATTTACCAACTTTGATCAATATGAACACAACTCATTAAAAACTCACAAAGAGGGGTTCTAAAACCCCTAGGAGCTCACCTTAAACTGGATTGGTGCTGGTTTAGCTTAACATCAAAACCCTAGCTTGAACTCTTCGATCTTTCTCTTGCTTTCCTTTAACTTCTTCATGCTCTAACTTTTCCCCCAACCAAGCTTGCTTAAAATACAAGATTAAAGGAAGAAGTTTGATGGGTTATGGAGAAGATGATGATGAGGGGCGATTTCTAGAGAGAGGGAGGAGCAAAATCTGATTCTTGAGAGAGAAAGAGTTGATAAATATGAAGAAAAACTCATATTTATCCTATTTAAATCCTTATCTCCATATTTACTATTATGCCATTCCATAATTACATTTGTGCCATTGCTTTCGTATTAATCCTGTGATACTGTTAAAGGTCACGCTTAAGCGGGATATTACACTCTACCCCCCTTAAAAGAAATTTCGTCCTCGAAATTTAGAAAATCCTTCGAAGTTCCTGAAAAGATAAATCCTTTCTACCTCTTTCTCTACTATTAAAGTTTCCAATTCTTTTAGCTCACTAGAATTTCATGGCAACTCTAGGGTCTGACATGTAGATTAGTCACGCACCCCGATTAAACCATACTGGTTAAAACTTATTCTTTAGCCATGATTCCCATCTCTGTAAATCAAAACGTATAACAATCTCTTTCCGACCGAAAGGTCTGACGTATAATACATAACTATCACTTGCCAAGACGCATGGTTATCTGAACCAACATATCTATATTATCCGACTATGTCCTCAATCCGACATATTCCTTGTAAATCCAAATCAAAATTATTAAGTCTTGAATTTCCTTTACTGAACTCTATCAGTTCTTCTTTAATTGACCATTCCATATTACTCTGAAGACGTTGAGTCATTGTGTTTTCCCCAATTATTCAACTTTCCGGGGAACCTATTACATTACTTTTAGTTCAAAGAACTTTTGTCTATAACTTTCGTCTCGCAAAACGACCTTTCACTGTTACACTCGTAACATTCTTCATATAAATTATTCTTACACTGAAAGGCATCTGATATTGAGTAATCTCAAACAAAAGGGAAATCTATTACAACTATCTCCACAATTCAAATATAAGGTGGCGGCTGAACTTATGGTTTACATTCCTTTCTTTCTGTAGTCCTGGTGTAGCAATTATTACAACCATGAGCATTGCTCACATTCCCACTGCGGGAATCCTTAAAGCTCGAGATATCACACAAGTCGGTTATGCTCCAATTAATAATCAACAATATCTTGTAGCCAAAAGGTCTTAGGAACCTTCTTCTTTACCAATACTTTCAAGCTTACGAAAATCCAGTATAAGTGACGTGTGGCATAAACCGTCTCACATATCACCATATAATATAGTCCATAGCACATAGCTTCAATACACGATCGAGTGACTGTACACTACTATCGGTACACCGTACGCCGCATCATCATTGTCCAACTAACGGGACATCATACTTAGTCAAAATATACTTGAGACAAAGCCACGCCAACTAAGGTCACTCTTCTTGCTCTTAACTCATGTGTGCACTCTTTGAGTAACTACAATCCCATACATAACTATGATCACGTCCCTTTGACGTTTTAAATTATTTCGTCCAAGGACATTCTCCGTTTTCGAAAAGAAAACTCTATTATGATCGCTATCAAAATAGCACTTTAAAACTCTTAATCCTTTAATACATAACTTTAATTCACGTAGCCTTTTACTGTAAACTATGAGTACTCTTCTGATCTGTGTAAAACATTTCCTTCCTTTAACTGTTAACATTAAGTTCAAGAATTTCTGAACTCCTCAACTGAGATTATTTGGCAGCAACAAACCTGTTATGCATATGACTTTTCTGTTAAAACCTTACCGACTGCGTACCACGATTACTATCACATGTCTCATGACTATAAAAATGTTACACTACTATCTAAGTAGCATAAACTCTGCCTGATCAGTATACATAATACTATTCATAACCTGTTACATGCCTGTTACATGCGACATGCTAGCATAACGTGGGTACGATGCGGAATAACTGTATGCCACGACATAATTTCTCTTTGGTTAAACTTACTACTTAAGTTAACTTTAGGTTACTGAGCTAAACAGCTTAATCACCGTATGAAATGTGGCCTCCTTCGCTATATACTTATTACGCTATAAACACATCCTTTAAAGTTATCAAACTGCTTCGATTCTCTTATCCCATGAGTTTCGAGATCTGAAACATCCCTCGACTTATCTATTAAAATCTCTTGTTGGAACTGATGATAAGTTCAAGTCATCACTACTTACAATCATTCTGTAACTTGAGAATTAATCTCTGAATGCCTTTCCAGTAATTCCTCTGACAAGGACTTCACAAACATTCTTTTCTCTAAACTTCAGCTTTGATTTGTCTGTTAACTCATAATTGGATTACTTCTCCGCTGCGCAACTCTGATTTAAACAACTTGCTTTGGGATCACTACTACCATATAAAATCTCTTTGGCCAATCCTTTGACTTTGTATTTCCTTTTGGACATAAACAATGTTCTTACTTTCACGGAACACACCGAAACCTGTAAACAGTCTTTAACAATAATACGAGCCCAACGACGCTCCTGCTAAAACAACTTAAGTTTATACATTATTTACTTGTGGTAACTTCTAGAATCATTCTATAACTTCCGGAGATTCTCGTCTTTTATATACTTAATCGATTAATGAATCGAGTCTCATCCTATAATTATCCGTAGGGATTTCACATCCACGACCTTTTTCCAAGACACTTAGGTCCACATAATTCTATCATATCTCTTGGTTACTCCTCGGGTTTCTCCGGAAATAATCCGTCTGGATAAAACTCAACTTTTACCGGTTCTCCTGTAAGTTCAAACACATGATCCACCTCTTCGAGTACCCGACTAATAAATCTGTAAGCTTCAATACTTAACATTTTCCATTGGATCCTTCCTATAACTTATCACTGTATTCACAATTCCATTCTAATCCTGTTATCTGAATAATAGTCCATCTGACTTCTCGACCGTTGCTCTCTTCATGGTTTCGAACAATCCAAGGTATATATATATCTACCATCATTAACATCTATCAACATAAGGTGATCTTTGTCGGCTTACCCTAATACTCGTGTGAGGAGCCCATCAAAAGATAACATAGAACTCCTTAACATAACTGTAGCTTTAACTATGACTCGTACGTTAGTGACAATCTTCCTGCTTAATCTTCGAAACCGATCTACTATAATCCGTCAACATAAGATTCAATCTTTAATCCATACCCTTACCGGGGTTTCCTTTACTTATCGCTACGCTCGCATTCTTCATACCAAGCATCTTGGTGTCCCATCTGTTCACTAATTCGTTTAATCCATAAATGAGCCTCTTACCTATCAAATATTTAAATCTCATCCGATCCACGTGCGCAAGTCTTTCCATCCTTACACACTATGTCCTTACTGGAATTCCAAAGCTTCCGATAAATAACTGTTTATTTCCTTATTCCAAGTCGCTGGGTTTTGTACCGTAATTCTTTACCTCTGTACCCTGAATAAAACTCTATTCCATTTTAACTTTCCAAATTGCGGTTCCCGTTAAGGTTCCAAATCACTCTTCAAAGTATACTATAATCCTTTACTCTACACATCTCCTCGGAGAAGGCATCGCTCAAGGATGCGTCCAACTGGTTAAGGTACCTGACCTTACTCTTTAATACCTCTTATATTCCTGAGACTTTGCCATTAACTGGCTCAGTTACTTCACTGTTAAAGAACCATCCTTTGACACAAAACACTTTGCCAAATTCGTCCTAGAATTTGACGTCTTAACCTTCACCCTTTGAACACTTCTTTCCTCCTTCGTCACATTCAGCTCTCGGATATTTGTCCTAACTGTCATATACTAGACTGAGTTGATCAGGCTCAACTAGATGTGACCTTTAGAACAACATCCGGAACCCAATGATTCCACTACTTTTATTGAATCTTAAACGACCCATGGCACGGTCTGAATCGACCTGCTCTGATACCAATTGTAACACCCATACTAACTTTAACTAGTATATTAGTATGTGCGTTTAACTGATACTGGATACATTTAAAAATTTCAATAATAAAACTCATACATCACAAATGAAAGAATACATATTACTCGTTGTACAAATAATCCAATATTTATACAAAACTTATACAAATGTCCATTATGCTTCTGAGCTGGTACACAACGAGCAAATGCACTCCATCCAGTACCTCTATGAAGATCTTCATCACGAACCTCTGACTAACCTGTAAACCTGCACCAGAAGGAATGGGATGAGACATAATGTCTCAGTGAGCTCTACCCAACCAACTGTTTGGCAACCACAGGGAACCTAGGGTCGCCATGCCTACCTTGGCAATCTTGGGGATTTCCTATGATCGCCAAGTCTTTTATCTGTCTATGACTATAAGTCTTCCCATATCTTTAAACTGCCTATGACTATAACTATGATCTGGCTTTAACTATAACTATAACTTCCTATGACTATAACTTAGTGGTCGAGGGGAAACCTAGGACCACATTCTGTTAACTGTCTGTAACTCTAACTGTGAGTTTCTGTGACTATAATTGTAACTGTCTATAACCTTTGCTGTGACTATTTATATTCATAACTGTAATCTGCCTATAACTATAACTGTAAGTTTCCTGTGACTATAACTATAACTGTAACTTTAACTATAACTATAAAACATGAAACCTATAAACAGTTCGATAGCAGTTTTATGTTAGCTGTTAGCGTTGAACAAACAATTATCTGAGTTCATTTTACGGAGGGCACCCCGGGTGGAGCAACCCCGAGATACGTCTCCCTATAAACCGGTGAAACTCCTATCATATCAGGCTAACACCGGACTCCCTATAAAACGTGTGGACAACCCTCTCGGAGAAGTCCCATCCGGCGAATCCCGGAGTCTGATGAACACGCCACTATAAAACGTGCAAGCACGCCACTATAAAACGTGTAAACACGCCAATGCCTTTAATCTTTAATTCTTTAACTTTAACGTATGAACATATAATCTGTTACTATAATCATATAACCTTCCTGTAATCTATAACCTGTAATCTATAACCTTGGCTTATCGTTCTCATAAGCCTCCTATAATTGTTGGAGAAACAACACTATGAACTTAAGTGAAACTGTAATTGTTAAACCATTACTATTACTATTACCTTGTATCCTAATGTGGATAAAACTATGAACTTATTCTACATCCTATAACTCTGATTTCCTATCAAGGAATTTGGCATATCGTTGTCATATACCGTCTTAGGATTGCCTATTCAATTAACCCTTATACTCATCATGCGTTGCTAATCCCGTGTTCATTTTATTCCGTATACGTTATATGCCCTCGGATATGCCCACAATGGTGTTTTTCTTATAAAATAAGGTTTTCATTGAAAAAGGTTGTTAAAAGCCTTGCCTAACGCGTAAACAGTGCACAGAACGAAGCAGAACAATCAAGAAATGTCTGTTCAACTTCGCTCTGCGAAGTCTACTTCGCTTTGCGAAGTTAGGCAGTGAGGGCTCGCCAAACAGTAACCCTGAGTTCGCACTGCGAACTTGTCAGCACAGGAATGGCTCAAAACGTGATTTTTTCACCATTGTTGACATAATAAGGCATATCCAAGCACTATAACATCATAAGGAAAGATTTACAACTATAAATTGATTGATTAAAACCAGTTTGAACAAGGAATTTGCAAGCAATAGGAATTAGGGTAACATTTACCAACTTTGATCAATATGAACACAACTCATTAAAAACTCACAAAGAGGGGTTCTAAAACCCCTAGGAGCTCACCTTAAACTGGATTGGTGCTGGTTTAGCTTAACATCAAAACCCTAGCTTGAACTCTTCGATCTTTCTCTTGCTTTCCTTTAACTTCTTCATGCTCTAACTTTTCCCCCAACCAAGCTTGCTTAAAATACAAGATTAAAGGAAGAAGTTTGATGGGTTATGGAGAAGATGATGATGAGGGGCGATTTCTAGAGAGAGGGAGGAGCAAAATCTGATTCTTGAGAGAGAAAGAGTTGATAAATATGAAGAAAAACTCATATTTATCCTATTTAAATCCTTATCTCCATATTTACTATTATGCCATTCCATAATTACATTTGTGCCATTGCTTTCGTATTAATCCTGTGATACTGTTAAAGGTCACGCTTAAGCGGGATATTACACTTTTACACCTAAACCCTGCTTTAAGACATTCCCTTTTGATTCTAACTTTGATTTGAACACTTTTGTTCCACTAATATTTGTTACTCCTAGATCCAAAACCTATTGATTCTCCTTGTGTATCTTTTGCTACTTTTCTTATCTCACATGCCATCTTGTCTAAAATATATTTTTCACTTCCATGTAGCTTTCCTCTAAAATATTGTGTTGGAAAGCACTTTATTTTTCACCCTTTAAATGCCATCACTTGATCCTTGAAGCCCAGTTGTTGCTTCTCATCTTTCGTCTCTTCTATTAACCCTTACATCCATAACCAAACAAATCTTTATGTACTATTGTATGAGATAAGATGTTCATTTCTTTTCCTTAAGCACGTATTAGCTATAGTAAGATCAACAGATGACAAAAAATCTAGGATGGATTTACCCTCCGCATTAATAACCCCAAGGCCATACCCCTATGCATGCCTTCAAAACTTCTCGAAACACTCCCGCCCCATTTAGATCCCCATGCAGAAAAAATATTTTTTTCTCGTTGTATATCCTGAATTATTTTAAATCATCCAAAAACTTTACTTTGAGACATTCTTCCAACCCTACCTAAAGTGCGTAAGCACTAATAATATTAAAGATGTCTTGTTCCACAACAAATTTTTGGCCTATGCTCTGATCTCATATCCTTTTAACATCCATAATAACCTTCTTACACCCCTTATCCAAAATAATGCCTACCCCAGTTATCAATCTAACTTTGCCAGTGTATCAATGCTTAAATCTGGAACTATCTAATTCTTTTGCCTTTTCACCCATCCAATTTTTCTTGTGGGCACATAAAATTAATATTCTTCCTAGTCATAGTGTCAACTATTTCCATAGATTTTCATGTAAAAGTTCATATATTACAGGATCCATAAAGGGTCATACTCTCATGAACTAACTTCTTTACTCACACTTGTTCATGAAGATTTGGAGACCCTTTTTTTTTTTACTACATCCAGTAGGCAATGTAGCAACTCTTACTCATTTGATATTGTACTTGAGCTATAGAGTATATTGCTTCTAAGAAATGATCTACCATTCACCCTATTACGTATTTGGTTCATGTCATAAAGATCCAATAAAGTTTTACGTTTGTTGTTAAGGCTTAACACAACCTTCTTCTTTCATTCGAACTTTTGACGACTGTGATTAGCAAGGCTAACATAGGCAATATTATACATACAAAATTTAGAATCGATTCTACATATAAACTAATAAATTAAACTGAGATCCAACATTTTAGTATTTTAATTTAAGTAATGTTGATTACCGTGTTTCAAAGAAAAACACATAATTTTATCATGATGATAATACATGTAGATCTAAATTTTTTGGAATATTTAGTAGCAACTTGAAATGAAAATTAAACTCACTTCTATTGTTCTACATGTAAATTAACAAATTAAATTAAGATTTGAAATTTTGGTCTTATAATTTAAGTTATGTTGATATAAAAATTGCGTATAAAATCAAATAATCACATCATCATGATTGTGTTGATTTGTAAATATATCGATATTTATTTAAAACACATATTTTGTGGATGCAAAATAATTTTGTCATCAATTTAGAATTATCGATCTGAGTGTATTGGAAACACAGTTGAGATAAAAGTTTATATATCAATGAATCATAGTTGACTTGAACTCGACTAAGCTTGAATCCAACTCAATTTATAGTTTATCTGAACAGTATAAGCTTGGTTCAAATCCTCAGAGGGTTAATACAAAAATAAAATAATAGCATGATGCGTCTAATATGAACCGGTTCAGCTGTCAATCTCACTATTTTTAAAATAATTAATAAAATATCATTTTTATTCTCTATTTTTAATCTCTATTAAATTCAATTTTTTCTAAAAATTATAAAGATCACCTTTGAACAGCTTTAAAGAGTCCATATTAGACACATCCTAAAAAGTAAACACATATGTGCACCAAACAAAAAATTTGTGTTATGAAAATTAATTGTATCATTTTTTTCCTTCTGTTTGACCCATTACATGATAATCTTCATTCTAATAAATTAAAAAAGACATTTTATCATTTACAGGATCATTCTAATTTAAATGACTCATTAATGAATACTCCCTTAAAAAAATCTACATGAATCGTTAATAAAAAATTTAAAAGATTCAATAGTTTCTACTAAATCAACTGGATTATTTGAATTTCAATAGTCTTCCATTTATTTGTTAAAATATATTTAATATATTTTTTTATTTCCTTTAATTAAGGGTTCCTTTTCCATCACATTTGAGTTCACGTAGATGCAACCATATCATAAGATTTATATTTTATCTTTCAACAACTCATATTTCTTTGTCATTGTAGCTCACATCCCAACCTACAATATCCAACAAATAAAAAAGTGTAAATCTCTAGCGATGAGCATCAAATTCACGAAAGAGAAAGAATATGAAATTTTGTGTGTTTAATAGTTTCCTTTTTTACCCATATTCATGATGAGAAAGAGATACCACCTATTTGAGAATAAATATAGAGAAATAATTGAGGAGTGTATGTAACACTCTTAGAAAATAATAAATAAATAATATTTCTTTAATGAGGATATCAAAACCATTTAATGATTTAAAATTTTGTTTTTTTGAATCATTCTAAAAGAAAATTAATTGAAATTTTTTTTAATACCAATTGATTAATCATAAGGAAGAGAACCCAAATTGAAAACATATTTGATGAATACGCGAGAATGATTTTTGAGTAAGCGAGAATGATGAATTCAACTTCAAATTCAATATAACATATTATTTGTTAACTCTCCATAAATAAAACGATAATCCCCTAAAAAATATGATAAATACGGTAATAAGAAAATTGCACTATAACTTTAATACCGTAAATTATGTTATAATAAACTACATTAAATTATTTTACGGAGTAATTAATCAAATATATTCAAAAACAGCTTATTCGTCATTTGTATATTACCACTACAGAGAAAAATAATTTTTATTATTAATCATTTATATTTATGTTAATATTTATTTATTTATATTTATTGATTTCTTAATATATATATATATATATATATATATATATATATATATATATGTTTTCAATGTTTCATAAATACTTCATTTGCTACTTACGTGAATAATAACATAATAAGATAGAATTGATCAATTGACTCCTAGAACGTCTTTAAAGTTACTCTAAATATTAACATTTGGTTGCAATATTAACTAACGGTTGTGATTAATTTAAATAATTGTTACGGTGATTTCACTTCTCCATAATCTCAATGTTTTCTTCTCTTGTCTAGTTACTTTCTCTCCAAATGTTTCCAATCTACATTGGTCGATTTTCATAAAGTAGAAAGTCAATGATCCAACTCGTGCGCTAAATTAAGAAAAGATGAAAATTTATTTCTTTTATAATTTTGTTATAAAAAATGTCGGCAAGTGCTACCATGAGATTTTTTTTATTGAAGTGTTTCCATGAGATCGTAAATAGAAGCAGTGGTACCACAATCAGAAACCGCACGATCAAATCCAACAAATAAATCACATGAAGTAGAAATCGGCGTGAAGAAATCCGCGATGAGAGATGAAGAATTATCTAATTGATTAACATGAAAGATGAAGAAATTCAAGATGAATGATGAGCAACACGCTGAGATTAAGAAAAAAAGTTGTCACTGTAACAATTATTTTAATTAATCACATCCATAAATTAATATTTCAATCAAATGTTGATATTTATAATAATTTTAAAGACATACTCTTAGAGTCAATTGATCCATTCTCATATGATAATATTACAATTATAATTCGTAACTTAATAAACCCAACAATTTATTGATGTTTGTCATAAGTAAGTATATTTTTATATCGTCTGCACAGGGATTAATGCGATATCATAAACCGTTCAACACCGATTATCATTTTAAGTTAAGGGTTTAATAATTTGTTTGCTATGAACTATTCGACTTTAAAACATTAATAAAAACGGAGAGTAATAGGGCGTAAAAAGCGTTAGGATCAAAGTTCATCAATCAAACATCGATTATATTCTAATGATCATATATATGGATTCTAGCTTTTCTTATATACGATATTATCACGTATCACTCGACAACAACATTCGTGTCGAAATGACGTTGTGAGATCGATCGTATCGTATAATCGACGATGTCTCAATCTATTAAACGATTCGAAAGCTTTACGTTCAGACACTTTGTGTGATTATCAAAACCAAATTCCATGTCTAGAATTTCTTATTCTGATAGAATATTATTCAAAACCTAGATTCAAAAGTATTTTTCAATATCATTTAAATCAAACGTAATAATGGAAAACAAGAATAAACTCAATGATATATAAAAGGCTAGAATCATATATTTGAAAGATCAAAAGTTTACATCTAAGATTGATTGATTACCTCTAATCCCAACAAAGGGGATTTAGTTGTTCATTTTCATGAACAACAATACAAAAGTGGAAAGAAAGATGGAGATCCAAAACTAAGACTTGATTTCTCAAAGATTCTTAGTTAATCTACACTTAGATCACTTTTGCGCTATGAAGAATGCCTCTTTTTAGCCCTATTCTCTTTCTGGAAGTATATGTTAATGTTCAGAAAATGAGCTAAAAGGCTTAAATACTATCTGATTTTTATAAGGCTCGCTACAACGATGAGTTGGTCGCTGTAGCGATGGAAGATTTCTTGGCCTTTGGGTTTGCTCCACGTCAGCAAACGGGGTTTAAATCGCCCTTGGTTGCTATAGTGACCAGATCCATCGCTGTAGCGATGGAACCTTAGTTTCTCCCTGCCTAGGCGCGCTATAGCGACCAATCCTCCGCTGTAGCGATGAAGCCTTATCAATTCTTAATGTTTCTTTGCTCAATCTCAGGTCCTAGCATGGTATTTCCTGCACAAATGGATGAGGTAAGACATATGATCAATAATTTGGCATTCGATCAATAATTATGAGCTTATCCTATGATAACTTGCAAAACAAGTAACATAAGTGCCTAAATATATATCAAATGATAACTACTTTCTGGCACTTATCAAACTCTCCCCAACTTAGCTTTTTGGTTTGTCCTCAAACCAAAGAATCAAAAGGAAATTTTCAAGGCTTTGGACAAAGTTTTGAGCAATGAGCAAAAAATCTAAAGTTTGAAGAAAAGTTTCTCAGATGAATGATTCAACTGTGACTGCGCAGGCAAACGTGAAGTTTCTCATTAATCGAGATATATACTATGAATGTGACATAAGTCATGAGCACAAAATTCATATCACACAATTCAAATCAATAACATATTTATCAATGAACCACACCTAACACACTTCTTTGAAAGTAAATGAAACAAATTGAACTCATGTTGTGAGGGTTTTGAACACACATCCGGCAACTCTGCTAACATCCTGATTAAGTTATGTGTTCATCCAAATATCATTTCAAAAAGCACAAAAACATAGATCAAAAGGTCTTTGAGGGTTGTAACTTGGCTTGGTTTCAAAAGAAATGTCATATGTGGGAAAAATTGAATTCAAATGGCCAAGCATAGAGGGACATTCTTTCTATTTACACAACTTCCTCCAAATTCTCATTATCAACCCTTGGTGATATACAAAAAGTACTTTGATCTTGACAACTTTTTTGATTTATTGATTTTTTTTCTTTTTCTTTTCTTTTTCTTGGTTTCTTTTCTTTTTCTTTGTTGTCAAGATCAATTTTCAATTTTTTTTCACCTTTACTTGACATAAATGAAATACCTCCCTTTTCTCCCCAACTTATACAAAATGATACCCTAATTGAATGTTCCCTTATTGTCATACCCCAATTTTTGACCTAAGATTCTTTTTTACTCGTCTCTGGGTTCGGAATTTTTTCGTCGTCTCAGACAAAATTTCGGCAGGGAGGTATTTTAAAATACCTCATTTTTGGTTCCGAAGGCGACAACTGTTTATTATTATTTCTCTTCTTTTATTATTATCATTATTATTTGTTCTCTTTATTTCTTTTATTTATTTTTCCTTTTTTACATTTTATTTTCGGATTTAATTTATTTAATTTTTTTTAAGGGGGTTGACTGATTGATTTTGATGATTTTTAATAACCATTTTAACGGTTGCCTTTTTTGGTCCTTCGCTGTTTAATCGTGTTTATTGTCCATCATTGGCTTTAATCATAATTAATTTGTATTGCTTAATAAAAAGGAGGCAGAATCAGTCACACAGGGGGAGCCGAATAAAAAGTGAAAAAACACTTCAGCTAACAACATCACTCACACAAACAACGTACAGAACCACAAGCACAAAACCAAATCATCACCAAACCAAAAATTCAGGATCCAAAAAAAACACGCTCACACCACCTGCATATCACAAAACCGTAACACCACAACAAAATCATCACAATCCAAAACCGTATGGCCACTGTACCCCTTGCCCCAGCCACACTACCCAGCCGTACCTCACCTCACCTCACCATCTCACCCCCCACTCACCCTCACGTACACAACCCAGCAAATCAACACGCCCCACACACAACCTCCCTCGCAACCCACCATTTACCTAGCCACACACCACCACTCTAACATCCTACACGGCCGCGCCAGCAACCACCACGACCCAAATCCACGCCTTTTCCCACTCCCCAACACCAGTCACGCAAAACTCACGCCTTCCCCCAAAGCCTACCACACACGGCCGCTCTCCCAACCACAAAAAACTCACAGCCACTCACAAGCTCACTCACACCATACAACCTTCCATAATCAGCTCGCGTTTTAAGTTCTTGGTGGATTTGTGTTCCTTTTCAGATTTGCCGTGTGAAAAAAAGAGAGAAGTGAGAGGAGATAAGAACAGAAGAGAGAGAAAGGGCTGATACAAAATGAAAAAAACCGGCCCTTTGGGTATTTATGGGCCCTGAACCGGTTTGGTTCTTTTGAACCAAACCGGTCTGGTTTATTTTCCCCTCTTTTAGCCCAATGGGCTTACACGCCCCAGTCCCCTTTTCCTGTTTTTTATTCTGCCTGCTAAGTGCACACCCCTCCTGCTTCCTGAAACCCCTCCTTTTACTCTATTTCTTTTTTTTCTTTGCATTTATTTATTTTCTTGCATAGTTTTTTTTTATTATTTATGTTTCCTCTGCACTTTTATTTTTATTACCTCATGCATTTCATTTTATTAATCGTTATGTAGCATATTTAGTTATTTGTTTTTGCATCTCATGCATCTTTATTTATTTTTTACTTTTTTTAGCATGTTTATTTTAGTGCATTTTGCAATTTTTATTTTTATTTATTTTGCTATCTTTTAGAATGTATTTAGGAGCAAATGTAAATATAAATGAGAATATGCACTGACACCCACACTATTTATTTTGCTTTATGTCTTTTATTTTTTATTTTATTTCACTTTACAAAAGAAAAATACAAAAAATATTAGGATAGTTTATTTTCAAAAGGATTTCGCGGTGATCCAACGTCACCACGGAAATTCCTCGCATTTAACTTTTATTACGTTTTAGTCTTAGTTTATTAAAAACAAAAACCAAAAACATGCAAATAATCAAAAATCACAAAAAATCTTTTTCTTAAATAAACCTTGATTTTCAATCAAGTGCCCTTTTTTCTCTTTTATTTTCTTAAACAACCATTAATCCACCCAAATAACACTTTAATCATTTTCAAAATTAAAAAACACCAACCAATCTCATTTCGCCACTTGGCCTTTATTTTATTTTTAAAACTTTTTTTTAAAACCAATAAAAAACACCAAAACAAATCAAACGGCATTTTTACCCCGAACTACGAGGTTTTAATCCCTCACGGGTACGTAGGCAAAGGACTCTGTCCTCCCAAATCATAAAAAATACAAAAAAAACATTTCCTTTTCTCACTACTTTAATTCTGTCTCTTTAAAAATAAGCAAGTTATAGCCAAAATAAATAAATAAAATCAAGAGGTTCTCGTAGAGTACTACAAACGTTTAGGGTGCTAACACCTTCCCTAAACGTAACTAACCCCCGAACCCTAATTTTTAAGAATGTGGTAATTGAGAACTTTTTTCCACTTTTCATTTAAAAAATTAAAAGTTCAGTCGTGAAATAAAATTAGTGAGTCAACGCTAATCAATAGCTTGATCTCCGAAAATCACCGCGACAGAAATGGCGACTTCACTGGGGACTCCCTAAGAGGGTTGAGCCTAACTTGAATTTATATAATTATTTTGTGCTATAACTTGCTTAAATAAAAAAATAGAAATGTAAATATGTGCATATGTGTCTTTCTCTTTTACGTGAGTGGTGAGATAAGTCCTACATCCGGGCTTGAGAGAAACATAAGATAGGATGGTGGTATAATCAAAGTGCCATACCAGGAGTAGTCTTGGGTTTTGGTACATGTGATATAACCCCACTCAATGGAGGTCTCTTAAAGGTAATATCATGTCGACATGAGTAGTCGTGTTTGACATTGTTATTTTTAAGTGACCTATGAAGTTGAGGACCTTTAGAGTTACCTTTAACCCATCTTGGCCTTTTAGGACGTAGTGCGGTGGCTAATCAAGAGTAGTCTTGAATTGGTTGATACGCGATACTACACTCAAACGAGACTTTCCTACGAACGTTGTTGGACCGGGAGTAGTCCCGTAATCCGGCAATATTCGGAAGTGGTCAATGACTTTGGGAACTTGGTAGAACCCGTGATACAGGTACATATGAAACCATAGTCCTTACCAAATGGCGTGTTTACCCTTGACTCCAACATTATTGGACTTAACCTCACTATGTTTTCTCCGTTTCTTTAGCATAATCATGCATACATGCATCCATGCATAAACTCATTTTTTTTCATCCAATTATCGAAAGACTTAAACAAGTTTTTTTTAAACATCATAGAGGAGCACTAGGAAGTACACCTTCAAGAGCCCTGATTTGTTGAATTTAGGGAAGCTAGGAGTCTTTAGATTTCTTTTAAAAATCTAGCTTCCACTAAAAGACTTTTGAATTGGTCCCTTGGCTTGGTTTCTAAAAAAGAACTATTTTATAATGCCTTGATGCTCAAATGAAATGTTCAAACCATGATGTTTACAATTACTTCAACAAAGTCCTTCGATAACAAATCTTTCTTCTTTTTGCATAAGCATAATCATGCATCATATCGCATTCATAGTTTCTCAAGCCGAGTCTCACGTCTTGTTTTTCCAAAGGTCTATCTGCCTAGTCCAAGAAAGTGGCCCGACGTCCTCGGCAGAAACCGACTTACACATACAACACTAGGGCATATCAGAGAAAAAGAATGGAACACTTGGAGCAAGAAAACCAGAACCTCCGGGAAGAGGTGGCCAATCTCCGGGAAGGGATGGAGAAGTTGACCTCCATGATGAATGCTCTGTTGGCTTCCCAAGCCGAGACGTCAGTTCCTCAGCCTGCTGTTACTACTCTTGAGCAGCCAATCTTATTTGCTTTACCAACTTCTACCATACTTGCTCCACCGCCCGGCACGTCTAGAGCTTACCCATGGGGGATGCCATTTCTATCAGACGAAGGTTTTCATCCCACTTCTTTTGGAACCCCAACTCCGGCTATCCAGAAATCAGCTCCAGCCCCAACAAAGGCCTCGACAGCAGTATCAACAACAGCCTCGACAACAAGCTCCCCAGCAGTTCGACAACAGAATCGGGTTCAGCAGATATCCCATTTTGATCCAATCCCCATGGCGTATGCAGAGTTGCTTCTCGCTTTGCTTGATAAAAATCTTGTTCAAACTAGGGCACCTCCTAAGGTACCTGAAAGATTGCCAAGGGGGTATAGACCTCATCTTTCTTGCGCTTTCCATCAAGGGGCACCCGGTCATGACGTTGAGCATTGTTATGCCTTGAAAGCCAAAGTCCAGAAGTTGATCCAGGCCAACATCCTGTCCTTCAAAGGGTCTAGTCCCGATGTGCAAGCTAATCTACTACCTGACCATGGGACCCCATCTGTTAATTTGGTGCAAGATTGCCCAGAAGCTCACCCTGGTGAAGAAGGTGGCAGTGAATTTTGTAACACATGGCAAAGGTTACTGCAATTGGATCGTTGTTGACATTCCCTCAATTACTCATGGGTTCAAGGAATGTGTTTTCGTTGTCTTATCTTTTCAAAAATCCTTTCGTTTCGCCCGATACGAAAGTGAAATCATGTAGGGCTCTACTTTTGTCTTCAAGTTACCACTATCAATGAAAAATTGTCGTTTCTTTCGCGACTTTTTATTTTTATTTTACTGCTTTTTCTGGAAAAATGGTAACACAAAAAACCCAAAAAAAATATTTTATTTTATTTTATTTTAAATCAATTTCAAAAGGTCTGCATCTTTCACTCATTTTCTAAAATCAATCATCAATCATATGCAGACTAAGCATCAATAAGCCCGTTGAACACTGTAACCCTATGCTCTCTCCCGACTTTGAGTTCCCTGTTCACGAAGCTGAAGAGGAGAAGGATGAACAGATTCCCGAAAAGATCTCTCTGTTACTAGAATATAAAAGAACATTATTCAGCCTCATGAAGAAGCACTCGAAATGATTAACTTGGGTTCCGAAGAACTGCCATTACAGTATTCCTGGTCAAATCCCAGATGAATGGTGCCATCGAGGCTGCAAAAAAACAAAAACAAAAAAAAAACAACAAACAAAAGCAAAAAAGAACAAAAAGAAAGAAAATACACCAAAAAGACGGTGCAGAAGATGGTAACCACTTACAAGGACCTGCATGGGATGTTACCGTATGCTTTACATGGACATCGCACTTCAGTACGTACCTCAACAGGGGCAACCCCCTTCTCTTTAGTGTATGGCATGGAAGCAGTACTCCCTGTGGAGATTGAGATTCCATCAATGAGAGTTTTAATGGAACCTAAGTTATCAGAGGCTGAATGATGTCAAAACAAATATGATCAGAGAAACGCATGAATGCTTTGTGTCACGGGCGGTACCCGTGTGTTCCAAGAAGGAGGTCTTGTGCTCAAGAAGATCCTATCTTTTCAACCCGATTCCAGGGGCAAATGGACGCCTAATTATGAAGGTCCATATGTCGTCAAGAGAGCTCTCTCCGGTGGTGCAATGACTCTTACGACTATGGATGGTGACGAGCTTCCCCGTCCTGTGAACGCCGATGCAGTCAAGAAATACTTTGTCTAAAAATAAAAGAACAGCTCAGTAAGTCGAAAACCTGAAAGGGCGGCTTAGGCAAAAATGAGCGTCTCGGTGGACTGAAAACCCGGAAGGGCGGTCCAGGCAAAAATTAGAGACATGAAACAGAAAATAATCATCCTGATAGGTTGAAAACCCGAAAGGGCGATCTATGCAAAAATTAAGGATCAAAAGACAAAGTAACTGCAGCGGGTTGGCCATGACTCACTTGGGGCACATTAGCAATCAAAGAGACTCTGAATCTGAAGCATCCAAACAGTGGAATTCAAAGTCGTTAGGGAGAATAGCGGTTATTGTGTTCAATGTACCTTCCCCTTATATTTACCATTTTCCAAACTTTGTGAAATCCGTGGAGCCACGCCATTGGCAGGCCGCCACTCTGTTAAATAAATTTGAGCCTGTGCCTTTTATTTGGAATTCCTATTTATTCTGTTTATAAAACTCCTTCTATTTTGATGGTAGTACCTGAAGCAAAACTTTTTTCAAAATCATAAATCTTTTTATATCTTTTGGAAAGCATAAACAACAAACACATTCTCTTTGAACTCATGAGTAAGTGAAGTGTGCATCAGCATCCGTCCCAAGAACGGGTATACTCTGCATGTTAAAAATGGTCAATTGCTTAAAAAAAAAAGAGAAAAAAAAGCTCGGTAAGTCGAAAACCCGAAAGGGCGGCTTAGGCAAAAATGAACGTCCCGGTGGATCGAAAACCTGAAAGGGCGGTCCAGGCAAAAATTAGGGGCACACAAAAAAGAATATATTCCCGGTGGACTGAAAACCCGAAAGGGCGGTCCAGACAAAAGTTAGGGATTCAAAAAAGAAAAAAGAACAAAAAAGCATGACCACAGAAACGTCAGTTCTTCTGCCAGGTCTATGGATTAACACGTTTCGCCCAGGAAGTGTTTGCTCCCCACCAGTTGCTGCATACATCGGGACTTACCTCGTCAATGTTTTGATATGTCCCCAGTGGCACCATCCCCAATGAAGATTGCTGAGTGTTTGTACTGCGTCGTCGGTCCACTTTCCATCTTACCTGTCCAGTCTTGTCTCAACAAGTCCATCAGTTATACTATCCCACAGGTCAATCCTCCATACAGTCATACAAGTTGTATTGTCTTACATACATTCATACATTCATGCATATACACATTCATGCATACACAACATGCACAAAACATCATTCAATACATGGTTGCATTAACCACCCTGAGTCTTGCTTTTCATGTCAATCAATCATGAACAATTTGGGACTCTTTTTTTCCCCAAGTGTCATCCCCAGTGTGTCTGGTCCAGAGATGTCACCCTCTTTATGCCAAGTGGCAGTTCTTTAATGAATAGCTTGTGCATGTCTTTACTTCATTTTGTCGTCAATGGCAGTTCGGCAACAACCCGAACAGTTGACATCTACATTTACTTCTTGTCGTCAATGGCAGTTCGACAACAAATCGAACAGTTGACATCTACATTTACTCCTTGTCGTCAATGGCAGTTCGGCAACAATCCGAACAGTTGACATCTACATTTACTTCTTGTCGTCAATGGCAGTTCGGCGACAACCCGAACAGTTGACATCTACATTTACTTCTTGTCGTCAATGGCAGTTCGGCAACAACCCGAACAGTTGACATCTACATTTACTTCTTGTCGTCAATGGCAGTTCGGCAACAACCCGAACAGTTGACATCTACCTTTATTTCTTTGTCGTCAATGGCAGTTCGGCAACAACCCGAACAGTTGACATCTACCTTTATTTCTTTGTCGTCAATGGCAGTTCGGCAACAACCCGAACAGTTGACATCAACCTTTATTCCTTGTCGTCAATGGCAGTTCGGCAACAACCCGAACAGTTGACATCTACCTTTATTTCTTTGTCATCAATGGCAGTTCGGCAACAACCCGAACAGTTGACATTTACCTTTATTCCTTGTCGTCAATGGCAGTTCGGCAACTGTAACACCCCGATTTTTTAAATATTAATTTATTGGTATTATTGTTATATAATATAAGTAATATTAATATTATTAGGAATTATCTGTTTGGTGTTTTCAAAATAGGTTTTTGGATTGTGGGTATTGAGCGAATAGATGAGTTAGTTAGTTGTTGAAAAATAGGAGATTATGAGAAAGTAAGGAGAAAAGGATATTTTTAGTGAACATGAGAGAATAAAGGTGTATTAGCGAAAAAGAGGTTTAAGTAAGTAAATAAGTAATGTTTTAATTAAATAGGAGAGAAGGAAGTGTAAATAGTGGAGAATAAACTGCTGTAAAAGTTATGAGAAGAACCTAGCCCAATTAAAAGATTATAAATAGAAGGAAGTCATAAGAGAATGAGGTTACAAAACACAAAGATCAGAATTGAGAGGAGGCAACGAAAACTAGGGTTGTGGAGAGAAGAGGCAAGGAGGCATAGCGAGAAGAACCTGAGAGAGATTTCACCGTAGGAATTCATTCAAATTCTGCAAACCAGAGGTAAGGGGGAGTCTCTATTCACCATAAGGGTTGTATGAACATATGGGTAGTGAAGGGTTTGTGTTTTTCTTCATTGTTTTCATGATCTTTTATGAATTCATGTTAAATTCGTGCTCTAATTTGCTATTGTGATTTTGGGTATATTCTTGTCTCTAAATTCATTATTTTCATGTGCTAAATTTGTAGTTGATTCATAGTTATTTTCTGTTTTGATTCTTGAGTGTCAAAGTGTGAAAGAGCCTAATTTTATATGATTTAGAACCCTAATTTCATATTTTATCATTCGGTTATGATATTTAATTTGTGATTTTATGAATATGTTGGTTCACTACCTTGGATTGCGAATCGCAATATTATACTACTCGATCTCGATTGGTTTACAAATCGTAGGTAAGTATGGCTGTCGTATATATGCTATCACGCTTATACTTAATCCATGTCACCATCTATTATGGTACGAATGATTCTTTTTGGTTTTAGTGATATTAATTAGTTGTGAAACAAATTCAACGTATTATTAGTCATTAAAATTAAACTTGGTCAATCTTTTAAATTGGGCTAAACTTTTATTCTTTTGAGTTTTTGAATAAGGGTTATTGTGACCTTGAGTAATTCTAACTAAACTACTATTGCTAATTTCTTTTGTTCGATTTTGATATTTAGTGGTTGTTTGTTTCCTTAATTTTTGGAACAATAATTTTTATGATATTGAGTTAATATCAATTTATAAAAATAAATATAATATTTAATGAAAATTAATTTATGTGGATTTACAAAGTTGAAACAATATCCTGATTTTCTTTTTTTCGGTTTTCTCACCATGTATTTCAAAAGTGAATTGCTTTGCCAATATTTTCACTTTAGCTTTATGAGGACTAATCTGGCCTATCATTCAATTTTATATTACGTGTGAAATCAATTTGGTCTCTTTATATGTGGTAGACTTTGTTTATTTCTAATCGTATGCATTTTTATTTTTGGGATGAATATTGATGTGTTATTTAAGGATGTAATTGATGTATTATTTTAAGATATGTAAACTAAATGTATTATTTGACGATGTGTTATTTAATGATGAATTATTTAATGAGGTGTATCGAATGATGTGAAATTAATGTGTGATTTAAAGATGTGATTATATAAAGATGTGATATATAAAGATGTGTGATTTAAAGATATGTGATTTGAAGATGTGTGATTTAAAGATGTGTTATATACAGATGTGTTATTTGAAGATGTGTTATTTAAAGATGTGTTATTTAAAGATGTGTGATTTAATGATGTGTTATATAAAGATGTGATATTTGAAGATGTGTAATTTAAAGACGTGCTATATAAAGATGTGTTATATAAAGATGTGTTATTTGAAGATGTGTGATTTAAAGATGTGTTATATAAAGATGTGCTATTTGAAGATGTGTTATTTAAAGATGTGTTATTTAAAGATGTGTAAATGTTGAGTCATATAAAGATGTGCATTGTTGAGTCATTGCTTGGTGTTCATGCATTCATGGTCAGTCCGATTTAAAGATGTGATTTAAAGATGGGGGATAAATCAGTAACATACCTCTGATATCCAAAACCGGTACCACATGCATATAGAGTCGAGTTAGGGACATTGCATACATAACTGCAAGTCTATTTGAAGATGTGTAATTAAAAGATGTGTCATTTAAAGATGTGTAACTATTTAAAGATGTGATATTCAATGATGTGCTCCTATATGATTAGGTGTGAATGATCAGTGCTTTTGTTAATGTCTACTTAATGTTATTACTTGTTTTGAAGCTTACTTGTTATTATAAGATGTTGAATTGGTGCCTGGTGATTGAATTCAATGAATGTATATGTTATAAATGTGAATATTATCTGAGTGTAATGTATACATGCCTAACTGTAATTAATGATTGTTTTATCTGAATCTATACATGTGTTTGTACCTCTCTTGTGTTGGATATATTCTCACCCTCTTAAACTGGACTGTACTCTCGCCGGGTACAGATTCACAGGAAGAAGATAATTAGTAGCAGTGAGTCTCAGAGGATGACGTTGGAGCCTTCTTATTTACTTTTGCAGCTTTTGGGAGTTTTATCGAGTCGTCGCTCTGATTAGTAACACTAGGGAATGGGGATTCATTTTATTTCAGATTTTGTTTTAGAATTCTTTCGAATTCAGTTTTGTTGTGGATTTTAAAGATGTGAAAGACTACTTTGATGTTTTGAGAACTTTTCCGCTGCGACGTTTTTAATTAAATGAAGTGTTTTTGAATTGATGAAGATGTGTGACACCCTTGCATGCTTATTTAATTATTGTATTTTTATTAGAAAATAAAATGTGGGGTTTAGGGTGTTACAGCAACAACCCGAACAGTTGACATCTACCTTTATTTCTTTGTCATCAATGGCAGTTCGGCAACAACCCGAACAGTTGACATCAACCTTTATTCCTTGTCGTCAATGGCAGTTCGGCAACAACCCGAACAGTTGACATTTACCTTTATTTCTTTGTCGTCAACGGCAGTTTGGCAACAACCCGAACAGTTGGCATTTACCTTTATTTCTTTGTCGTCAACGGCAGTTCGGCAACAACCCGAACAGTTGGCATCTACCTTTGTTCATTGTCGTCAATGGCAGTTCGGCAACAACCCGAACAGTTGGCATTTACCTTTATTTCTTTGTCATCAATGGCAGTTCGGCAACAACCCGAACAGTTGGCATCTACCTTTATTCCTTGTCGTCAATGGCAGTTCGACAACAACCCGAACAGTTGGCATCTACCTTTGTTCATTGTCGTCAATGGCAGTTCGGCAACAACCCGAACAGTTGGCATTTACCTTTATTTCTTGTCGTCAATGGCAGTTCGGCAACAACCCGAACAGTTGGCATCTACCTTTCTTCCTTGTCGTCAATGGCAGTTCGGCAACAACCCGAACAGTTGGCATCTACCTTTACTTCTTTGTCGTCAATGGCAGTTCGGCAACAACCCGAACAGTTGGCATCTACCTTTATTTCTTTGTCGTCAATTGTAATATCCCACTTAGATGTAGCATTCATCTGTGTTAGAAGCTTGAGAAGCAAGCAAGAAAATTAAGAATTAAGTGTGATGGCAGTTTTGTAAATAAGGCAAAGAGGGAGAATTATTTGAATCATGGAATGGGATATTTATCCATGATCCCTTTCATTCCTTCACTCTTGTTCCATTTTCAGATTTTTCCTTCCCCTTCTCTTCATACTCTCACGTCCTCCCTCACTCTCTATCCTTCATTCAAACTTCAACCAAAAACCTAGAAAGAAAAACTTGCAAAGAAAGCTTGGGAAAGAAGCTAGAATAAGAGAAAGAAAAGAGGAATAAGGAAGGAACAAGCTAGGGTTTGCAAGAACAAACTGAACCAGCACCAATTAAGGCTTAGGTGAGCTCATTTAGGGTTTTAGAACCCATCTAGAGTGCTATTTATGAGTTTTTACAAGTTATTACAAATTTTAAGTTTGCCCTAATCTCTTTGTTTGTTTAATCTTTGCTCATAAGTGTTTATAACTGTTAAATCATGAAAGAAAACCATTTTTATCATGTTTGGGAAGCATGGGTTCCTTTGAATGGGCAAAAATGGTGGAAAACACGTTTTTACACAGATTTTACTGATATGGTCGCTGTAGCGACGGACGGTCGCTTGTAGCGACCAAACTGGGATTTTTCCCTGCCTAGCCGCGCTTGTAGCGACCACGCAGGCGCTTGTAGCGACGGTTGTCGCTTGAAGCGAGGAACTGGGCGCTGTAGCGACCAAGTTCTGCCTGCTGTCGCTTGTAGCGACCAGGAGGGCGCTGTAGCGACCAGCCTTGAACAGTTCAACCTAGTTGAGCTGTTCTGGGGGTTCTGGTTCGCGCGCGCATGGCTTTTGGCAACTGATTTTCTATAACATATTTTAGAAACTTAACCCACCATTTTAGTTCATTCTAAATGCTTCCAAAGATTAAGACAATACTTGAGCAAAGGTTATACAAAGCTTGGAATTTATGAATTAAAGTTAAAAGCTTAAGTAAGCCCTAGGAATGGCTCATGAGAACGATGGGTCAAGGACCTTGATAGGTTAATGAGAATGATTGCGTGAGGTATAAGAATACGATATGAATATGTTATACGATATGATCACGTGTTCATCAGACTCCGGGTTTCGCCGGATGGGATTTCTCCGAAAGGGCTATCCACACGTAAGTTAAAAGATTTAAGCATGTCCATCAGGCTCCGGGATTCGCCGGATGGGACTTCTCCGAGAGGGTCGTCCACATGTAAAGTTAAGATGTGTCCAGCAGGCTCCGGATTATGCCGGATGGGGCTTCACCGAGAGGGTTGCCTACACAAAGATAAGAGGAGTCCGGTGTTAGCCTGATATGATAGGAATTTCACCGGTATGATGGGAGGTGTACTTCGGGGTTACTCCACCCGGATGCACTCCGTAAAACGAACCAAGATAATGTTATGTTTGTTCAACGCTAACTGCTAACCTAATGATACGTAAAACGATTATGAATACGTATATGTTATATGTAATATGAGAGATGATGATATTTCTTAGTAACTGAGATGTGATCATAGGTTGTCCCCAAGATCACTCCGTACATGTTCAGTTTAAGAATAGAGCATGAAATGCATATGATTAAGTAAATGACAAGTATAAGTAAGATAAAGATATGACGCGATCCTAGGTTTCCCCTTGATCGCGATAGATGTTAAAGAATGACTTGGCGATCATAGGTATCCCCAAGATTGCCGAGGTAGGCACGGCGACCCTAGGTTCCCTGAGGTTGCCAAACAGTAGGTAGGGTAGAGCTCACTGAGACGTTATGTCTCATCCCTTTCTGTAACACCCATACTAAATTATCTAGAATATTTAGCATGTGTATTATACTGATACTGAGTACATTAAGTTTTTCAATAATAATAACAATAATACATACAACTGAATGAGTACAATTTGCTCGTTTACACAAATGTCCAAATATCATGAAATACATTTTCACATACATATATAAAATCCATCAACCTCCTGAGCTTGCCATGACGAGCATCTGCACTCCATCCAGCGTCTTCCTGAAGATCTTTATCTGAAAATCAGTTGGCTGCCTGAAACCTGCACCAGAAGGATAGGGATGAGACATAATGTCTCAGTGAGCTCCTACCCTACCTACTGTTGGCAACCACAGGGGAAACCTAGGGTCGCCGTGCCTACCTCGGCAATCTTGGGGAAATCTACGATCGCCAAGTCTTATCTTTACATATTTCGCGATCAAGGGAAGACTTAGGATCGCTTCATTGTCTTTATCTTTCTTATACTTGTCATTTACATAATCTTATGCATTTCATACTCTATTCTTATCTTAGTCTTATACGTAGTGATCTTGGGGACATCCTATGATCACATCTCGTTCACTTGGAACTAATCCTCATATCTCGTATTACATATATAATATACGTATTCATTTCATATTCGTATCATCTTTTCATATCATAAAGTTAGAAGTTAGCGTTGAACAAACAATCATTATCTTGGTTCGTTTTACGGAGTGCATCCGGGTGGAGTAACCCCGAAGTACATCTCCCATCATACCGGTGAAACTCCTATCATATCAGGCTAACACCGGACTCCTCTTATCTTTGTGTAGGCAACCCTCTCGGTGAAGCCCCATCCGGCATAATCCGGAGCCTGCTGGACACATCTTGCATGTAGACAACCCTCTCGGAGAAGTCCCATCCGGCGAATCCCGGAGCCTGCTGGACATGCTTAAATCTTTTAACATACGTGTGGACAATCCTCTCGGAAGAGTCCCATCCGGCGAATCCCGGAGTCTGATGAACACGTTTAATATCGTCTTATAACTTACGTGTGGATAGCCCTTTCGGAGAAATCCCATCCGGCATAATCCGGAGTCTGATGAACACGTTATCATATTCTTTATCGTTAAATTCTTACTTAAGTTCATAGGCGTATCTATTACGTTTCATATTTCTTGTGCATATCTATTGCATTCTGTAAAGCTTAACCTACTAGAGGTTCTTAACTATAAGTATGCATCATTCTTGTGCTTGGTACATATAAGTACTATCTTAATTCTCTTAAACCTATAGAGGTTCATGACTTATCGTTCTCATAAGTCATACTTAGGGCTTACTTAAGCATATAACCTTAGCTCATGAATTTCCAAGTCTTGCGTAATCTTTGCTCACATGATTTCTCAACCATTGGAAGCCTTTAGAATGAACTAAAATGGTAGTTAATGTTTTTAGAATGTATTAGGAGAAAACATTTGTAAAAAGCCTTGCCCGCGCGCACCAGAACCCCCAGAACAGCTCTACACTGTTGAGCTGTTCTGGCTTGGTCGCTACAAGCGACAGGTTGGTCGCTACAAGCGACAGAAGGCAGAGCTTGGTCGCTACAAGCGCCAAGCTGGTCGCTACTAGCGACGGTAGGCAGGGAAAAACCCTGTCTGGTCGCTACAAGCGACAGTCCGTCGCTACAGCGACCATATCAGTATAAACATGTGTAAAAATGTGATTTTCACCATTTTCGCCCATTCAATGATGCCCAGGCTTCCTAAACATGATAAAAATGGTTTTCCTTCATAAATTAACAATTATAAACACTCATGAGCAAAGATCAAACAAACTAGGAAATTAGGGTAAACTCTAATCTTTTAACAACTTGTAAAATCTATCAAAGACTCTCTAGATGTGTTCTAGAATCTGAAATGAGCTCACCTGAAACTTATTCCATGCTTGATTGCTTACTTGCCAAGCTTTCACTTCCATTCATACTTTGATTCCCTCCCTTTCTTCCTTCTCCAACCTTAGCTTGGTCTTCTTTTCCTTCCTTGATTCATTTCCCTTTTCTTGCTTCAATCTCCCAATTTGGTGCTAGCTTGGTTTGTCCAAAGACTAAGAGTTGAGAGGTGAAGTTTGGTGATGATTAGGGGAGAAGAAGGAGGAATGGCGTGAGAGAAGAAAGAAGAATGGATGATAAACATGAATGGAAATATCTTGTTCCATTCTTAAACAATCTCCTAATTCCATATATTTACTAAAATGCCATGCCACATATTACAAGTTTGCCATTCTTGCTTAACAAGTTTCTAACGCTAATAACTGATACTTTGAGTGGAATATTACACTTGTCATATAAATAAACCCTTTAACTGATAATTTACCAAATTGTCCTTTGCTTAAAACATTTCTGATACATGCCTCAACATTAATAAATATTCGAGTCTTAGGCGGGATGTTACAATCTACCCCCCTTAAAGAAATTTCGTCCTCGAAATTTAGAATCCACTATCATCATGAATTAAGGTCACATACTACTTCCTTCATGAGCTAAGACTCCAGTTCATCTTACTTATCGGAATCCCTTAGGTTCCAATTCTATAAGTCGAATGTATTCGACAATCTTTTGTTATCTGAAGCACTTGATGTGCATTACACTTCCTTGCGTAGTAGAATATGAGGTTATCCGAACCCTCGCATCCAACTTACTGACTATATCCTTGTTTATATACTTCTTGCAAACCCAAACTAGAGTTATCCAATCTTAATACTTGTGCTGAATCTTATAATCTCGTTATAGTTCGCGTAATCTCACTTTGATGACATTGGACGTTCTTATTATCCTCGACGATTCCATTGAATTCTTATATTCGATCTTTGCCTTAAACAACGACATTCTACATATATGGTTTTTCCATTATTATACCATTCTCTAATGAGAATAAAATTACCGCACTACTTTCATTAGACAAATACAAGGAGGAGGCATCCTGGTGTATTACTTTCCATAATCTTAATCATTGCTTCCATCACGAAATTCCTTAAGGACTCACGAAATCTTGCTAATTACCCGCGTGCTGCTTCGATGGATCTATGTCGTTACTTATCTCAATAACTTAGAAATCATTCTTCATACTAGGAGTTTGCCAATCTCCCATCGTTCTTGTCACAACATAGTCTCGTTTTCTTGTCGTAGCATAATGTTTCTACATCGATAATTCCAACTCATAGGGGTTTAATCCAAATGATGAGTAGCTTAAGTCGTCTCACATATCATTATACAATATATTTCATAGCATATAACTTATATACATAAGCAAGCACGTGTACGCTTAACATTACCTCATCTTTGTCCGACTAACGGGACATCTTTCTAGTCTTAACATATTTGAGACACTACCACATCAATTGGGAATCTTTTCTTACTCTTAACTCATTTCGTAACATCCGGGATTTGCCTTTCAACTGGCTTGCCAGGTTTGCCCCGCCAATGTTACTCATGGTTATTCTTAAGTATACAACAATCTATAATGTAAATTTATGGGTACAATCTACCGGCATCACAAACTTATTTCTCGTCCAGGACGTCGAATTCAAAATTCTTATTTCCAACGGAAAACTTTACTCGATTGCTACCCAATAGCGCACTTAGTCTTTAATCCTTTAGTCATAACCTGAAATTACGTAGCCCTCTACTGTGGACTACGAATACTTTTAATCTGCGTAAAAGTCCTCCGTCCGTAAATGGCGAACATTGAGTTCAAGACTTCCGAAGTCTTCGGCGGATATAGGTTAACATGACATTGTTACAACATGGAATTAAACTCACTCGTCACTGCATTGTCGTATCTGTTCAAGGCCTCTATTCAAATATTTCATTCCTCAAGGATGTCGGGGTTTAAAGTATTCATCATCTTAACCTCCATAACTTTCCCCTAGAACTCATGATTTATCCAAATTGCTTATACTGACCACTATCCCGTATAATAGGAATTAAGCATTTAACATCTCCTCGTTCTCTAAGCTTTAACTTAGCATTGTCCATTATTCCATTCTTGGATGACTACTCCGCTGCGCCACTCTGATTCTTGACAACTCGAATTAGAATTGGAGCAATACACCACTATTGATAAATAAAATTTTCCTTGACGAATCCTTTTGCTTAATAACTTACAGATATCGTAGCAAAATCATCTGCTTAACTTACGGATGGTCATCACCGGACTTTGTGTTTTCTTCCGGGCATGAGCCATGTGCTTACTTTCCTTTTTCTGAATTCTATGACTTTCTCATGGTCAGCTCATCATATATAATCATTAAACATTATGGAAACCTGATTAAAAGCATGCTTGAACCAACTTAAATTCACTCACATCCACTTGTGGCAAAAATCCCAAAACATTTTATGACTTCTGAAGATTCACATCTTTCGTACACTGAATTTACTAAGGGTTTGAGTCCCGTTACTAAACATTTTATCTTCATCTGAAAGGATTTCATTCCATAATCTTTCCGAGACAACTACGGTCTCCGTAACTCTATCATGCCCCTTAAGTTGCTCCTCAAGTTCCTTCGGAAACAATCCATCTAAAAACAAATTCAATCTCTTACCGGTTCTCTTGAACGCCCATACATAAGTTACGTCTCTTCGAGTGCCCGATTAAACGATCTTAAACTTTTGCACATTATCATGACCTATTGGATTCCTCCAGTAGCTCGTTATTGTATTCACAGTTCAAGTCTATACTTTATTACTGTCCTCGGAACTTCTCGACACGAGGTGATCTCTTTCTGTTCTATAAAATTTGTGGAAGGAACCTCTTCAATGGAAAACATATAACTCCTTAGCATTTACCTCGATCCTACAATTTCATGTTCAAGACGATCCGCCATATATTAAAATCTCAACATAATTTCTCGGCTGAAATCCCGTTCATCCTTCATCACTGGTCTACTATAACCTTGTGTTATCTTGAACTTACCTTCTTTAACCAATCGAGGAAATTCAATATTGTTCGTCCAATTGAGAGTGTTCAACTTAATTCATCCATCAGCATAATAATTCCTATCTAACTCCTCTTACTTCTAATCTTCTTCCCATTAGAATACATCCAAAAATTTGATTCACGCTTTGACATGCAACGAGTCTTATTGTTACCACTTATTCATCCATCTTAGTTCTTAGGCTGCATATCATCTCCTCATCTTATTTCACAAAGCTGGTTCAGGAGACGTGGCTGATCTGATGGGGTCTAACTTACTGGTAATTCATACTCAATAACCACACTTGAGTGGTTAATTTCATCTGTCCAAATAACTCACGTAATCCATAATTAATTCTCTTAACTGTTCGGACATTAAAATCTCATCCGATTCAAGTTCGATTCTTCAACTCTGTACTCAGAATTGTTACTTAGTCCACACCTCACTTTAACTTCTCAAACTACCGTGTCCGCCAAGGTTCCACGTCATTCCTTAGAGCATTACATGATTCCTTAATCCTTATGTCCTCCGCAGACGAAGCATCGTCCGACGATGCGTCCAACTGGGTTGAGGCGCTTCACCTCACTGCTTAATATCTCTTATGTCTCTAAGACCTTGCCACTATCAGGCTTCGTCACTTACAGTTTGATGGCCACCATTTGGCATGAGTACTTCTCCGCCAATTCCGTCTTAAAATTATGTCACCTTAATCTTCGCCCTTCATAGACTTCATTCCTCCTTGGTCACATTCAGCTCTCGGACATATATCCTAACTGTCATATACTAGGTTGAGTTGATCAGGCTCAACTAGATGTGACCTTTAGAACAATATCCGGAACCCAATGGTCCCACTACTTTTATTGAAACTTTAATGACCCAAGGCACGGTCTGAATCGACCTGCTCTGATACCAATTGTAACACCCATACTAAATTATCTAGAATATTTAGCATGTGTATTATACTGATACTGAGTACATTAAGTTTTTCAATAATAATAACAATAATACATACAACTGAATGAGTACAATTTGCTCGTTTACACAAATGTCCAAATATCATGAAATACATTTTCACATACATATATAAAATCCATCAACCTCCTGAGCTTGCCATGACGAGCATCTGCACTCCATCCAGCGTCTTCCTGAAGATCTTTATCTGAAAATCAGTTGGCTGCCTGAAACCTGCACCAGAAGGATAGGGATGAGACATAATGTCTCAGTGAGCTCCTACCCTACCTACTGTTGGCAACCACAGGGGAAACCTAGGGTCGCCGTGCCTACCTCGGCAATCTTGGGGAAATCTACGATCGCCAAGTCTTATCTTTACATATTTCGCGATCAAGGGAAGACTTAGGATCGCTTCATTGTCTTTATCTTTCTTATACTTGTCATTTACATAATCTTATGCATTTCATACTCTATTCTTATCTTAGTCTTATACGTAGTGATCTTGGGGACATCCTATGATCACATCTCGTTCACTTGGAACTAATCCTCATATCTCGTATTACATATATAATATACGTATTCATTTCATATTCGTATCATCTTTTCATATCATAAAGTTAGAAGTTAGCGTTGAACAAACAATCATTATCTTGGTTCGTTTTACGGAGTGCATCCGGGTGGAGTAACCCCGAAGTACATCTCCCATCATACCGGTGAAACTCCTATCATATCAGGCTAACACCGGACTCCTCTTATCTTTGTGTAGGCAACCCTCTCGGTGAAGCCCCATCCGGCATAATCCGGAGCCTGCTGGACACATCTTGCATGTAGACAACCCTCTCGGAGAAGTCCCATCCGGCGAATCCCGGAGCCTGCTGGACATGCTTAAATCTTTTAACATACGTGTGGACAATCCTCTCGGAAGAGTCCCATCCGGCGAATCCCGGAGTCTGATGAACACGTTTAATATCGTCTTATAACTTACGTGTGGATAGCCCTTTCGGAGAAATCCCATCCGGCATAATCCGGAGTCTGATGAACACGTTATCATATTCTTTATCGTTAAATTCTTACTTAAGTTCATAGGCGTATCTATTACGTTTCATATTTCTTGTGCATATCTATTGCATTCTGTAAAGCTTAACCTACTAGAGGTTCTTAACTATAAGTATGCATCATTCTTGTGCTTGGTACATATAAGTACTATCTTAATTCTCTTAAACCTATAGAGGTTCATGACTTATCGTTCTCATAAGTCATACTTAGGGCTTACTTAAGCATATAACCTTAGCTCATGAATTTCCAAGTCTTGCGTAATCTTTGCTCACATGATTTCTCAACCATTGGAAGCCTTTAGAATGAACTAAAATGGTAGTTAATGTTTTTAGAATGTATTAGGAGAAAACATTTGTAAAAAGCCTTGCCCGCGCGCACCAGAACCCCCAGAACAGCTCTACACTGTTGAGCTGTTCTGGCTTGGTCGCTACAAGCGACAGGTTGGTCGCTACAAGCGACAGAAGGCAGAGCTTGGTCGCTACAAGCGCCAAGCTGGTCGCTACTAGCGACGGTAGGCAGGGAAAAACCCTGTCTGGTCGCTACAAGCGACAGTCCGTCGCTACAGCGACCATATCAGTATAAACATGTGTAAAAATGTGATTTTCACCATTTTCGCCCATTCAATGATGCCCAGGCTTCCTAAACATGATAAAAATGGTTTTCCTTCATAAATTAACAATTATAAACACTCATGAGCAAAGATCAAACAAACTAGGAAATTAGGGTAAACTCTAATCTTTTAACAACTTGTAAAATCTATCAAAGACTCTCTAGATGTGTTCTAGAATCTGAAATGAGCTCACCTGAAACTTATTCCATGCTTGATTGCTTACTTGCCAAGCTTTCACTTCCATTCATACTTTGATTCCCTCCCTTGCTTCCTTCTCCAACCTTAGCTTGGTCTTCTTTTCCTTCCTTGATTCATTTCCCTTTTCTTGCTTCAATCTCCCAATTTGGTGCTAGCTTGGTTTGTCCAAAGACTAAGAGTTGAGAGGTGAAGTTTGGTGATGATTAGGGGAGAAGAAGGAGGAATGGCGTGAGAGAAGAAAGAAGAATGGATGATAAACATGAATGGAAATATCTTGTTCCATTCTTAAACAATCTCCTAATTCCATATATTTACTAAAATGCCATGCCACATATTACAAGTTTGCCATTCTTGCTTAACAAGTTTCTAACGCTAATAACTGATACTTTGAGTGGAATATTACACTTGTCATATAAATAAACCCTTTAACTGATAATTTACCAAATTGTCCTTTGCTTAAAACATTTCTGATACATGCCTCAACATTAATAAATATTCGAGTCTTAGGCGGGATGTTACACTTTCCTTCTGGTGCAGGTTCTTCGCAGGTAGCACGACGCAAAGGTAAAGAGAAGGCTATGGACTGAACGTGCTGCTTATGCTTTGTTTATGGATTAATGTATAAGAATGTTGTATTATGATGTATATTATGGAAATGTTTGTATCGGACAACAAGTTGTATGACAAACTCATGTTTTGTATAATATTATCAATCTTTCTGTATTGTATTTAATGTATCCGGTACGAAATTTTAATACTCGTAAGAGATCCTAGGCAATCTCTATATGGGTGTTACAATTTGGTATCAGAGCAGGTCGATTCAGACCGTGCCTTGGGTCATTAAAGTACAATCCAAGTTCGTGGACCTCTTGGATCCAGGACATTATTCTAGATGTTATGTTCAGTTAAAACTGATCACTTTGACTTGTATATGACAGCTAGGATAAGATGTCTGGGAGAAGAAGAGGTAGACCTCGTACCAATCAAGCTAGCGATGAAAGTGGAGGACCCAGTCAGAATTCATGGGAACAGATGATGCAACAGCAGCAGGCCTGGCAGCAGCAGTACCAAGAGCAGCAAGCTCAGAATACATTACAGTATCAGCAAATGATGCTGATGATGCAACAGCAATCCCAGCAACAGGCCCAAGCTCAACAACAATGGATGGAAATGATGCAGCAAGGACAAGGTTTCCATCCACAACCACCACCTCCTCCAGCAATTGGAAACCCCGTGTTTCGGGAGTATAACAGACATCACCCTCCAGAGTTTAATGGAGAAGGTGAACCTCAAGAAGCAAGGAAGTGGATTAAGCAGATGGAGAAGATCTTTAGGATGGCTGATTGTTCGGAAGAAGATAAAGTGGTCTATGCAACAAACCAACTCAGAGGCGCAGCAGAAGACTGGTGGGAATCTGCTCAGCGCAGGATGGAAGCCAAC